>CM037425.1:64210686-64260462 GCA_020976825.1 Odocoileus hemionus
GAAAATCCCTTGTGTAGAAACCCCCCAGAAAGTCTATGTCCCTGCCCATTTCGTCAAATGCCTCACATTCCCTTTTACACCCCAGAGGGACGCGGGATTCACTGCGTTTTTAAAAGGGGACGGTCTGACCCCTTGAACATTGATTGGGGTCCCCATTCCCTAGGCTAGGGAAACTTTTCCTGGGGCTCCCGCCCAACCTCGAGAAACGACCCTTTTTTCCTGCCAACCCGAAGAATTCCTGAGTTTTACCATCCCAACTAAGAGGGGTAGACGCTGAACATACAGATTTTTTAAGGGGCCATCCCCTCCGAACTCGAGAATATACACCCGGTCTCCACCTCAACTCGAGAAAAACCATGAGCTTCCCCTCAAGTGAATAGGCCCAATTTCCCCCCGCATTTGATGAGAGCAATTTTGGGGACCCCATCAAACTTTTAAGGGGGCCTCGCTTGCTTTATGGATCTCGAGACAGTCCCAAACACTGCACAGTCTAAGAGAGCCGGAAGTACCCCAGAGTGCGAAGGGTCCGTGTACCCGGAAGAACTCGAGAAAGGCCCATTTCCCCTGCATTTACTCCAAAGGGTATACCCCTTTCCCATCAAACAGACCTGTGGCTTGACTTCCTTTTGGAAACTCCAGAGATTCCCGAGAACACGGTGCCTCAAGGAACACCCAGTTCAGTACAGCACCTCGAGGAATGCTCCATAACAACAAATCGTCTCGAGATGAAACTGACTGCCTGCTTAAATCACGACGTTTTGCCAACTTTTTCACAAACACCCCAGGAGGAGGCTTTTCAGCAAAATTTTGTGGGGGGGACCCCCAGTTTTGCCCCAAAAGGAAGTACAACGAGAAGCCCTGAATCGAAAGGAGGCCAGATTTCCTTGCAGTGGCTTGAAAACAGGGTCATCTTTCATCGCACAAGATGCTGGGATGTTGAAGCCCGTGGGGAAAATCCAGTGAACACCCTAGTTCCCCCCTTTTTTCGATAAAGCCTCACTTACTTTGACACCTCTAAGGGACGCGGAGTTCACTTCTTCAAAAGGTGACGATGCCCGACCCCCCTTTTGGGATTGAAGGAAACCAACATCGCTGTTGCTACAGGAAAAAGGGCCCTGGGGGCTCCCCCCTCACCTCGAGAAGTATCCCTTTTCCCTGCCAAGCCTTGAAAATTCCTGAGATGTCCCTAGTAAATGACGAAGTCTTGACGTCGCGAAAAAACAAAAGAGATTTGAAGGCCCATCCCCTCCCAATTCGAGAATATACACCAGGCCCCAACCAAATCGAGAAAAAACATCAGACTTTCCCCCCCGATGCGGGAAAAGCCCGATTCCCCTGCATTGAGTCCTGAGATACAACCGTTTTTAATTGAACACGACCAGTGTTTTGACTTCCTTTTGGGAATCCAGTGATTCCCTGAGAACACCGTCCGAGTCAGAGGGGAAAACAAAAATTAGAACAAACTCAGGAATGCTGTGACCACAAATCGTCACGAATGAGGGAAAGTTACCATGGGTCTCCCGCCTAACCTCGAGAATTGATCCTTTTGCCCTGTCAAGCCTCGAAGAGATTCCTGAGGTGTCCATACTAACTAGACAGGAGTCCTGACGTCGCTGAACAAACACGAGTTTTGAAGGTCCATCCCCGCCGTAACTCGAGAATATACACCAGGTCTCCGCCTCAACTCGAGAAAAACCATGAGACTTCCCCTCGAAGTGAGATGAGGCCCAATTCCCCTGCATTTGATGCAGAGCAATTTGGTGATCCCCATCAAACATGTATGGAGCCTCGACTTTCTTGATGGAACTCCAGACAGTCGAAAAGAACACTGTCACATGTCTAGAGAGACCCTGATGTCACCCCAGCAGTGCGAAGGAGCTCCGTGTACCCGGAATCAACTCGAGATGAGGCCCGATTCGCCTGCATTGACTTCAGAGCAATATCCCGTATCCCATCAAACATGACCTGTGGCCTGACTTCCTTTAGGCAACTCCAGAGATTCCCCGAGAACACGGTGCCAAGTCTAGAGGAACACCGAGTTCAGCACAGCACCTTGAGGAATGCTCCGTGTACACCCTATCGTCTCGAGATTAGAGCTGATTGCCTGGCTTAGAATTAAGACCTATGCCAACTTTCTACCAGCACAAGAGGAGGCTTCCCTCAGCAATAGGTATGTGGGAGGGACCCTGAGTTTACTGCCTCAAGTGGAATACACCGAGAAGCCCTGACTCGAAAGGAGGCTGGATTTCCTTGCAGTGGCTTGAATACAGGCTTATGTTTCATCTCACAAGATGCTTGGATGTCTGAAGCCAATGCGGAAACACTAGTGAACTTCCTAGATCCCCGCTTCATTTCGACGAAATCCCTCACATCTCTTTGACACCTTTAGAGGCACGCGGAGTTCACTTCTTCAAAAGGTGATGATGCCTGACTCCCCTTGAGCATTGATAGGAATCCCAATATCCCTGTGGTTATACGAAATAGAACCTAGGTCTCCCACCGGACCTCGAGAAGTATCTCTTTTGCCCTGCCAAGCCTTGAAGAGATTCCTGAGGTGTCCCTAGTATCTATAGTGTAGTCCTGACGTCGCTGAACAAACACGGGTTTTGAAGGCCATCCCCACCGTAATTCGAGAATATACCCCAGGTCCCCGCCGCAACTCGAGAAAAACCATCAGCCTTCCCCCTCGCTGCGAGAAGAAGCCCGATTCCCCTGCATTGAGTCCAGAGATATCAACCGTTTCTCATCAAACACGACTAGTGTTTTGACTTCCTTTAGGAAACTCCAGAGATTGCCTGAGAACGCCATCCCAAATCTAGAGAAACACCAAGTTTAGAAAAGCAAGCCGTGGAATGCTCCGTGTACCCCAAATCGTCTCGAGATGAGAGCTGAGTCCCTGCATTAGACTTAAGACGCATGCCAACTTTCCACAAGCACCTCAAGTGGATGCTTCTCTCAGCAATAGTTATGTGGGAGGGACCCTGAATTTGCTAACTCAAGTGGAATATACACCGAGAAAACCTGTCTCGAAAGGACGCCATAATTCCATGCAGTGGCTTGAATTCAGGCCCATCTTTCATCTCACAAACTGAAGGGATGTCCGAACCCCGATGGAGACCCTCGACAGAGCCCTAGGTCCACGCCTCATTTCGAAGGAATGCCTCAAATCTCTTTGATACCTCGAGAGGCACGCGGAGACTACTGCTTCCGATCGTGACGATGCCTGACTCCTCTTGAACACTGATACAAATTCCAATATCATGTGGCTACTGGAAAGGGACTCTGGGTCTCCCGCCTCACCTTGACAAGTGTCGCATTTGCCCTGCCAAGCCTCGAAGAGATTCCTGATGTGTCCCGCCTAACAGGACAGGAGTTGTGACATCGCTGAACAAACACGAGTTTTGAAGTGCCATCACCACCGTAACTGGAGAATATATCCCAGGTCCCTGCCGCAACTCGAGAAAACCCATGAGTCTTCCCCCTTGAAGCGAGATGAGGCCCGATTCGCCTGCATTTCATGCAGAGCTATTCTGTGATCCCCATCGAACATCTAAGGAGCCTCGACTGCTTGATGGATCTCGAGTGAGTCTCCAAGAACCCTGTCACATGTCTAGAGAGACCCTGAGGTCACCCAAGCAGTGCAAAGGAGTTCCATGCATGCCAAATCAACTCGAGATGAGGCCAAATTCCCCTGCATTGACCACATAGTCATCCCCCGTTTGCCGTCAAACACGACCAGTGGCTTAATTTTCTTTAGGCAACTCCAGAGATTCAACGAGAACACCGTCCCAAGTCTAGAGGAACACGAAGTTCAGCACAGCAACTCGAGGACTTCTCGGTGTCCTTAATCTTCTTGAGATGAGAGCTGATTCAATGGCTTAGCCTCAAGACGAATGCCAACTTTCCATAAGAACCTCAACAGCAGGCTTCTCTCAGCAATAGTTATGCAGGAAGGACCCTGAGTGTGCTGCCTCAACTGGAATATACACCGAAAAGTCTTGACTCGAAAGGAGGCCGGATTTCCTTGCAGTGGCTTGAATACAGGCTCGTCTTTCATCTGACAAGAGGAAGGGATGTCTGAATCCCTTGTGTAGACCCTCGAGAAAGCTTTATGTCCCTGCCTCATTTCGTCAGAATGCCTCACATCCCTTTGTCACCTCGAGGGGCACGCGGAGTTCACTGCGTTAAAAGGTGACGATGGCTGACTCACCTTGAACATTGATAGGAATCCCAATATCACTATGGCTACGGGAAAGTTACCATGGGTCTCCCGCCTAACCTCGAGAAGCGACCCTTTTGCCTTGCCAAGCCTCGAAGAGATTCCTGAGGTGACCATCCTAACTAGACAGGCGTCCAGACGTCGCTGAACAAACACGAGTTTTGAAGGTCCATCCCCGCCGTAACTCGAGAATATACACCAGGTCTCTGCCTCAACTCGAGAAAAACCATAAGACTTCCCCTCGAAGTGAGATGAGGCCCAATTCCCCTGCATTTGATGCAGAGCAATTTGGTGATCCCCATCAAACATGTAAGGAGCCTCGACTTGCTTGATGGATCTAGAGACAGTCGCCAAGAACACTGTCTCATTTCTAGAGAGAGCCTGAGTTCACCCCAGCAGTGCGACGGGGCTCCGTGTACCCGGAATCAACTCGAGATGAGGCCCGATTCCCCTGCATTGACTCCAGAGCCATACCCCGTTTCCTATCAAACATGACCTTTGGCTTGACTTCCTTTAGGCAACTCCAGAGATTCCCTGAGAACACGGTGCCAAGTCTAGAGGAACACCGAGTTCAGTACAGCACCTCGAGGAATGCTCCATATACAACAAATCATCTCGAGATGAGAACTGATTGCCTGGCTTATAATCACGACGTTTGCAACATTACACAAACACCTCAAGAGGAGGCTTCTCTCAGCAATATGTATGTGGGAGGGACCCTGAGTTTACTGCCTCAAGTGGAATGTACACCGAGAAGCCCTGAATCGAAAGGAGGCCGGATTTCCTTGCAGTGGCTCGAATACAGGCTCATCTTACATCACACAAGATGCTGGGATGTCTGAAGCCCATGTGGAAACTCCAGTGAACACCCTAGTTCCCCGCTTCATTTCGACGGAATGCCTCACATCACTTTGACACCTCTAGAGGCACGCGGAGTTCACTTCTTCAAAAGGTGACGATGCCTGACTCCCCTTGAGCATTGATAGGAATCCCAATATCGCTGTTGCTACAGAAAATGGAGTCTGGGTCTCCCGCCTCACCTCGAGAAATATCCCTTTTGCCCTGTCAAGCCTTGAAGATATTCCTGAGATGTCCCTAGTATATAGACAGGAGTCCTGACGTCGCTGAAGAAACACGAGATTTGAAGGCCATCCCCACCGTAATTCGAGAATATATCCCAGGTCCCCAACGCAACTCGAGAAGAAACATCAGACTTCCCCCTCGATGCGGGAAGAAGCCCGATTCCCCTGCATTGAGTCCTGAGATATCAACCGTTTCTAACTGAACACAACCAGTGTTTTGACTTCCTTTAGGCAACTCCAGTGATCCTTGAGAACACCGTCCCAAGTCTAGAGGAACACAAAATTTAGAACAGCAACTCGAGGAATGCTCCGTGTACCACAAATCGTCACTAGATGAGAGCTGAGTCCCTGGATTGGACTCAAGATGCATGCCAACTTTCCACAAGCACCTCAAGAGGAGGCTTCTCTCAGCAATAATTATGTGGGAGGGACCCTGAATTTGCTGCCTCAAGCGGAATATACACCCAGAAACCCTGTCTCGAACGGACACCGTAATTTCTTGCATTGGCTTGAATACAGGCCCGTCTTTCATCTCACAAGATGAAGGGATGTCCGAATCCCCTATGGAGACCCTCGAGAAAGCCCTAGGTCCATGCCTCATTTCGAAGGAATGCCTCACATCTCTTTGATACCTCGAGAGGCACGCGGAGATTACTGCCTCAGAAGGTGACGATGCCTGACTACTCCTGAACATTGATATGAATTCCAACATCCTGTGACTACTGGAAAGGGACCCTGGGTCTCCCGCCTCACCTCGACAAGTGTCGCATTTGCCCTGCCAAGCCTCGAAGAGATTCCTGATGTGTCCCTCCTAACTAGACAGGAGTTCTGACATCGCTGAACAAACACAAGTTTTGAAGGGCCATCCCCGCCGTAACTCGAGAATATAACCCAGGTCCCTGCCGCAACTAGAGAAAACCCATGAGTCTTCCCCCTTGAAGTGAGATAAGGCCCGATTCCCCTGCATTTCATGCAGAGCAATTCTGTGATCCCCATCAAACATGTAAGGAGCCTTGACTTGCTTGATGGATCTAGAGACAGTCCCCCAAGAACCCTGTCACATGTCTAGAGAGACACTGAGGTCACCCCAGCAGTGTGAATGAGATCCATGCACGCCAAATCCAGTCGAGATGAGGCCAAATTCCCCTGCACTGACCACAGTGTCATACCCCATTCGCCATCAAACACGACCAGTGGCTTGATTTTCTTTAGGCCACTCCAGAGATTCAACGAGAACACTGTCCCAAGTCTAGAGGAACACGAAGTTCAGCACAGCAACTCAAGGAATCCTCCGTGTTCCCTAATCGTCTCGAGATGAGAGCTGATTCACTGACTTAGACTCAAACATATGCCAACTTTCCATAAGAACCTCAACAGCAGGCTTCTCTCAGCAGTAGGTAAGTGGGAGGGACCCTGAGTTTTCTGCCTCAAGTGGAATATACACCGAGATGCCTTGACTCGAAAGGATGCGGGATTTCCTTGCAGTGGCTTGAATACAGGCTCGTCTTTCATCTGACAAGAGGAACGGATGTCTGAAACCCTTGTGGAGACCTTCGAGAAAGCTCTATGTCCCTGCCTCATTTCGTCAGAATGCCTTACATCTCTTTGACACCTCGAGAGGCACGCGGAATTCACTGCTTCAAAAGGTGACGATGCCTGACTCACCTTGAACATTGATAGGAATCCCAATATCCCTATGGCTACGGGAATGTTACCCTAGGTATCCCGCCTAAACTCGAGAAGCATCCCTTTTGCTCTGCCAAGCCTCGATGAGATTCCCGAGGTGTCCCTTCTAAATAGACAGGAGTCCTGACGTTGCTGAACAAACGCGAGTTTTGAAGGTCCATCCCCGCGGTAAATCGAGAATATACACCAGGTCTCCGCCTCAACTCGAGAAATACCATGAGACTTCACCCTCGATGTGAGATGAGGCCCAATTCCCTGCGTTTGATGCAGAGCAATTTGGTGATCCCCATTAAACATGTAAGGTGCCTCAACTTGCTTGATGGATCGCGAGACAGTCCCCAAAAGCCCTGTCACATGTCTAGAGGGAGCCTGAGGTCACCCCAGCAGTGCGAAGGAGCTCCATGTGCCCCAAATCAACTCGAGATGAGGCCCGATTCCCCTGCATTGACTCCAGAGCCATCCCTCATTTCCCATCAAACATGACCTGTGGCTTGACTTCCTTTAGGCAACTCCAGACATTCCAGAGATCACCGTGTCAAGTCTAGAGGAACGCTAACTTCAGCACAGCACCTCGAGGAATGCGCTGTGTACACCAAATCGTCTCGAGATGAGAGCTGATTTCCTGGCTTAGACTCAAGTCTTATGCCAACTTTCCACAAGCACCTGAAGAGGAGGCTCAGCTCAGCAACAGGTATGTGGGTGGGACCCTGTGTTTACTGCTTCAAGTGGAATACACCGAGAAGCCCTGACTCGAAAGGAGGCCGAATTTCCTTGCAGTGGATTGAATACAGGCTCATGTTTCATATCACAAGATGCTTGGATGTCTGAAGCCAATGCGGAAACCCTAGTGAACATCCTAGTTCCCCGCTTCATTTCGACGAAATCCCTCACATCTCTTTGACACCTTTAGAGGCACGCGGAGTTCACTTCTTCAAAAGGTGACGATGCCTGACTCCCCTTGAGAATTGATAGGTATCCCAATATCCCTGTGGTTATAGGAAATAGAACCTAGGTCTCTCGCCGGAACTCGAGAAGTTTCTCTTTTGCCCTGCCAATCGTTGAAGAGATTCCTGAGGCGTCCCTAGTATCTATAGTGGAGTCCTGACGTCGCTGAACAAACACGGGTTTTGAAGGCCATCCCCAACGTAACTCGAGAATATACCCCAGGTCCCCGCCGCAACTCGAGAAAAACCATCAACCTTCCCCCTCGCTGCGAGAAGAAGCCTGATTCCCCTGCCTTGAGTCCAGAGATATCAACCGTTTCTCATCAAACACGACCAGTGTTTTGACTTCCTTTAGGAAACTCCAGAGATTGCCTGAGAACGCCGTCCCAAGTCTCGAGGAAAACCAAGTTTAGAACAGCAAGCCGTGGAATGCTCCGTGTACCCCAAATCGTCTCGAGATGAGAGCTGAGTCCCTGAATTAGAGTTAAGATGCATGCCAACTTTCCACAAGCACCTCAAGAGGATGCTTATCTCAGCAATAGTTATGTGGGAAGGACCCTAAATTTGCTAACTCAAGTGGAATATACACCGAGAAACCCTGTCTCAATAGGACACCGTAATTCCTTGCAGTGGCTTGAATTCAGGCCCGTCTTTCATCTCACAAAATGAAGGGATGTCCGAACCCCAAAGGAGACCCTCGAGAGAGCCCTAGGTCCACGCCTCATTTCGAAGGAATGCCTCACATCTCTTTGATACCTCGAGAGGCACGCGGAGACTACTGCTTCCGATGGTGACGATGCCTGACTCCTCTTGAACACTGATACAAATTCCAATATCCTGTGACTACTGGAAAGGGACTCTGGGTTTCCCGCCTCACCTTGACAAGTGTCGCATTTGCCCTGGCAAGCCTCGAAGAGATTCCTAATGTGTCCCTCCTAACTAGACAGGAGTCCTGACATCGCTGAACACACACGAGTTTTGAAGTGCCATCATCACCGTAACTGGAGAATATACCCCAGGTTCCTGCCGCAACTCGAGAAAACCCATGAGTCTTCCCCCTTGAAGCGAGATGAGGCCCGATTCGCCTGCATTTCATGCAGAGCTATTCTGTGATCCCCATCAAACATGAAAGGAGCCTCGACTTGCTTGATGGATCTCGAGTGAGTCCCCAAGAACCCTGTCACATGTCTAGAAAGACCCTGAGGTCACCCAAGCAGTGGAAAGGAGTTCCATGCATGCCAAATCAACTCGAGATGAGGCCAAATTCCCGTGCATTGACCACAGAGTCATCCCCCGTTCGCCGTCAAACACGACCATTGGCTTAATTTTCTTTAGGCAACTCCAGAGATTCAACGAGAACACCGTCCCAAGTCTAGAGGCACACGAAGTTCAGCACAGCAACTCGAGGACTTCTCACTGTTCCCTAATCGTCTCCAGATGAGAGCTGATTCAATGGCTTACCCTCAAGACGTATGCCAACTTTCCATAAGAACCTCAACAGCAGGCTTCTCTCAGCAATAGGTATGCAGGAAGGACCCTGAGTGTGCTGCCTCAAGTGGAATATACACCGAAAACACTTGACTCGAAAAGAGGCCGGATTTCCTTGCAGTGGCTTGAATACAGTTTCGTCTTTCATCTCACAAGAGAATGGGATGTCTGAATCCCTTGTGTAGACCCTCGAGAAAGCTCTATGTCCCTGCCTCATTTCGTCAGAATACCTCACATCCCTTTGACACCTCGAGAGGCACGCGGAGTTCACTGCGTTAAAAGGTGATGATGGCTGACTCACCTTGAACATTGATAGGAATCCCAATATCACTATGGCTACGGGAAAGTTACCATGGGTCTCCCGTCTAGCCTCGAGAAGCGACCCTTTTGCCCTGCGAAGCCTCGAAGAGATTCCTGAGGTCACCATCCTAACTAGACAGGCATCCAGACGTCGCTGAACAAACACGAGTTTTGAAGGCCCATCCCCGCCGTAACTCGAGAATATACACCAGGTCTCCGCCTCAACTCGAGAAAAACCATGAGACTTCCCCCTCGAAGTGAGATGAGGCCCAATTCCCCTGCATTTGATGCAGAGCAATTTGGTGATACCCATCAAACATGTAAGGAGCCTCGAGTTGCTTGATGGATATCCAGACAGTCGCCAAGAACACTGTCACATGTCTAGAGAGAGCCTGAGGTCGCCCCAGCAGTGCGAAGGAGCTCCGTGTACCCGGAATCAACTCGAGATGAGGCCCGATTCCCCTGCATTGACTCCAGAGCTATACCCCGTATCCCATCAAACATGACCTGTGCTTGACATCCTTTAGGTAACTCCAGAGATTCCCCGAGAACACGGTGCCAAGTGTAGAGGAACACGGATTTCAGCACAGCACCTCGAGGAATGCTCCGTGTACACCCTATCGTCTCGACATTAGAGCTGATTGCCTGGCTTAGAATCAAGACCTATGCCAACTTTCCACCAGCACCTCAAGAGGAGGCTTCCCTCAGCAATAGGTATGTGGGAGGGACCCTGAGGTTACTGCCTCAACTGGAATACACCGAGAAGCCCTGACTCGAAAGGAGGCTGGATTTCCTTGCAGTGGCTTGAATACAGGCTCATGTTTCATCTCACAAGATGCTTGGATGTCTGAAGCCAATGCAGAAAGACTAGTGAACGTCCTAGGTCCCCGCTTCATTTCGACGAAATCCCTCACATCTCTTTGACACTTCTAGAGGCACGTGGAGTTCACTTCTTCAAAAGGTGATGATGCCTGACTCCCCTTGAGCATTGATAGGAATCCCAATATCCCTGTGGTCATAGGAAATGGAACCTAGGTCTCCTATCGCACCTCGATAAGTATCTCTTTTGCCCTGCCAAGCCTTGAAGAGATTCCTGAGGTGCCCTAGTATCTATAGGGGAGTCCTGACGTCGCTGAACAAACACGGGTTTTGAAGGCCATCCCCACCGTAATTCGAGAATATACCCCAGGTCCCCACCGCAACTCGATGAAAACCATCAGCCTTCCCCCTCGCTGCGAGAAGAAGCCCGATTCCCCTGCATTGAGTCCTGAGATATCAACCGTTTCTCATCAAACACGACCAGTGTTTAGACTTCCTTTAGGAAACTCCAGAGATTGCCTGAGAACGCCATCCCAAGTCTAGAGGAACACAAAGTTTAGAACAGCAAGTCGAGGAATGCTGCGTGTACCACAAATCGTCACTAGATGAGAGCTGAGTCCCTGGATTGGACTCAAGTTGCATGCCAACTTTCCACAAGCACCTCAAGAGGAGGCTTCTCTCAGCAATAATTATGTGTGAGGGACCCTGAATTTGCTGCCTCAAGCGGAATATACACCCAGAAACCCTGTCTCGAAAGGACACCGTAATTTCTTGCATTGGCTTGAATACAGGCCCGTCTTTCATCTCACAAGATGAAGGGATGTCCGAATCCCCTATGGAGACCCTCGAGAAAGCCCTAGGTCCATGCCTCATTTCGAAGGAATGCCTCACATCTCTTTGATACCTCGAGAGGCACGCGGAGATTACTGCCTCAGAAGGTGACGATGCCTGACTACTCCTGAACATTGATATGAATTCCAACATCCTGTGACTACTGGAAAGGGACCCTGGGTCTCCCGCCTCACCTCGACAAGTGTCGCATTTGCCCTGCCAAGCCTCGAAGAGATTCCTGATGTGTCCCTCCTAACTAGACAGGAGTCCTGACATCGCTGAACAAACACAAGTTTTGAAGGGCCATCCCCGCCATAACTCGAGAATATAACCCAGGTCCCTGCCGCAACTAGAGAAAACCCATGAGTCTTCCCCCTTGAAGCGAGATAAGGCCCGATTCCCCTGCATTTCATGCAGAGCAATTCTGTGATCCCCATCAAACATGTAAGGAGCCTTGACTTGCTTGATGGATCTAGAGACAGTCCCCAAGAACCCTGTCACATGTCTAGAGAGACACTGAGGTCACCCCAGCAGTGTGAATGAGATCCATGCACGCCAAATCCAGTCGAGATGAGGCCAAATTCCCCTGCACTGACCACAGTGTCATACCCCATTCGCCATCAAACAAGACCAGTGGCTTGATTTTCTTTAGGCCACTCCAGAGATTCAACGAGAACACTGTCCCAAGACTAGAGGAACACGAAGTTCAGCACAGCAACTCAAGGAATCCTCCGTGTTCCCTAATCGTCTCGAGATGAGAGCTGATTCACTGACTTAGACTCAAACATATGCCAACTTTCCATAAGAACCTCAACAGCAGGCTTCTCTCAGCAGTAGGTAAGTGGGAGGGACCCTGAGTTTTCTGCCTCAAGTGGAATATACACCGAGATGCCTTGACTCGAAAGGATGCGGGATTTCCTTGCAGTGGCTTGAATACAGGCTCGTCTTTCATCTGACAAGAGGAACGGATGTCTGAAACCCTTGTGGAGACCTTCGAGAAAGCTCTATGTCCCTGCCTCATTTCGTCAGAATGCCTTACATCTCTTTGACACCTCGAGAGGCACGCGGAATTCACTGCTTCAAAAGGTGACGATGCCTGACTCACCTTGAACATTGATAGGAATCCCAATATCCCTATGGCTACGGGAATGTTACCCTAGGTATCCCGCCTAAACTCGAGAAGCATCCCTTTTGCTCTGCCAAGCCTCGATGAGATTCCCGAGGTGTCCCTTCTAAATAGACAGGAGTCTGACGTTGCTGAACAAACGCGAGTTTTGAAGGTCCATCCCCGCGGTAAATCGAGAATATACACCAGGTCTCTGCCTCAACTCGAGAAAAACCATGAGACTTCACCCTCGATGTGAGATGAGGCCCAATGCCCTGCGTTTGATGCAGAGCAATTTGGTGATCCCCATTAAACATGTAAGGTGCCTCAACTTGCTTGATGGATCGCGAGACAGTCCCCAAAAACCCTGTCACATGTCTAGAGGGAGCCTGAGGTCACCCCAGCAGTGCGAAGGAGCTCCATGTGCCCCAAATCAACTCGAGATGAGGCCCGATTCCCCTGCATTGACTCCAGAGCCATCCCTCATTTCCCATCAAACATGACCTGTGGCTTGACTTCCTTTAGGCAACTCCAGACATTCCAGAGATCACCGTGTCAAGTCTAGAGGAACGCTAACTAACTTCAGCACAGCACCTCGAGGAATGCGCTGTGTACACCAAATCGTCTCGAGATGAGAGCTGATTCCCTGGCTTAGACTCAAGTCTTATGCCAACTTTCCACAAGCACCTGAAGAGGAGGCTCAGCTCAGCAACAGGTATGTGGGTGGGACCCTGTGTTTACTGCTTCAAGTGGAATACACCGAGAAGCCCTGACTCGAAAGGAGGCCGAATTTCCTTGCAGTGGATTGAATACAGGCTCATGTTTCATATCACAAGATGCTTGGATGTCTGAAGCCAATGCGGAAACCATAGTGAACGTCCTAGTTCCCCGCTTCATTTCGACGAAATCCCTCACATCTCTTTGACACCTTTAGAGGCACGCGGAGTTCACTTCTTCAAAAGGTGACGATGCCTGACTCCCCTTGAGAATTGATAGGTATCCCAATATCCCTGTGGTTATAGGAAATAGAACCTAGGTCTCTCGCCGGAACTCGAGAAGTTTCTCTTTTGCCCTGCCAATCGTTGAAGAGATTCCTGAGGCGTCCCTAGTATCTATAGTGGAGTCCTGACGTCGCTGAACAAACACGGGTTTTGAAGGCCATCCCCAACGTAACTCGAGAATATACCCCAGGTCCCCGCCGCAACTCGAGAAAAACCATCAACCTTCCCCCTCGCTGCGAGAAGAAGCCTGATTCCCCTGCCTTGAGTCCAGAGATATCAACCGTTTCTCATCAAACACGACCAGTGTTTTGACTTCCTTTAGGAAACTCCAGAGATTGCCTGAGAACGCCGTCCCAAGTCTCGAGGAAAACCAAGTTTAGAACAGCAAGCCGTGGAATGCTCCGTGTACCCCAAATCGTCTCGAGATGAGAGCTGAGTCCCTGAATTAGAGTTAAGATGCATGCCAACTTTCCACAAGCACCTCAAGAGGATGCTTATCTCAGCAATAGTTATGTGGGAGGGACCCTAAATTTGCTAACTCAAGTGGAATATACACCGAGAAACCCTGTCTCAATAGGACGCCGTAATTCCTTGCAGTGGCTTGAATTCAGGCCCGTCTTTCATCTCACAAAATGAAGGGATGTCCGAACCCCAAAGGAGACCCTCGAGAGAGCCCTAGGTCCACGCCTCATTTCGAAGGAATGCCTCACATCTCTTTGATACCTCGAGAGGCACGCGGAGACTACTGCTTCCGATGGTGACGATGCCTGACTCCTCTTGAACACTGATACAAATTCCAATATCCTGTGACTACTGGAAAGGGACTCTGGGTTTCCCGCCTCACCTTGACAAGTGTCGCATTTGCCCTGGCAAGCCTCGAAGAGATTCCTGATGTGTCCCTCCTAACTAGACAGGAGTCCTGACATCGCTGAACACACACGAGTTTTGAAATGCCATCATCACCGTAACTGGAGAATATACCCCAGGTTCCTGCCGCAACTCGAGAAAACCCATGAGTCTTCCCCCTTGAAGCGAGATGAGGCCCGATTCGCCTGCATTTCATGCAGAGCTATTCTGTGATCCCCATCAAACATGTAAGGAGCCTCGACTTGCTTGATGGATCTTGAGTGTGGCCCCAAGAACCCTGTCACATGTCTAGAGAGACCCTGAGGTCACACAAGCAGTGGAAAGGAGGTCCATGCATGCCAAATCAACTCGAGATGAGGCCATATTCCCCTGCAGTGACCACATAGTCATCCCCCGTTCGCCATCAAACATGACCAGTGGCTTGATTTTCTTTAGGCAACTCCAGAGATTCAACGAGAACACCGTCCCAAGTCTAGAGGAACACGAAGTTCAGCACAGCAACTCGAGGAATCGTCGGTGTTCCCTAATCGTCTCGAGATGAGAGCTGATTCAATGGCTTAGCCTCAAGACATATGCCAACTTTCCATAAGAAACTCAACAGCAGGCTTCTCTCAGCAGTATGTATGCGGGACGGACCCTGAGTGTGCTGCCTCAAGTGGAATATACACCAAAAAGACTTGACTCGAAAGAAGGCCTGATTTCCTTGCAGTGGCTTCAATACAGTCTCGTCTTTCATCTGACAAGAGGAAGGGATGTCTGAATCCCTTGGGTATATCCTCGAGAAAGCTCTATATCTGTGCCTCATTTCGTCAGAATGCCTCACATCCCTTTGACAACTCGAGAGGCACGCGGAGTTCACTGCGTTAAAAGGTGATGATGGCTGACTCACCTTCAACATTGATAGAAATCCGAATATCACTATGGCTACGGGAAAGTTACCCTGGGACTCCTGCCTAACCTCGAGAAGTGACCCCTTTGCCCTGCCAAGCCTCGAAGAGATTCCTGAGGTGTCCATCCTAACTAGACAGGAGTCCTGACGTCGCTGAACAAACACGAGTTTTGAAGGTCCATCCCCGCCCTAACTCGAGAATATACACCAGGTCTCTGCCGCAACTCGAGAAAAACCATGAGACTTCCCCCTCGAAGTGAGATGAGGCCCAATTCCCCTGCATTTGATGCAGAGCAATTTGGTGATCCCCATCAAACATGTAAGGAGCCTCGACTTGCTTGATGGATCTCCAGACAGTCGCCAAGAACACTGTCACATGTCTAGAGAGAGCCTGAGGTCACCCCAGCAGTGCGAAGGAGCTCCATGTACCCGGAATCAACTCGAGATGAGGCCCGATTCGCCTGCATTGACTCCAGAGCCATACCCCGTATCCCATCAAACATGACCTGTGGCTTGACTTCCTTTAGCAACTCCAGAGATTCCCCGAGAACACGGTGCCAAGGCAAGAGGAACACCGAATTCAGCACAGTACCTCGAGGAATGCTCCGTGTACACCCTATCGTCTCGAGATTAGAGCTGATTGCCTGGCTTAGAATCAAGACCTATGCCAAATTTCCACCAGCACCTCAAGAGGAGGCTTTCCTCAGCAATAGGTATGTGGGAGGGACCCTGAGTTTACTGCCTCAAGTGGAATACACCGAGAAGCCCTGACTCGAAAGGAGGCCGGATTTCCTTGCAGTGGCTTGAATACAGGCTCATGTTTCATCTCACAAAATGCTTGGATGTCTGAAGCCAATTCGGAAACACTAGTGAACTTCCTAGGTCTCCGCTTCATTTCGACGAAATCCCTCACATCTCTTTGACACTTCTAGATGCACGCGGAGTTCACTTCTTCAAAAGGTGACGATGCCTGACTTCCCTTGAGCATTGATAGGAATGCCAATATCCCTGTGGTTATAGGAAATAGAACCTACGTCTCCCGCCACACCTCGTGAAGTATCTCTTTTGCCCTGCCAAGCCTTGAAGAGATTCCTGAGGTGTCCCTAGTATCTATAGGGGAGTCTTGACGTCACTGAACAAACACGGGTTTTGAAGGCCATCCCCACCGTAATTCGAGAATATACCCCAAGTCCTCGCCGCAACTTGAGAAAAACCATCAGCCTTCCCCCTCGCTGCGAGAAGAAGCCCGATTCTCCTGCCTTGAGTCTAGAGATATCAACCGTTTCTCATTAAACACGACCAGTGTTTTGACTTCCTTTAGGAAATTCCAGAGATTGCCTGAGAGCGCCGTACCAAGTTAAGAGGAACACCAATTTTAGAACAGCAAGTACACGGAGGAATGCTCCGTGTACCCCAAATCGTCTGGAGATGAGAGCTGAGTCCCTCGATTAGACTTTAGACGCATGGCAACTTTCCACAAGCACATCAAGTGGATGCTTTTCTCAGCAATATTTATGTGGGAGGGACCCTGAATTTGCTAACTCATGTGGAATGTACACCGAGAAACCCTGTCTCGAAAGGACGCTGTAATTCCTTGAAGTGGCTTGAAATCAGGCCCGTCTTTCATCTCACAAAATGAAGGGATGTCCGAACCCCTATGGAGACCCTCGAGAGAGCCCTAGGTCCACGCCTCATTTCGAAGGAATGCCTCACATCTCTTTGATACCTCGAGAGGCACGCGGAGACTACTGCTTCCGATCGTGACGATGCCTGACTCCTTTGAACACTGATACAAATTCCAATATCCTGTGGCTACTGGAAAGGGGCTCTGGGTCTCCTGCCTCACCTTGAAAATTGTCGCATTTGCCCTGCCAAGCCTCGAAGAGATTCCTGATGTGTCCCTCCTAACTAGACAGGAGTCGTGACATCGCTGAACAAACACGAGTTTTGAAGTGCCATCATCACCGTAACTGGAGAGTATACCCAGGTCCCTGCCGCAACTCGAGAAAACCCATGAGTCTTCCCCCTTGAAGCGAGATGAGGCCCGATTCGCCTGCATTTCATGCAGAGCTATTCTGTGATCCCCATCAAACATGTAAGGAGCCTCGACTTGCTTGATGGATCTCGAGTGAGTCCCCAAGAACCCTGTCACATGTCTAGAGAGACACTGAGGTCACCCAAGCAGTGGAAAGGAGTTCCATGCATGCCAAATCAACGCGAGATGAGGCCAAATTCCCCTGCATTGACCACATAGTCATCCCCCGTTCGCCGTCAAACACGACCAGTGGCTTAATTTTCTTTAGGCAACTCCAGAGATTCAACAAGAACACCGTCCCAAGTCTAGAGGAACACGAAGTTCAGCACAGCAACTCGAGGACTTCTCGGTGTTCCCTAATGGTCTCCAGATGAGAGCTGATTCAATGGCTTAGCCTCAAGACGTATGCCAACTTTCCATAAGAACCTCAACAGCAGGCTTCTCTCAGCAATAGGTATGCAGGACGGACCCTGAGTGTGCTGCCTCAACTGGAATATACACCGAAAAGTCTTGACTCAAAAGGAGGCCGGATGTCCTTGCAGTGGCTTGAATACAGTCTCGTCTTTCATCTGACAAGAGGAAGGGATGTCTGAATCCCTTGTGTAGACCCTCGAGAAAGCTCTATGTCCCTGCCTCATTTCGTCAGAATGCCTCACATCCCTTTGACAACTCGAGAGGCACGCGGAGTTCACTGCGTTAAAAGGTGATGATGGCTGACTCACCTTCAACATTGATAGGAATCCCAATATCACTATGGCTACGGGAAAGTTACCATGGGTCTCCCGCCAAACCTCGAGAAGCGACCCTTTTGCCCTGCCAAGCCTCGAAGAAATTCCTGAGGTGACCATCTTAACTAGACAGGCGTCCAGACGTCGCTGAACAAACATGAGTTTTGAAGGTCCATTCCCGTCGTAACTCGAGAATATACACCATGTCTCCTCCTCAACTCGAGAAAAACAATGAGACTTCCCCCTCGAAGTGAGATGAGGCCCAATTCCCCTGCATTTGATGCAGAGCAATTTGGTGATCCCCATCAAACATGGAAGGAGCCTCGACTTGTTGATGGTTCTCCAGACAGTTCGCCAAGAACACTGTCACATGTCTAGAGAGAGCCTGAGGTCGCCCCAGCAGTGCAAAGCAGCTCCGTGTACCCGGAATCAACTCGAGATGAGGCCCGATTCCCCTGCATTGACTCCAGAGCCATACCCCGTATCCCATCAAACATGACCTATGGCTTGACTTCCTTTAGGTAACTCCAGAGATTCCCCGAGAACACGGTGCCAAGTCTAGAGGAACACCGAGTTCAGCACAGCACCTCGAGGAATGCTCCGTGTACACCCTATCATCTCGAGATTAGAGCTGATTGCCTGGCTTAGAATCAAGACCTATGCCAACTTTCCACCAGCACCTCAAGAGGAGGCTTCCCAGCAATAGGTATGTGCGAGGGACCCTGAGCTTACTGCATCAAGTGGAATACACCGAGAAGCCCTGACTCGAAAGGAGGCCGGATTTCCTTGCAGTGGCTTGAATACAGGCTCATGTTTCATCTCACAAGATGCTTGGATGTCTGAAGCCAATGCGGAAACACTAGTGAGCGTCCTAGGTCCTCGCTTCATTTCGACGAAATCCCTCACATCTCTTTGACACTTCTAGAGGCACGTGGAGTTCACTTCTTCAAAAGGTGATGATGCCTGACTCCCCTTGAGCATTGATAGGAATCCCAATATCCCTGTGGTTATAGGAAATAGAACCTAGGTCTCCTACCGCACCTCGATAAGTATCTCTTTTGCCCTGCCAAGCCTTGAAGAGATTATTGAGGTGTCCCTTGTATCTATAGGGGAGTCCTGACGTCGCTGAACAAACACGGGTTTTGAAGGCCATCCCCACCGTAATTCGAGAATATAACCCAGGTCCCCTCCGCAACTCGATAAAAACCATCAGCCTTCCCCCTCGCTGCGAGAAGAAGCCCGATTCCCCTGCCTTGAGTCCAGAGATATCAACCGTTTCACATCAAACACGACCAGTGTTTTGACTTCCTTTAGGAAACTCCAGAGATTGCCTGAGAACGCCATCCCAAGTCTAGAGGAACACCAAGTTTAGAACAGCAAGTCGAGGAATGCTCTATGTACCCCAAATCGTCTCGAGATGAGAGCTGAGTCCCTGGATTAGACTTAAGACGCCTGCCAACTTTCCACAAGCACCTCAAGAGGATGATTCTCTCAGCAATAGTTATGTGGGAGGGACCCTGAATTTGCTAACTCAAGTGGAATATACACCGAGAAACCCATTCTCGAAAGGACGCCGTAATTCCTTGCAGTGGCTTGAATTCAGGCCCGTCTTTCATCTCACAAAATGAAGGGATGTCCGAACCCCTATGGAGACCCTCGAGGGAGCCCTAGGTCCATGCCTCATTTCGAAGGAATGCCTCACATCTCTTTGATACCTCGAGAGGCACGCGGAGACTACTGCTTCCGATGGTGACGATGCCTGACTCCTCTTGAACACTGATACAAATTCTTATATCCTGTGGCTACTGGAAAGGGACTCTGGGTCTCCCGCCTCACCTTGACAAGTGTCGCATTTGCCCTGCCAATCCTCGAAGAGATTCCTGATGTGTCCCTCCTAACTAGACAGGAGTCGTGACATCGCTGAACAAACACGAGTTTTGAAGTGCCATCACCACCGTAACTGGAGAATATATCCCAGGTCCCTTCCGCAACTCGAGAAAACCCATGAGTCTTCCACCTTGAAGCGAGATGAGGCCCGATTCGCCTGCATTTCATGCAGAGCTATTCTGTGATCCCCATCAAACATGTAAGGAGCCTCGACTTGCTTGATGGATCTTGAGTGTGGCCCCAAGAACCCTGTCACCTGTCTAGAGAGACCCTGAGGTCACACAAGCAGTGGAAAGCAGGTCCATGCATACCAAATCAACTCGAGATGAGGCCATATTCCCCTGCAGTGACCACATAGTCATCCCCCGTTCGCCATCAAACATGACCAGTGGCTTGATTTTCTTTAGGCAACTCCAGAGATTCAACGAGAACACTGTCCCAAGTCTAGAGGAACACGAAGTTCAGCACAGCAACTCGAGGAATCGTCGGTGTTTCCTAATCGTCTCGAGATGAGAACTGATTCAATGGCTTAGCCTCAAGACGTATGCCAACTTTCCATAAGAACCTCAACAGAAGGCTTCTCTCAGCTGTAGGTATGCGGGACGGACCCTGAGTGTGCTGCCTCAAGTGGAATATAGACCAAAAAGACTTGACTCGAAAGAAGGCCTGATTTTCTTGCAGTGGCTTGAATACAGTCTCGTCTTTCATCTGACAAGAGGAAGGGATGTCTGAATCCCTTGGGTATACCCTCGAGAAAGCTCTATGTCCGGGCCTCATTTTGTCAGAATGCCTCACATCCCTTCGACACCTCGAGAGGCAGGCGGAGTTCACTGCGTTAAAAGGTGACGATGGCTGACTAACCTTGAACATTGATAGGAATCCCAATATCACTATGGCTACGGGAAAGTTACCATGGGTCTCGCGCCTAACCTCGAGAATTGATCCTTTTGCCCTGTCAAGCCTCGAAGAGATTCCTGAGGTGTCCATACTAACTAGACAGGAGTCCTGACGTCGCTGAACAAACACGAGTTTTGAAGGTCCATCCCCGCCGTAACTCGAGAATATACACCAGGTCTCCGCCTCAACTCGAGAAAAACCATGAGACTTCCCCCTCGAAGTGAGATGAGGCCCAATTCCCCTGCATTTGATGCAGAGCAATTTGGTGATCCCCATCAAACATGTATGGAGCCTCGACTTTCTTGATGGAACTCCAGACAGTCCCCAAGAACACTGTCACATGTCTAGAGAGAGCCTGAGGTCACCCCAGCAGTGCGAAGGAGCTCCGTGTACCCGGAATCAACTCGAGATGAGGCCCGATTCGCCTGCATTGACTTCAGAGCAATATCCCGTATCCCATCAAACATGACCTGTGGCCTGACTTCCTTTAGGCAACTCCAGAGATTCCCCGAGAACACGGTGCCAAGTCTAGAGGAACACCGAGTTCAGCACAGCACCTTGAGGAATGCTCCGTGTACACCCTATCGTCGCGAGATTAGAGCTGATTGCCTGGCTTAGAATCAAGACCTATGCCAACTTTCTACCAGCACAAGAGGAGGCTTCCCTCAGCAATAGGTATGTGGGAGGGACCCTGAGTTTACTGCCTCAAGTGGAATACACCGAGAAGCCCTGACTCGAAAGGAGGCCGGATTTCCTTGCAGTGGCTTGAATACAGGCTTATGTTTCATCTCACAAGATGCTTGGATGTCTGAAACCAATGCGGAAACACTAGTGAACTTCCTAGATCCCCGCTTCATTTCGACGAAATCCCTCACATCTCTTTGACACCTTTAGAGGCACGCGGAGTTCACTTCTTCAAAAGGTGATGATGCCTGACTCCCCTTGAGCATTGATAGGAATCCCAATATCCCTGTGGTTATACGAAATAGAACCTAGGTCTCCCACCGGACCTCGAGAAGTATCTCTTTTGCCCTGCCAAGCCTTGAAGAGATTCCTGAGGTGTCCCTAGTATCTATAGTGTAGCCCTGACGTCGCTGAACAAACACGGGTTTTGAAGGCCATCCCCACCGTAATTCGAGAATATACCCCAGGTCCCCGCCGCAACTCGAGAAAAACCATCAGCCTTCCCCCTCGCTGCGAGAAGAAGCCCGATTCCCCTGCATTGAGTCCAGAGATATCAACCGTTTCTCATCAAACACGACTAGTGTTTTGACTTCCTTTAGGAAACTCCAGAGATTGCCTGAGAACGCCATCCCAAATCTAGAGAAACACCAAGTTTAGAAAAGCAAGCCGTGGAATGCTCCGTGTACCCCAAATCGTCTCGAGATGAGAGCTGAATCCCTGCATTAGACTTAAGACGCATGCCAACTTTCCACAAGCACCTCAAGTGGATGCTTCTCTCAGCAATAGTTATGTGGGAGGGACCCTGAATTTGCTAACTCAAGTGGAATATACACCGAGAAAACCTGTCTCGAAAGGACGCCATAATTCCATGCAGTGGCTTGAATTCAGGCCCATCTTTCATCTCACAAACTGAAGGGATGTCCGAACCCCGATGGAGACCCTCGACAGAGCCCTAGGTCCACGCCTCATTTCGAAGGAATGCCTCAAATCTCTTTGATACCTCGAGAGGCACGCGGAGACTACTGCTTCCGATCGTGACGATGCCTGACTCCTCTTGAACACTGATACAAATTCCAATATCATGTGGCTACTGGAAAGGGACTCTGGGTCTCCCGCCTCACCTTGACAAGTGTCGCATTTGCCCTGCCAAGCCTCGAAGAGATTCCTGATGTGTCCCGCCTAACAGGACAGGAGTTGTGACATCGCTGAACAAACACGAGTTTTGAAGTGCCATCACCACCGTAACTGGAGAATATATCCCAGGTCCCTGCCGCAACTCGAGAAAACCCATGAGTCTTCCCCCTTGAAGCGAGATGAGGCCCGATTCGCCTGCATTTCATGCAGAGCTATTCTGTGATCCCCATCGAACATCTAAGGAGCCTCGACTGCTTGATGGATCTCGAGTGAGTCTCCAAGAACCCTGTCACATGTCTAGAGAGACCCTGAGGTCACCCAAGCAGTGCAAAGGAGTTCCATGCATGCCAAATCAACTCGAGATGAGGCCAAATTCCCCTGCATTGACCACATAGTCATCCCCCGTTTGCCGTCAAACACGACCATTGGCTTAATTTTCTTTAGGCAACTCCAGAGATTCAACGAGAACACCGTCCCAAGTCTAGAGGAACACGAAGTTCAGCACAGCAACTCGAGGACTTCTCGGTGTCCTTAATCTTCTTGAGATGAGAGCTGATTCAGTGGCTTAGCCTCAAGACGAATGCCAACTTTCCATAAGAACCTCAACAGCAGGCTTCTCTCAGCAATAGTTATGCAGGAAGGACCCTGAGTGTGCTGCCTCAACTGGAATATACACCGAAAAGTCTTGACTCGAAAGGAGGCCGGATTTCCTTGCAGTGGCTTGAATACAGGCTCGTCTTTCATCTGACAAGAGGAAGGGATGTCTGAATCCCTTGTGTAGACCCTCGAGAAAGCTCTATGTCCCTGCCTCATTTCGTCAGAATGCCTCACATCCCTTTGTCACCTCGAGGGGCACGCGGAGTTCACTGCGTTAAAAGGTGACGATGGCTGACTCACCTTGAACATTGATAGGAATCCCAATATCACTATGGCTACGGGAAAGTTACCATGGGTCTCCCGCCTAACCTCGAGAAGCGACCCTTTTGCCTTGCCAAGCCTCGAAGAGATTCCTGAGGTGACCATCCTAACTAGACAGGCGTCCAGACGTCGCTGAACAAACACGAGTTTTGAAGGTCCATCCCCGCCGTAACTCGAGAATATACACCAGGTCTCCGCCTCAACTCGAGAAAAACCATAAGACTTCCCCTCGAAGTGAGATGAGGCCCAATTCCCCTGCATTTGATGCAGAGCAATTTGGTGATCCCCATCAAACATGTAAGGAGCCTCGACTTGCTTGATGGATCTAGAGACAGTCGCCAAGAACACTGTCTCATTTCTAGAGAGAGCCTGAGTTCACCCCAGCAGTGCGACGGGGCTCCGTGTACCCGGAATCAACTCGAGATGAGGCCCGATTCCCCTGCATTGACTCCAGAGCCATACCCCGTTTCCTATCAAACATGACCTTTGGCTTGACTTCCTTTAGGCAACTCCAGAGATTCCCTGAGAACACGGTGCCAAGTCTAGAGGAACACCGAGTTCAGTATAGCACCTCGAGGAATGCTCCATATACAACAAATCATCTTGAGATGAGAACTGATTGCCTGGCTTATAATCACGACGTTTGCCAACATTACACAAACACCTCAAGAGGAGGCTTCTCTCAGCAATATGTATGTGGGAGGGACCCTGAGTTTACTGCCTCAAGTGGAATGTACACCGAGAAGCCCTGAATCGAAAGGAGGCCGGATTTCCTTGCAGTGGCTCGAATACAGGCTCATCTTACATCACACAAGATGCTGGGATGTCTGAAGCCCATGTGGAAACTCCAGTGAACACCCTAGTTCCCCGCTTCATTTCGACGGAATGCCTCACATCACTTTGACACCTCTAGAGGCACGCGGAGTTCACTTCTTCAAAAGGTGACGATGCCTGACTCCCCTTGAGCATTGATAGGAATCCCAATATCGCTGTTGCTACAGAAAATGGAGTCTGGGTCTCCCGCCTCACCTCGAGAAATATCCCTTTTGCCCTGCCAAGCCTTGAAGATATTCCTGAGATGTCCCTAGTATATAGACAGGAGTCCTGACGTCGCTGAAGAAACACGAGATTTGAAGGCCATCCCCACCGTGATTCGAGAATATACCCCAGGTCCCCAACGCAACTCGAGAAAAAACATCAGACTTCCCCCTCGATGCGGGAAGAAGCCCGATTCCCCTGCATTGAGTCCTGAGATATCAACCGTTTCTAACTGAACACAACCAGTGTTTTGACTTCCTTTAGGCAACTCCAGTGATTCCTTGAGAACACCGCCCCAAGTCTAGAGGAACACAAAATTTAGAACAGCAACTCGAGGAATGCTCCGTGTACCACAAATCGTCACTAGATGAGAGCTGAGTCCCTGGATTGGACTCAAGTTGCATGCCAACTTTCCACAAGCACCTCAAGAGGAGGCTTCTCTCAGCAATAATTATGTGTGAGGGACCCTGAATTTGCTGCCTCAAGCGGAATATACACCCAGAAACCCTGTCTCGAAAGGACACCGTAATTTCTTGCATTGGCTTGAATACAGGCCCGTCTTTCATCTCACAAGATGAAGGGATGTCCGAATCCCCTATGGAGACCCTCGAGAAAGCCCTAGGTCCATGCCTCATTTCGAAGGAATGCCTCACATCTCTTTGATACCTCGAGAGGCACGCGGAGATTACTGCCTCAGAAGGTGACGATGCCTGACTACTCCTGAACATTGATATGAATTCCAACATCCTGTGACTACTGGAAAGGGACCCTTGGTCTCCCGCCTCACCTCGACAAGTGTCGCATTTGCCCTGCCAAGCCTCGAAGAGATTCCTGATATGTCCCTCCTAACTAGACAGGAGTCCTGACATCGCTGAACAAACACAAGTTTTGAAGGGCCATCCCCGCCGTAACTCGAGAATATAACCCAGGTCCCTGCCGCAACTAGAGAAAACCCATGAGTCTTCCCCCTTGAAGTGAGATAAGGCCCGATTCCCCTGCATTTCATGCAGAGCAATTCTGTGATCCCCATCAAACATGTAAGGAGCCTTGACTTGCTTGATGGATCTAGAGACAGTCCCCAAGAACCCTGTCACATGTCTAGAGAGACACTGAGGTCACCCCAGCAGTGTGAATGAGATCCATGCACGCCAAATCCAGTCGAGATGAGGCCAAATTCCCCTGCACTGACCACAGTGTCATACCCCATTCGCCATCAAACAGGACCAGTGGCTTGATTTTCTTTAGGCCACTCCAGAGATTCAACGAGAACACCGTCCCAAGTCTAGAGGAACACGAAGTTCAGCACAGCAACTCAAGGAATCCTCCGTGTTCCCTAATCGTCTCGAGATGAGAGCTAATTCACTGACTTAGACTCAAACATATGCCAACTTTCCATAAGAACCTCAACAGCAGACTTCTCTCAGCAGTAGGTAAGTGGGAGGGACCCTGAGTTTTCTGCCTCAAGTGGAATATACACCGAGATGCCTTGACTCGAAAGGATGCGGGATTTCCTTGCAGTGGCTTGAATACAGGCTCGTCTTTCATCTGACAAGAGGAACGGATGTCTGAAACCCTTGTGGAGACCTTCGAGAAAGCTCTATGTCCCTGCCTCATTTCGTCAGAATGCCTTACATCTCTTTGACACCTCGAGAGGCGCGTGGAATTCACTGCTTCAAAAGGTGACGATGCCTGACTCACCTTGAACGTTGATAGGAATCCCAATATCCCTATGGCTACGGGATTGTTACCCTAGGTATCCCGCCTAAACTCGAGAAGCATCCCTTTTGCTCTGCCAAGCCTCGATGAGATTCCCGAGGTGTCCCTTCTAAATAGACAGGAGTCCTGACGTTGCTGAACAAACGCGAGTTTTGAAGGTCCATCCCCGCGGTAAATCGAGAATATACACCAGGTCTCTGCCGCAACTCGAGAAAAACCATGAGACTTCACCCTCGATGTGAGATGAGGCCCAATTCCCTGCGTTTGATGCAGAGCAATTTGGTGATCCCCATTAAACATGTAAGGTGCCTCAACTTGCTTGATGGATCGCGAGACAGTCCCCAAAAACCCTGTCACATATCTAGAGGGAGCCTGAGGTCACCCCAGCAGTGCGAAGGAGCTCCATGTGCCCCAAATCAACTCGAGATGAGGCCCGATTCCCCTGCATTGACTCCAGAGCCATCCCTCATTTCCCACCAAACATGACCTGTGGCTTGACTTCCTTTAGGCAACTCCAGACATTCCAGAGATCACCGTGTCAAGTCTAGAGGAACGCTAACTTCAGCACAGCACCTCGAGGAATGCGCCGTGTACACCAAATCGTCTCGAGATGAGAGCTGATTCCCTGGCTTAGTCTTAAGTCTTATGCCAACTTTCCACAAGCACCTGAAGAGGAGGCTCAGCTCAGCAACAGGTATGTGGGTGGCACCCTGTGTTTACTGTTTCAAGTGGAATACACCGAGAAGCCCTGACTCGAAAGGAGGCCGAATTTCCTTGCAGTGGATTGAATACAGGCTCATGTTTCATATCACAAGATGCTTGGATGTCTGAAGCCAATGCGGAAACCCTAGTGAACGTCCTAGTTCCCCGCTTCATTTCGACGAAATCCCTCACATCTCTTTGACACCTTTAGAGGCACGCGGAGTTCAGTTCTTCAAAAGGTGACGATGCCTGACTCCCCTTGAGAATTGATAGGTATCCCAATATCCCTGTGGTTATAGGAAATAGAACCTAGGTCTCTCGCCGGAACTCGAGAAGTTTCTCTTTTGCCCTGCCAATCGTTGAAGAGATTCCTGAGGCGTCCCTAGTATCTATAGTGGAGTCCTGACGTCGCTGAACAAACACGGGTTTTGAAGGCCATCCCCAACGTAACTCGAGAATATACCCCAGGTCCCCGCCGCAACTCGAGAAAAACCATCAACCTTCCCCCTCGCTGCGAGAAGAAGCCTGATTCCCCTGCCTTGAGTCCAGAGATATCAACCGTTTCTCATCAAACACGACCAGTGTTTTGACTTCCTTTAGGAAACTCCAGAGATTGCCTGAGAACGCCGTCCCAAGTCTCGAGGAAAACCAAGTTTAGAACAGCAAGCCGTGGAATGCTCCGTGTACCCCAAATCGTCTCGAGATGAGAGCTGAGTCCCTGAATTAGAGTTAAGATGCATGCCAACTTTCCACAAGCACCTCAAGAGGATGCTTATCTCAGCAATAGTTATGTGGGAGGGACCCTAAATTTGCTAACTCAAGTGGAATATACACCGAGAAACCCTGTCTCAATAGGATGCCGTAATTCCTTGCAGTGGCTTGAATTCAGGCCCGTCTTTCATCTCACAAAATGAAGGGATGTCCGAACCCCTATGGAGACCCTCGAGAGAGCCCTAGGTCCACGCCTCATTTCGAAGGAATGCCTCATATCTCTTTGATACCTCGAGAGGCACACGGAGACTACTGCTTCCGATGGTGACGATGCCTGACTCCTCTTGAACACTGATACAAATTCCAATATCCTGTGACTACTGGAAAGGGACTCTGGGTTTCCCGCCTCACCTTGACAAGTGTCGCATTTGCCCTGGCAAGCCTCGAAGAGATTCCTGATGTGTCCCTCCTAACTAGACAGGGGTCCTGACATCGCTGAACACACACGAGTTTTGAAGTGCCATCACCACCGTAACTCGAGAATATACCCCAGGTTCCTGCCGCAACTCGAGAAAACCCATGAGTCTTCCCCCTTGAAGCGAGATGAGGCCCGATTCGCCTGCATTTCATGCAGAGCTATTCTGTGATCCCCATCAAACATGTAAGGAGCCTCGACTTGCTTGATGGATCTCGAGTGAGTCCCCAAGAACCCTGTCACATGTCTAGCGAGACCCTGAGGTCACCCAAGCAGTGGAAAGGAGTTCCATGCATGCCAAATCAACTCGAGATGAGGCCAAATTCCCCTGCATTGACCACATAGTCATCCCCCGTTCACTGTCAAACACGACCAGTGGCTTGATTTTCTTTAGGCAACTCCAGAGATTCAACGAGAACACCGTCCCAAGACTAGAGGAACACGAAATTCAGCACAGCAACTCGAGGAATCCTCGATGTTCCCTAATCTTCTTGAGATGAGAGCTGATTCAATGGCTTAGCCTCAAGACGTATGCCAACTATCCATAAGAACCTCAACAGCGGGCTCTTCTCAGCAATAGGTATGCGGGACGGACCCTGAGTGTGCTGCCTCAAGTGGAATATACACCGAAAAGTCTTGACTCGAAAGGAGTCCTGATTTCTTTGCAGTGGCTTGAATACAGGCTCGTCTTTCATCTGACAAGAGGAAGGAATGTCTGAATCCCTTGTGTAGACCCTCGAGAAAGCTCTATGTCCTTGCCTCATGTCGTCAGAATGCCTCACATCCCTTTGACACCTCGAGAAGCACACGGAGTTCATTGCGTTAAAAGGTGACGATGGCTGACTCACCTTGAACATTGATAGGAATCCCAATATCACTATGGCTACGGGAAAGTTACCATGGGTCTCCCGCCTAACCTCGAGAAGCGAACCTTTTGCCCTGCCAAGCCTCGAAGAGATTCCTGAGGTGTCCATCCTAACTAGATAGGAGTCCTGACATCGCTGAACAAACACGAGTTTTGAAGATCCATCCCCGCCGTAACTCGAGAATATACCCCAGGTCTCCGCCTGAACTCAAGAAAAACCATAAGACTTCCCCCTCGAAGTGAGATGAGGCCCAATTCCCCTGCATTTGAGGCAGAGCAATTTGGTGATCCCCATCAAACATGTAAGGAGCCTTGACTTGCTTGATGGATCTAGAGACAATCTCCAGGAACACTGTCACATGTCTAGAGAGAGCCTGAGGTCACCCCAGCAGTGCGAAGGAGCTCCGTGTACCCGGAATCAACCCGAGATGAGGCCCGATTCCCCTGCATTGACTCCAGAGCCATATACCCCGTTTCCCATCAAACATGACCTGCGGCTTGACTTCATTTAGGCAACTCCAGAGATTCCCCGAGAACATTGTGCCAAGTCTAGAGGAACACCGAGTTCATCAGAGCACCTCGAGGAATGGTCGTTGTACTCCAAATCGTCTCGAGATGAGAGCTGATTGCCTGGCTTAGAATCAAGACGTATGCCAACTTTACACAAACACCTCAAGAGAAGTGTCTGTCAGCAATATGTATGTGGGAGGGACCCTGAGTTTACTGCCTCAAGCGGAATGTACACCGAGAAGCCCTGAATCGAAAGGAGGCCGGATTTCCTTGCAGTGGCTCGAATACAGGCTCATCTTACATCTCACACGATGCTGGGATGTCTGGAGCCCATGTGGAAACTCCAGTGAACGCCCTAGTTCCCCGCTTTATTTCGACGGAATGCCTCACATCACTTTGACACCTCTAGAGGCACGCGGAGTTCACTTCTTCAAAAGGTGACGATGCCTGACTCCCCTTGAGCATTGATAGGAATCCCAATATCGCTGTTGCTACAGGAAATGGACCCTGGGTCTCCCACCTCACCTCGAGAAGTATCCCTTTTGCCCTGCCAAGCCTTGAAGATATTCCTGAGATGTCCCTAGTATATAGACAGGAGTCCTGACGTCGCTGAAGAAACACGAGATTTGAAGGCCATCCCCACCGTAATTCGAGAATATACCCCAGGTTCCCAACGAAACTCAAGAAAAAACATCAGACTTCCCCCTCGATGCGGGAAGAAGCCCGATTCCCCTGCATTGAGTCCTGAGATATTAACCGTTTCTAATTGAACACGACCAGTGTTTTGACTTCCTTTAGGCAACTCCAGTGATTCCCTGAGAACAACGTCCCAAGGCTAGAGGAACACAAAATTTAGAACAGCAACTCGAGGAATGCTCCGTGTACCACAAATCGTCACTAGATGAGAGCTGAGTCCCTGGATTGGACTCAAGATGCATGCCAACTTTCCACAAGCACCTCAAGAGGAGGCTTCTCTCAGCAATAATTATGTGTAAGGGACCCTGAATTTGCTGCCTCAAGTGGAATATACACCCAGAAACCCTGTCTCGAAAGGACACTGTAATTCCTTGCAGTGGCTTGAATACAGGCCCGTCTTTCATCTCACAAGATGAAGGGATGTCCGAATCCCCTATGGAGACCCTAGAGAAAGCCCTAGTTCCACGCCTCATTTCGAAGGAATGCCTCACATTTCTTTGATACCTCGAGAGGCACGCGGAGATTACTGCCTCAGAAGGTGACGATGCCTGACTACTCCTGATCATTGATATGAATTCCAATATCCTGTGACTACTGGAAAGGGACCCTGGGTCTCCCGCCTCACCTCGACAAGTGTCGCATTTGCCCTGCCAAGCCTCGAAGAGATTCCTGATGTGTCCCTCCTAACTAGACAGGAGTCCTGACATCGCTGAACAAACACAAGTTTTGAAGGGCCATCCCCGCCGTAACTCGAGAATATAACCCAGGTCCTTGTCGCAACTCGAGAAAACCCATGAGTCTTCCCCCTTGAAGCGAGATAAGGCCCGATTCCCCTGCATTTCATGCAGAGCAATTCTGTGATCCCCATCAAACATGTAAGGAGCCTTGACTTGCTTGATGGATCTAGAGACAGTCCCCAAGAACCCTGTCACATGTCTAGAGAGACACTGAGGTCACCCCAGCAGTGTGAATGAGATCCATGCACGCCAAATCCAGTCGAGATGAGGCCAAATTCGCCTGCACTGACCACAGTGTCATACTCCATTCGCCATCAAACACGAGCAGTGGCTTGATTTTCTTTAGGCAACACCGAAGATTCAACGAGAACACCGTCCCAAGTCTAGAGGAACACGAAGTTCAGCACAGCAACTCAAGGAATCCTCCGTGTTCCCTAATCGTCTCGAGATGAGCGCTGATTCACTGGCTTAGACTCAAACATATGCCAACTTTCCATAAGAACCTCAACAGCAGGCTTCTCTCAGCAGTAGGTAAGTGGGAGGGACCCTGAGTTTTCTGCCTCAAGTGGAATATACACCGAGATGCCTTGACTCGAAAGGATGCGGGATTTCCTTGCAGTGGCTTGAATACAGGCTCGTCTTTCATCTGACAAGAGGAACGGATGTCTGAAACCCTTGTGGAGACCTTCGAGAAAGCTCTATGTCCCTGCCTCATTTCGTTAGAATGCCTTACATCTCTTTGACACCTCGAGAGGCACGCGGAATTCTCTGCTTCAAAAGGTGACGATGCCTGACTCACCTTGAACGTTGATAGGAATCCAAATATCCCTATGGCTACGGGAATGTTACTCTGGGTATCCCGCCTAAACTCGAGAAGCATCCCTTTTGCTCTGCCAAGCCTCGATGAGATTCCCGAGGTGTCCCTTCTAAATAGACAGGAGTCCTGACGTCGCTGAACAAACGCGAGTTTTGAAGGTCCATCCCCGCAGTAAATCGAGAATATACACCAGGTCTCTGCCGCAACTCGAGAAAAACCATGAGACTTCACCCTCGATGTGAGATGAGGCCCAATTCCCTGCATTTGATGCAGAGCAATTTGGTGATCCCCATCAAACATGTAAGGTGCCTCAACTTGCTTGATGGATCGCGAGACAGTCCCCAAAAACACTGTCACATGTCTAGAGGGAGCCTGAGGTCACCCTAGCAGTGCGAAGGAGCTCCATGTACCCCAAATCAACTCGAGATGAGGCCCGATTCCCCTTCATTGACTCCAGAGCCATCCCCCATTTTCCATCAAACATGACCTGTGGCTTGACTTTCTTTAGGCAACTCCAGACATTCCAGAGATCACCGTGTCAAGTCTATAGGAACACCAACTTCAGCACAACACCTCGAGGAATGCGCCGTGTACACCAAATCATCTCGAGATGAGAGCTGATTCCCTGGCTTAGACTCAAGTCTTATGCCAACTTTCCACAAGCACCTGAAGAGGAGGCTCAGCTCAGCAACAGGTATGTGGGTGGGACCCTGTATTTACTGCAAGTGGAATACACCGAGAAGCCCTGACTCGAAAGGAGGCCGGATTTCCTTGCAGTGGCTTGAATACAGGCTCATGTTTCATATCACAAGATGCTTGGATGTCTGAAGCCAATGCGGAAACCCTAGTGAACGTCCTAGTTCCCCGCTTCATTTCGACGAAATCCCTCACATCTCTTTGACACCTTTAGAGGCACCCGGAGTTCACTTTTTCAAAAGGTGACGATGCCTGACTCCCCTTGAGCATTGATAGGTATCCCAATATCCCTGTGGTTATAGGAAATAGAACCTAGGTCTCCTACAGGACCTCGAGAAGTATCTCTTTTGCCCTGCCAAGCCTTGAAGAGATTCCTGAGGTGTCCCTAGTATCTATAGTGTAGTCCTGACGTCGCTGAACAAACACGGGTTTTGAAGGCCATCCCCACCGTAACTCGAGAATATACACGTCCTATACACGTTTCTCGGTGTATAGGACGCAGTAATTCCTTGCAGTGGCTTGAATTCAGGCCCGTCTTTCATCTCACAAAATGAAGGGATATCCGAAACCCTATGGAGACCCTCGAGAGAGCCCTAGGTCCACGCCTCATTTCGAAGGAATGCCTCACATCTCTTTGATACCCCGAGAGGCACCCGGAGACTACTGCTTCCGATGGTGACGATGCCTGACTCCTCTTGAACACTGATACAAATTCCAATATCCTGTGGATACTGGAAAGGGTCTCTGGGTCTCCCGTCTCACCTTGACAAGTGTTGCATTTGCCCTGCCAAGCCTCGAAGAGATTCCTGATGTGTCCCTCCTAACTAGACAGGAGTCCTGACATCGCTGAACAAACACGAGTTTTGAAGTGCCATCACCACCGTAACTCGAGAATATACCCCAGGTCCCTGCCGCAACTCGAGAAAATCCATTAGTCTTCCCCCTTGAAGCGAGATGAGGCCCGATTCGCCTGCATTTCATGCTGAGCTATTCTGTGATCCCCATCAAACATGTAAGGAGCCTCGACTTGCTTGATGGATCTTGAGTGTGTCCTCAAGAACGCTGTCACATGTCTAGAGAGAACCTGAGGTCACCCAAGCAATGGAAAGGAGTTCCATGCATGCCAAATCAACTCGAGATGAGGCCAAATTCCCCTGCATTGACCACATAGTCATCCCCCGTTCGCCGTCAAACACGACCAGTGGCTTGATTTTCTTTAGGCAACTCCAGAGATTCAACGAGAACACCGTCCCAAGACTAGAGGAACACGAAGTTCAGCACAGCAACTCGAGGAATCCTCGATGTTCCCTAATCTTCTTGAGATGAGAGCTGATTCAATGGCTTAGCCTCAAGATGTATGCCAACTTTCCATAAGAACCTCAACAGCAGGCTTCTCAGCAATAGATATGCAGGACGGACCCTGAGTGTGCTGCCTCAAGTGGAATATACACCGAAAAGTCTTGACTCGAATGGAGGCCGGATTTCCTTGCAGTGGCTTGAATACAGGCTCGTCTTTCATCTGACAAGAGGAAGGGATGTCTGAATCCCTTGTGTAGACCCTCGAGAAAGCTCTATGTCCCTGCCTCATTTCGTCAGAATGCCTCACATACCTTTGACACCTCGAGAGGCACACGGAGTTCATTGCGTTAAAAGGAGACAATGGCTGACTCACCTTGAACATTGATAGGAATCCCAATATCACTATGGCTACGGGAATGTTACTCTGGGTATCCCGCCTAAACTCGAGAAGCGTCCCTTTTGCTCTGCCAAGTCTCAATGAGATTCCCGAGGTGTCCCTTCTAAATAGACAGGAGTCCTGACGTCGCTGAACAAACACGAGTTTTGAAGGTCCATCCCCGCCCGAAATCGAGAATATACACCAGGTCTCTGCCGCAACTCGAGAAAAACCATGAGACTTCACCCTCGATGTGAGATAAGGCCCAATTCCCTGCGTTTGATGCAGAGCAATTTGGTGATCCCCATCAAACATGTAAGGTGCCTCAACTTGCTTGATGGATCGCGAGACAGTCCCCAAAATCACTGTCACATGTCTAGATGGAGCCTGAGATCACACCAGGAAGGCGAAGGAGCTCCATGTACCCCAAATCAACTCGAGATGAGGCCCGATTCCACTGCATTGACTCCAGAGCCATCCCCCATTTCCCATCAAACATGACCTGTGGCTTGACTTCCTTTAGGCAACTCCCGACATTCCTGAGATCACCGTGTTAAGTCTAGAGGAACGCCAACTTCAGCACAGCACCTCGAGGAATGCGCCGTATACACCAAATCGTCTCGAGATGAGAGCTGATTCCCTGATTAGACTCAAGTCTTATGCCAGCTTTCCACAAGCACCTGAAGAGGAGGCTGAGTTCAGCAACAGGTATGTGGGTGGGACCCTGTGTTTACTGCCTCAAGTGGAATACACCGAGAAGCCCAGACTCGAAAGGAGGACGGATTTCCTTGCAGTGGCTTGAATACAGGCTCATCTTTCGTCTCACAAGATGCTGGGATGTCTGAAGCCCATGTGGAAACCCTTGTGAATGCCCTAGATCCGTGCTTCATTTCGACGGAATGCCTCACATCACGTTGACACCTCTAGAGGCACGCGAAGTTCACTTCTTCAAAAGGTGAAGATGCCTGACTCCGCTTGAGCATTGATAGGAAACCCAATATCCCTGTGGCTACAAGAAATGGACCCTGGGTCTCCCGCCTCACGTCGAGAAGTATTCCTTTTGCCCTGCCAAGCCTCGAAGAGATTCTTGCGGTGTCCCTAGTATCTAGACAGGAGTCCTTACGTCACTGAACAAACATGAGTTTTGAAGGCCATCCGCACCGTAACTCGAGAATATACCCCAGATCCCCACCGCAACTGGAGAAAAGCCATTAGACTTCCCCCTCGATGCGAGAAGAAGCCCGGTTCCCCTGCATTGAGTCCAGAGCTATCAACCGTTTCTCATCAAACACGACGAGTGTTTGACTTCCTTTAGGCAACACCAGAAATACCCTAAAAACACCGTCCCAAGTCTAGAGGAACACGAAATTTAGAACACCAACTTGAGGAATGCTCCATGTACACCAAATCGTCACGAGATGAGAGCTGAGTCCCTGGATTGGACTCAAGATGCATGCCAACTTTCCACAAGCACCTCAATAGGAGGCTTCTGTCAGCAATAGTTATGTGGGAGGGACACTGAATTTGCTGCCTCAAGTGGAATATACACCCAGAAAGCATGTCTCGAAAGGACACCGTAATTCCTTGCAGTGGCTTGAATACAGGCCCGTCTTTCATCTCACAAGATGAAGGGATGTCTGAATCCCCTATGGAGACACTAGAGAAAGCCCTACGTCAACGCCTCATTTCGAAGGAATGCCTCACATCTCTTTGATACATCGAGAGGCACGCGGAGATTACTACTTCAGAAGGCGACGATTCCTGACTCCACTTGAACATTGATACGAATTCCAATATCCTTTGGCTACTGGAAAGGGACCCTGGGTCTCCCGCCTCACCTCGACAAGTGTTGCATTTGTCCTGCCATGCCTCGAAGAGATTCCTGATGTGTCCCTCCTAACGAGACAGGAGTCCTGACATCGCTGAACAAACACGAGTTTTGAAGGGCCATCCCCACCGTAACTCGAGAATATACCCCAGGTCCCTGCCGCAACTCGAGAAAACCCATGAGTCTTCCCCATTGAAGCGAGATGAGCTCCGATTCCCCTGCATTTCATGCAGAGCAACTCTGTGATCCCCACCAAACATGTAAGGAGCCTCGACTTGCTTGATGGATCTCGAGACAGTCCCAAGAACCCTGTCACATGTCTAGAGAGACCCTGAGGTCACCCCAGCAGTTCAAAGGAGATCCATGCATGCCAAATCCAGTCGAGATGAGGCAAAATTCCCCTGCATTGACCACAGAGTCATCCCCCATTCGCCATCAAACACAACCAGTGGCTTCATTTTCTTTAGGCAACCCCAGAGATTCAACGAGAACACCGTCCCAAGTCTAGAGGAATACGAATTTCAGCACAGCAACTGGAGGAATCCTCCGTATTCCCTAATTGTCTCGAGATGAGAGCTGTTTCACTGGCTTAGACTCAAGACGTATGCCAACTTTCCGTAAGAACCAGAACAGCAGGCTTCTCTCAGCAATAGGTATGTGGGAGGAACCCTGAGTTTGCTGCCTCAAGTGGAATATACACCGAGAAGCCTTGACTCGTATGAAGGCCTGATTTCCTTGCAGTGGCTTGAATACTGGCTCGTCTCTCATCTGACATGGGGAAGGGATGTCTGAAACCCTTGTTGAGACCCTTGATAAAGCTCTATGTCCCTGCCTCAATTCGTCAGAATGCCTCACATCCTTTGACACTTCGAGAGGCTCGCGGAGTTCACTGTGTCAAAAGGTGATGATGCCTGACTCACCTTGAACATTGATAGGAATCCCAATATCACTATGGCTATGGGAATGTTACCAGTGGTCTCCCGCCTAACCTCGAGATGCGACCCTTTTGCCCTGCCAAGCCTCAAAGAGATTCCTGAGGTGTCCCTCGTAACTCGACAGGAGTCCTGACTTCGCTGAGCAAACACGAGTTTTGAAGGGCCATCCCCACTGTAACTCGACAATATACCCCACTTCCCCGCCTCAATATGATAAAAATCATGAGACTTCCCCCTTAAGCGAGATGAGGCGTGAGTTCCCTGCATTTCATGCAGAGCAATTCTATGATCCCCATCAAGCATGTAAAGAGCCTTGACTTGCTTGATGGGTCTCGAGAGAGTCCCCAAGAACACTGTCACAAGTCTAGAGGGACACCGAGGTCACTGTAGCAATGAGAAGTATTTCCATGCATGCCAAATCAACTCGAGATGAATCCATATTCCCCGGCATTGATCACAGAGACATCCCCCATTTGCCATCAAACACGACCAGTGTCTTGATTTTCTTCAGGCAACTCCAGAGTTTCAACGAGAAACACCGTCCCAAGTCTAAAGGAACACGAAGTTCAGCACAGCAACTCGAGGAATTATCCGTGTTCCGTAATCGTCTCGAGATGAGAGCTGATTCACTGGTTTAGACTCAAGACTTATGCCAACTTTCCATAAGCACGTCAACAGCAGGCTTCTTTCAGCAATAGGTATGTGGGAGGGACCCTGAGTTTGCTGCCTCAAGTGGAATATACACCGAAAAGCCTTGACTCGAATGGAGGCAGGATTTCCTTGCTGTGGCTTGAATACAGGTTCGTCTTTCATCTGACAAGAGGAAGGGATATCTGAAACCCTTGTGGGGAACCTAGAGAAAGCTCTATGTCCCTGCCTCATTATGTCAGAATGCCTCACATCACTTTGACACTTCGAGAGGCACGTGGAGTTCATTGCCTGTAAAGGTGACGATGCCTGACTCACCTTGAACATTGAGAGGAATCCCAATATCCCTATGGCTATGGGAATGTTACCATGGGTATCCCGCCTAATCTCGAGAAGCATCCCTTTTGCTCTGCCAAGCCTCGATGAGATTCCTGAGGTGTCCCACTTAACTAGCCAGGAGTCCTGACGTCACTGAACAAACACGAGTTTTGAAGGTCCATCCCCGCCTTAACTGGAGAATATAACCCAGGTCTCCACCTCAACTCGAGAAAAACCATGAGACTTCCCCCTCGAAGTGACATGAGGCCCAATTCCCCTGAATTTGATGTAGAGCAATTTGGTGATCCACATCATACATGTAAGGAGCCTCGACATGCTTGACGGATCTCGAGACAGTCCCCAAAATCACTGTCACATGTCTAGGGAGAGCCTGAGGTCACCCCAGAAGTGAGAAGGAGCTCCATGTACCCAAAATCAACTCGAGATGAGGCCCGATTCCCCTGCATTGACTCCAGAGCCATCCCCCGTTTCACATCAAACATAACCTGTGCCTTGACTTTCTTTAGGCATCTCCAGAGTTACCCCAAGAACACCGTGTCAAAACTAGAGGAACACCAAGTTCAGCACAGCACCTCTAGGAATGCTCCAGGTACACCAAATCGTCTCAAGATGAGAGCTGATTCCCTGGCTTAGACTCAAGACGTATGCCAACTTTCCACAAGCACCTCAAGTGGAGACTTCTCTCAGCAATAGGTAGGTTGTGGTTGGGACCCTGAGTTTACACTCTCAAGTGGAATACACCGAGAAGCCCTGACTCAAAAGGAGGCCGGATTTACTTGCAGTGGCTTGTATACAGGCTCATCTTTCATCTCACAAGATGCTGGGATGTCTGAAGCCAATGTGGAAACCCTAGTGAACGCCCTAGTTCCCCACTTCATTTCGAACGGAATACATCACAACCCTTTGACACCTCTAGAGGCACGCGGAGTTCACTTCTTCAAAAGGTGATGATGCCTGACTCCGCTTGAGCATTGATAGGAATCCCAATATCCCTGTGGCTACAGGAAATGGACCCTGGGTCTCCCGGCTCACATCGAGAATTATCCCTTTTGCCCTGCCAAACCTCGAAGAGATTCTTGAGGTGTCCCTAGTATTTAGACAGGAGTCCTGACGTCGCTGAACAAACACGAGTTTTGAAGGTCCATCCCCACCGTAACTCGAGAATATACCCCAGGTCTCCGCCTCAAGTTGAGAAAATAACATGAGACTTCCCCCTCGAAGTGAGATGAGGCCCAATTCCCCTGCATTTGATGCAGAGCAATTTGGTGATCCCCATCAAACATGTAAGCAGCCACGACTTGCTTAATGGATCCTGAGACAGTCCCCAAGAACACTGTCACATGTCTAGAAAGAGACTGAGGTTTCCGCAGCAGTGTGAAGGAGCTCCATGTACCCGAAATCAACTCGAAATGAGGCCCGATTCCCCTGCATTGACACCAGAGCCATCCCCCGTTTCCCATCAAACATGAACTGTGGCTTGACTTCCTTTAGGAAATTCCAGAGATTCCTAGAGAACCCCGTGCCAAGTCTAGAGGAACACCAGGTTCAGCACAGCACCTCGAGGAATGCTCCGTGTACACCCTATCGTCTCGAGATTAGAGCTGATTGCCTGGCTTAAAATCAACACCTATGCCAATTTTCCACCAGCACCTCAAGAGGAGGCTTCTCTCAGCAATAGGTATGTGGGAGGGACCCTGAGTTTACTGCCTCAAGTGGAATACACCAAGAAGCCCTGACTCGAAAGGAGGCCGGATTTCCTTGCAGTGGCTTGAATACAGGCTCATGTTTCATCTCACAAGATGCTTGGATGTCTGAAGCCAATGCGGAAACCCTAGTGAACGTCCTAGGTCCCCGCTTCATTTCGACGAAATCCCGCACATCTCTTTGACACCTCTAGAGGCACTCGGAGTTCACTTCTTCAAAAGGTGACGATACCTAACTCCCCTTGAGCATTGATAGGAATCCCAATATCCCTGTGGTTATAGGAAATAGAACCTAGGTCTCCCCGCGGCACCTCGAGAAGTATCTCTTTTACCCTGCCACGCCTTGAAGAGATTCCTGAGGTGTCCCTAGTATCTATAGGGGAGTCCTGACGTCGCTGAACAAACACGGGTTTTGAAGGACATCCCCACCGTAACTCGAAAATATACCCCAGGTTCCCGCCGCAACTCGAGAAAAACCATTAGCCTTCCCCCTCGCTGCGAGAAGAAGCCCGATTCCCCTGCATTGAGGCCAGAGATATCAACCATTTCTCATCAAACACGACCAGTGTTTTGACTTCCTTTAGGAAACTCCAGAGATTGCCTGAGAACGCCGTCCCAAGTCTAGAGGAACACCAAGTTTAGAACAGCAAGTCGAGGAATGCTCCATGTACCCCAAATCGTCTGGAGATGAGAGCTGAGTCCCTGGATTAGACTTAAGACACATGTCAACTTTCCACAAGCACCTCAAGAGGATGCTTCTCTCAGCAAGAGTTATGTGGGAGGGACCCTGAATTTGCTAACTAAACTGGAATATACACCGAGAAACCTTGTCTCGAAAGGACGCCGTAATTCCTTGCAGTGGCTTGAATTCAGGCCCGTCTTTCATCTCACAAAATGAAGGGATGCGCGCGAACCGCTATGGAGACCCTTGAGGGAGCCCTAGGTCCACGCCTCATTTCGAAGGAATGCCTCACATCTCTTTGATACCTCGAGAGGCACGCGGAGATTACTGCTTCCGATGGTGACGATGCCTGACTCCTCTTGAACACTGATACAAATTCCAATATCATGTGGCTACTGGAAAGGGACTCTGGGTCTCCCGCCTCACCTTGACAAGTGTCGCATTTGCCCTGCCAAGCCTCGAAGAGATTCCTGATGTGTCCCTCCTAACTTGACAGGAGTCCTGACATCGCTGAACAAACACGAGTTTTGAAGTGCCATCACCACCGTAACTCGAGAATATACCCCAGGTCCCTGCCGCAACTGGAGAAAACTCATGAGTCTTCCCCTTTGAAGCGAGATGAGGCCCGATTCGCCTGCATTTCATGCAGAGCTATTCTGTGATCCCCATCAAACATGTAAGGAGCCTCGACTTGCTTGATGGATCTCGAGGGAGTCCCCAAGAACCCTGTCACCTGTCTAGAGAGACACTGAGGTCACCCCAGCAGTGTGAAGGAGATCCATGCACGCGAAATCCAGTCGAGATGAGGCCAAATTCCCCTGCATTGACCACAGAGTCATCCCCCATTCGCCATCAAACACGACCAGTGGCTTGATTTTCTTTAGGCAACTCCAGAGATTCAACGAGAACACCGTCCCAAGTCTAGAGGAACACGAAGTTTAGCACAGCAACTCAAGGAATCCTCCGTGTTCCCTAATCGTCTCGAGATGAGAGCTGATTCACTGGCTTAGACACAAACATATGCCAACTTTCCATAAGAACCTCAATAGCAGGCTTCTCTCAGCAGTAGGTATGTGGGAGGGACCCTGAGTTTTCTGCGTCAAGTGGAATATACACCGAGAAGCCTTGACTCGAAAGGATGCCGGATTTCCTTGCAGTGGCTTGAATACAGGCTCGTCTTTCATTTGACAAGAGGAAGGGATGTCTGAAACCCTTGTTTAGACCTTCGAGAAAGCTCTATGTCCCTGCCTCATTTCGTCAGAATGCCTTACATCTCTTTGACACCTCGAGAGGCACGCGGAATTCACTGCTTCAAAAGGTGACGATGCCTGACTCACCTTGAACATTGATAGGAATCCCAATATCCCTATGGCTACGGGAATGTTACCCTGGGTATCCCGCCTAAACTCGAGAAGCGTCCCTTTTGCTCTGCCAAGCCTCGATGAGATTCCCGAGGTGTCCCTTCTAAATAGACAGGAGTCCTGACGTCGCTGAACAAACACGAGTTTTGAAGGTCCATCCCCGCCGTAAATCGAGAATATACACCAGGTCTCTGCCGCAACTCGAGAAAAACCATGAGACTTCACCCTCGATGTGAGATGAGGCCCAATTCCCTGCGTTTGATGCAGAGCAATTTGGTGATCCCCATCAAACATGTAAGGTGCCTCAATTGCTTGATGGATCTCGAGACAGTCCCCAAAAACACTGTCACATGTCTAGAGGGAGCCTGAGGTCACCCTAGCAGTGCGAAGGAGCTCCATGTACCCCAAATCAACTCGAGATGAGGCCCGGTTCCCCTGCATTGACTCCAGAGCCATCCCCATTTTTCCATCAAACATGACCTGTGGCTTGACTTCCTTTAGGCTACTCCAGACATTCCCGAGATCACTGTGTCAAGTCTAGAGGAACGCCAACATCAGCAAGCACCTCGAGGAATGCGCCGTGTACAACAAATCGTCTCGAGATGAGAGCTGATTCCCTGGCTTAGACTCAAGTCTTATGCCAACTTTCCACAAGCACCTCAATAGGAGGCTCAGCTCAGCAACAGGTATGTGGGTGGGACCCTGAGTTTACTGCCTCAAGTGGAATACACCGAGAAGCCCAGACTCGAAAGGAGGACGGATTTCCTTGCAGTGGCTTGAATACGGCTCATCTTTCATCTCACAAGATGCTAGGATGTCTTAAGCCCATGTGGAAAGCTGAGTGAACGCCCTAGGTCCGTGCTTCATTTCGATGGAATGCCTCACATCACTTTGACACCTCTAGAGGCACGCGGAGTTCACTTCCTCAAAAGGTGATGATGCCTGACTCCGCTTGAGCATTGATAGGAATCCCAATATCCCTGTGGCTAGAGGAAATGGACCCTTGGTCTCCCGCCTCACCTTGAGAAGTATTCATTTTGCCCTGCCAAGCCTTGAAGAGATTCCTGAGGTGTTCCTAGTATCCAGACAGGTGTCCTTATGTCACTGAACAAACAAGAGTTTTGAAGGCGATCCCCGCCGTAACTCGAGAATATACCCCAGATATCCACCACAACTGGAGAAAAACCATTAGACGTCCACCTCGATGCGAGAATAAGCCCGATTTCCCTGAATTGAGTCCACAGATATCAACCGTTTCTCATCAAACCCGACGAGTGTTTGACTTCCTTTAGGCAACACCAGAGATACCCTGAAAACACCGTCCCAAGTCTAGAGGAACACGAAATTTAGAACAGCAACATGAGGAATGCTCCGTGTACCCCAAATCGTCACGAGATGAGAGCTGAGTCCCTGGATTGGACTCAAGATGCATGCCAACTTTCCACAAGCTCCTCAAGAGGAGGCTTCTGTCAGCAATAGTTATGTGGAAGGGACCCTAAATTTGCTGCCTCAAGTGGAATATACACCCAGAAAACCTGTCTCGAAAGGACACCGTAATTCCTTGCAGTGGCTTGAATACAGGCCCGTCTTTCATCTCACAAGATGAAGGTTTGTCTGAATCCCCTATGGAGACCCTAGAGAAAGCCCTACGTTAATGCCTCATTTCGAAGGAATGCCTCACATCTCTTTGATACATCGAGAGGCACGCGCAGATTACTGCTTCAGAAGGTGACGATGCATGACTCCTCTTGAACATTGATACGAATTCCAATATCGTGTGGCTACTGGAAAGGGACCCTGGGTCTCCCGCCTCACGTCGACGTGTCGCATTTGCCCTGCCATGCCTCGAAGAGATTCCTGATGTGTCCCTCCTAACGAGACAGGAGTCCTTACATCGCTGAACAAACACGAGTTTTGAAGGGCCATCCCCGCCGTAACTCGAGAATATACCCCAGGTCCCTGCCGCACCTCGAGAAAACCCATGAGTCTTCCCCATTGAAGCGAGATGAGCTCTGGTTCCCCTGCATTTCATGAAGAGCAACTCTGTGATCCCCACCAAAACATGTAAGGAGCCTCGACTTGCTTGATGGATCTCGAGACAGTCCCCAAGAACCCTGTCACATGTCTAGAGAGTCCCTGAGGTCACCCCAGCAGTGCGAAGGAGATCCATGCATGCCAAATCCAGTCGAGATGAGGCCAAATTCCCCTGCACCGACCACAGAGTCATCCCCCATTCGCCATCAAACACAACCAGTGGCTTGATTTTCTTTAGGCAACCCCAGAGATTCAACGAGAACACCGTCCCAAGTCTAGAGGAACACGAAGTTCAGCACAGCAACTCGAGGAATCCACCGTGTTCCCTAATCGTCTCGAGATGAGAGCTGTTTCACTGGCTTAGACTCAAGACGTATGCCAACTTTCCGTAAGAACCAGAACAGCAGGCTTCTCTCAGCAATAGGTATGTGGGAGGAACCCTGAGTTTGCTGCCTCAAGTGGAATATACACCGAGAAGCCTTGACTCGTATGGAGGCCGGATTTCCTTGCAGTGGCTTGAATACCGGCTCATCTCTCATCTGACATGGGGAAGGGATGTCTGAAACCCTTGTGGAGACCCTCGATAAAGCTCTATGTCACTGCCTCATTTCGTCAGAATGCCTCACATCCTTTGACACTTCGAGAGGCTCGCGGAGTTCACTGCGTCAAAAGGTGACGATTCCTGACTCACCTTGAACATTGATAGGAATCCCAATATCACTATGGCTATGGGAATGTTACCAGTGGTCTCCCGCCTAACCTCGAGAAGCGACCCTTTTGCCCTGCCAAGCCTCAAAGAGATTCCTGAGGTGTCCCTCGTAACTCGACAGGAGTCCTGACTTCGCTGAGCAAACACGAGTTTTGAAGGGCCATCCCCACTGTAACTCGAGAGTTTACCCCACTTCCCCGCCTCAACTCGATAAAAACCGTGAGACTTCCCCCTCGAAACAAGATGAGGCGCGAGTCCCCTGCATTTCATGCAGAGCAATTCTGTGATCCCCATCAAGCATGTAAGGAGCCTTGACTTGCTTGATGGATCTCGAGAGAGTCCCCAAGAACACTGTCACAAGTCTAGAGGGACACCAAGGTCACTGCAGCAATGAGAAGAATTTTCATGCATGCAAATCAACTCGAGATGAAGCCAAATTCCCCGGCATTGATCACAGAGACATCCCCCATTCGCCATCAAACACGACCAGTGGCTTGATTTTCTTCAGGCAACTCCAGAGTTTCAACGAGAACACCGTCCCAAGTCTAAAGGAACACGAAGTTCAGCACAGCAACTCGAGGAATTATCCGTGTTCCGTAATCGTCTCGAGATGAGAGCTGATTCACTGGCTTAGACACAAACATATGCCAACTTTCCATAAGAACCTCAATAGCAGGCTTCTCTCAGCAGTAGGTATGTGGGAGGGACCCTGAGTTTTCTGCGTCAAGTGGAATATACACCGAGAAGCCTTGACTCGAAAGGATGCCGGATTTCCTTGCAGTGGCTTGAATACAGGCTCGTCTTTCATTTGACAAGAGGAAGGGATGTCTGAAACCCTTGTTTAGACCTTCGAGAAAGCTCTATGTCCCTGCCTCATTTCGTCAGAATGCCTTACATCTCTTTGACACCTCGAGAGGCACGCGGAATTCACTGCTTCAAAAGGTGACGATGCCTGACTCACCTTGAACATTGATAGGAATCCCAATATCCCTATGGCTACGGGAATGTTACCCTGGGTATCCCGCCTAAACTCGAGAAGCGTCCCTTTTGCTCTGCCAAGCCTCGATGAGATTCCCGAGGTGTCCCTTCTAAATAGACAGGAGTCCTGACGTCGCTGAACAAACACGAGTTTTGAAGGTCCATCCCCGCCGTAAATCGAGAATATACACCAGGTCTCTGCCGCAACTCGAGAAAAACCATGAGACTTCACCCTCGATGTGAGATGAGGCCCAATTCCCTGCGTTTGATGCAGAGCAATTTGGTGATCCCCATCAAACATGTAAGGTGCCTCAATTGCTTGATGGATCTCGAGACAGTCCCCAAAAACACTGTCACATGTCTAGAGGGAGCCTGAGGTCACCCTAGCAGTGCGAAGGAGCTCCATGTACCCCAAATCAACTCGAGATGAGGCCCGGTTCCCCTGCATTGACTCCAGAGCCATCCCCCATTTTCCATCAAACATGACCTGTGGCTTGACTTCCTTTAGGCTACTCCAGACATTCCCGAGATCACTGTGTCAAGTCTAGAGGAACGCCAACATCAGCAAGCACCTCGAGGAATGCGCCGTGTACAACAAATCGTCTCGAGATGAGAGCTGATTCCCTGGCTTAGACTCAAGTCTTATGCCAACTTTCCACAAGCACCTCAATAGGAGGCTCAGCTCAGCAACAGGTATGTGGGTGGGACCCTGAGTTTACTGCCTCAAGTGGAATACACCGAGAAGCCCAGACTCGAAAGGAGGACGGATTTCCTTGCAGTGGCTTGAATACGGCTCATCTTTCATCTCACAAGATGCTAGGATGTCTTAAGCCCATGTGGAAAGCTGAGTGAACGCCCTAGGTCCGTGCTTCATTTCGATGGAATGCCTCACATCACTTTGACACCTCTAGAGGCACGCGGAGTTCACTTCCTCAAAAGGTGATGATGCCTGACTCCGCTTGAGCATTGATAGGAATCCCAATATCCCTGTGGCTAGAGGAAATGGACCCTTGGTCTCCCGCCTCACCTTGAGAAGTATTCATTTTGCCCTGCCAAGCCTTGAAGAGATTCCTGAGGTGTTTCCTAGTATCCAGACAGGTGTCCTTATGTCACTGAACAAACAAGAGTTTTTGAAGGCGATCCCCGCCGTAACTCGAGAATATACCCCAGATATCCACCACAACTGGAGAAAAACCATTAGACGTCCACCTCGATGCGAGAATAAGCCCGATTTCCCTGAATTGAGTCCACAGATATCAACCGTTTCTCATCAAACCCGACGAGTGTTTGACTTCCTTTAGGCAACACCAGAGATACCCTGAAAACACCGTCCCAAGTCTAGAGGAACACGAAATTTAGAACAGCAACATGAGGAATGCTCCGTGTACCCCAAATCGTCACGAGATGAGAGCTGAGTCCCTGGATTGGACTCAAGATGCATGCCAACTTTCCACAAGCTCCTCAAGAGGAGGCTTCTGTCAGCAATAGTTATGTGGAAGGGACCCTAAATTTGCTGCCTCAAGTGGAATATACACCCAGAAAACCTGTCTCGAAAGGACACCGTAATTCCTTGCAGTGGCTTGAATACAGGCCCGTCTTTCATCTCACAAGATGAAGGTTTGTCTGAATCCCCTATGGAGACCCTAGAGAAAGCCCTACGTTAATGCCTCATTTCGAAGGAATGCCTCACATCTCTTTGATACATCGAGAGGCACGCGCAGATTACTGCTTCAGAAGGTGACGATGCATGACTCCTCTTGAACATTGATACGAATTCCAATATCGTGTGGCTACTGGAAAGGGACCCTGGGTCTCCCGCCTCACGTCGACGTGTCGCATTTGCCCTGCCATGCCTCGAAGAGATTCCTGATGTGTCCCTCCTAACGAGACAGGAGTCCTTACATCGCTGAACAAACACGAGTTTTGAAGGGCCATCCCCGCCGTAACTCGAGAATATACCCCAGGTCCCTGCCGCACCTCGAGAAAACCCATGAGTCTTCCCCATTGAAGCGAGATGAGCTCTGGTTCCCCTGCATTTCATGAAGAGCAACTCTGTGATCCCCACCAAACATGTAAGGAGCCTCGACTTGCTTGATGGATCTCGAGACAGTCCCCAAGAACCCTGTCACATGTCTAGAGAGTCCCTGAGGTCACCCCAGCAGTGCGAAGGAGATCCATGCATGCCAAATCCAGTCGAGATGAGGCCAAATTCCCCTGCACCGACCACAGAGTCATCCCCCATTCGCCATCAAACACAACCAGTGGCTTGATTTTCTTTAGGCAACCCAGAGATTCAACGAGAACACCGTCCCAAGTCTAGAGGAACACGAAGTTCAGCACAGCAACTCGAGGAATCCACCGTGTTCCCTAATCGTCTCGAGATGAGAGCTGTTTCACTGGCTTAGACTCAAGACGTATGCCAACTTTCCGTAAGAACCAGAACAGCAGGCTTCTCTCAGCAATAGGTATGTGGGAGGAACCCTGAGTTTGCTGCCTCAAGTGGAATATACACCGAGAAGCCTTGACTCGTATGGAGGCCGGATTTCCTTGCAGTGGCTTGAATACCGGCTCATCTCTCATCTGACATGGGGAAGGGATGTCTGAAACCCTTGTGGAGACCCTCGATAAAGCTCTATGTCACTGCCTCATTTCGTCAGAATGCCTCACATCCTTTGACACTTCGAGAGGCTCGCGGAGTTCACTGCGTCAAAAGGTGACGATTCCTGACTCACCTTGAACATTGATAGGAATCCCAATATCACTATGGCTATGGGAATGTTACCAGTGGTCTCCCGCCTAACCTCGAGAAGCGACCCTTTTGCCCTGCCAAGCCTCAAAGAGATTCCTGAGGTGTCCCTCGTAACTCGACAGGAGTCCTGACTTCGCTGAGCAAACACGAGTTTTGAAGGGCCATCCCCACTGTAACTCGAGAGTTTACCCCACTTCTCCCCGCCTCAACTCGATAAAAACCGTGAGACTTCCCCCTCGAAACAAGATGAGGCGCGAGTCCCCTGCATTTCATGCAGAGCAATTCTGTGATCCCCATCAAGCATGTAAGGAGCCTTGACTTGCTTGATGGATCTCGAGAGAGTCCCCAAGAACACTGTCACAAGTCTAGAGGGACACCCAAGGTCACTGCAGCAATGAGAAGAATTTTCATGCATGCCAAATCAACTCGAGATGAAGCCAAATTCCCCGGCATTGATCACAGAGACATCCCCCATTCGCCATCAAACACGACCAGTGTCTTGATTTTCTTCAGGCAACTCCAGAGTTTCAACGAGAAACACCGTCCCAAGTCTAAAGGAACACGAAGTTCAGCACAGCAACTCGAGGAATTATCCGTGTTCCGTAATCGTCTCGAGATGAGAGCTGATTCACTGGTTTAGACTCAAGACTTATGCCAACTTTCCATAAGCACGTCAACAGCAGGCTTCTTTCAGCAATAGGTATGTGGGGAGGGACCCTGAGTTTGCTGCCTCAAGTGGAATATACACCGAAAAGCCTTGACTCGAATGGAGGCAGGATTTCCTTGCTGTGGCTTGAATACAGGTTCGTCTTTCATCTGACAAGAGGAAGGGATATCTGAAACCCTTGTGGAGAACCTAGAGAAAGCTCTATGTCCCTGCCTCATTATGTCAGAATGCCTCACATCACTTTGACACTTCGAGAGGCACGCGGAGTTCACTTCCTCTAAAGGTGACGATGCCTGACTCACCTTGAACATTGAGAGGAATCCCAATATCCCTATGGCTATGGGAATGTTACCATGGGTATCCCGCCTAATCTCGAGAAGCGTTCCTTTTGCTCTGCCAAGCCTCCATGAGATTCCTGAGGTGTCTCTCTTAACTAGCCAGGAGTCCTGACGTCACTGAACAAACACGAGTTTTGAAGGTCCATCCGCGCCTTAACTCGAAAATATAACCCAGGTCTCCACCTCAACTCGAGAAAAACCATGAGACTTCCCCCTCGAAGTGACATGAGGCCCAATTCCCCTGAATTTGATGCAGAGCAATTTGGTGATCCACATCATACATGTAAGGAGCTTCGGCTTGCATGACGGATCTCGAGACAGTCCCCAAAAACACTGTCACATGTCTAGAGAGAGCCTGAGGTCACCCCAGGCGTGCGAAGGATCTCCATGTACCCAAAATCAACTCGAGATGAGGCCCGATTCCCCTGCATTTACTCCAGAGCCATCTCCCGTTTCCCTTCAAACATAACCTGTGCCTTGACTTTATTTAGGCAACTCCAGAGATTCCGCGAGAACACCGTGCCAAGACTAGAGGAACACCAAGTTCAGCACAGCACCTCGAGGAATGCTCCATGTACACCAAATCGTCTCGAGATGAGAGCTGATTCTCTGGCTTGGACTCAAGACGTATGTCAAATTTCTCCAAGCACCTC
>CM037425.1:64260962-64581676 GCA_020976825.1 Odocoileus hemionus
TCCATACATATTTGATGGAGATCACGGAATTGCTCTGCATGCAATGCAGGGGATTCGGGCCTCATCTTGAGTTGATTTGGGGTACATGGAGCTTCTTCGTGTTGCTGGGGTGACCTCAGGGTCCCTCTAGACTTGTGACTGTATTCTTGGGGACTGTCTCGAGATCCATCAAGCAAATTGATACTCTTTACAAGTTTGATGGTGATCACGGAATTGCTTTGCATGCAAGGCAGGGGATTCGGGCCTCATCTCGCTTCTAGGGAGAAGTCTCATGGTTTTTCTCGAGTTGCGATGGGGACCTGGGGTATATTCTCGAGTTAAGGCTGGGATGGCCCTGCAAAACTCGTATTTGTTCTGCGACATCAGGACTCCTGTCTAGTTACGAGGGACACCTCAGGAGTCTCTTCGAGGCTTGGCTGGGAAAATGGGACGCTTCTCAAGGTGATTCGGGAGACCCAGGGTCCCTTTCCAGTAGCCACAGGGATATTGCGCTTCCTATCAATTTTGAAGAAGAGTCAGGTATCGTCACCTTTTGAAGCAGTGAACTCCGCGTGCCTCTCGAATTGTCAAAGGGATGTGAGGCTTTCCTTCGTAATGAGGCGGAACGTAGGGCTTTCTCTAGGGTTTCCACAGGGGATTCAGACATCCCTTCTTCCTGTGAGATGAAAGACGAGCCTGTATTCAAGCCACTGCAAGGAAATCCATCCTCCTTCTGTGTCAGGGCTGCTCGGTGTATATTCCACTTGAGGCAGCAAGCTCAGGATGCCTCCCACATATTTATTGCTGACAGAAGCCTCCTGTTGAGGGGCTTGTGGAAAGCTGGCATATGTCTTGAATATAAGCCAGGGAATCAGCTCTCATCTCTAGACGATTTGGGGTACACGGAGCATTCCTCGAGTTGCTGTGCTGAACTTGGTGTTCCTCAAGACTTGGGTGGGTGTTCTCCTGGAGTCTCTGGAGTTGTCTAAAGGAAGTCAAGCCACTGGTCGTGATTGATAGGAAATTGGGGAAGTCTCCGGAGTCAATGCAGGGGAATCGGGTCTCATCTCATGTTGATTTAGGGTACATGGAGCTCCTTAGCGTTCCTGGGGAGACCTCAGTGTCCCTCTAGACATGTAACCGTTTTCTTGGGGACTTTCTCGAGATCTATCATGCAAGTCGATGCTCCTTACAAGTTTGATGGGGATAACAGAATTGCTCTGCATGCAATGCGGGGGAATCGGGCCTCATCTTGCTTAGAAGTGGAGGTCTCGTGATTTTTCTCGAGTTGCGGCAGTGACCTGGGGTATATTCACGAGTTACGGTGGTGAGGGCCCTGCAAAACTCGTGTTTGTTCAGCTACGTCAGGACTCCTGCCTAAATACGAGGAACAACTCAGGAATCTCTTCGATTCTTGTCAGGGCAAAAGGGACGTTTCTCGATGTGAGGCCGGAGACACAGTGTCCCTTTCTAGTAGCCAGAGGGATTTTGGGATTCCTATTAAAGTTCAAGAGGAGTCAGGCATCCTCACATTTTCAAGAAGTGTACTCACCGTACCTCTCGAGGTGTCAAAGGGATGTGAGGCATTCCGTTGAAATGAGATGGGGAACTAGGGCTTTCTCTAGGGTCTCCACTGTGGATTCAGACATCCCCTCATCTTGTGAGAAGAAAGACGAGCCTGTATTCAAGCCACTGCAAGGAAATCCGGCCTCCTTTCAAGTCAGGGCTTCTCGGTGAATATTTCTCTTGAAGCAGCAAATTCAGGGTCCCTTCCACATACGTATTGTTAAGAGATGCCTCCTGTTGAGGGGCTTGCAGAATTTCGGAATATGTCTTGAATCTAAGCCAGGGAATCAGCTATTCATCTTGAGACGTTTTGGAGTACACGGGGCATTCCTCGAGTTGCTCTGATGAACTTGCTGTTCCTTTAGACTTCGGGCAGAGTTCTCGGGGAATCTCTGCAGTTGCCTAAATGAAGTCAAGCTAATGGTCGTGTTTGTTGGGGAATGGCGGATGGCTGTGGAGTCAATGCAGGGGAATCGGGCCTCATCTCGAGTTGATTTGGGGTACATGGAGCTACTTCGCGTTGCTGGAGTGACCTCAGGGTCCCTCTAGACTTGTGACCATATTCTTGGGGACTGTCTCGAGATCCATCAAGCAAGTCGATGATCCTTACATGTTTAATGGGGATCACGGAATTGCTCTGAATGTGACGCAGGGGATTCGGGCCTCAGCTCGCTTCTAGGGGGAAGTCTCATGGTTTTTCTCGAGTTGAGGAGGGGGGACCTGGGGTATATTCTCGAGTTAAGGCGGGGATGGCCCTGCAAAACTCGTGTTTGTTCTGCGACGTCAGGACTCCTGTCTAGTTACGAGGGACACCTCAGGAGTCTCTTCGAGGCTTGGCAGGGCAAATGGGACGCTTCTCAAGGTGAGTCGGGAGACCCAGTGTCCCTTTCCAGTAGCCACAGGGATATTGCGCTTCCTATCAATGTTGAAGAGGAGTCAGGCATCGTCACCTTTTGAAGCAGTGAACTCCGCGTGCCTCCCGAGGTGTCAAACGGATGTGAGGCTTACCTTCGAAATGAGGCGGAACGTAGGGCTTTCTCTAGGGTCTCCACAGGGGATTCAGACATCCCTTCATTTTGTGAGATGAAAGACGAGCCTGTATTCAAGCCCCTGCAAGGAAATCCGGCTTCCATTCGTGTCAGGGCTGCTCGGTGTATATTCCACTTGAGGCAGTAAGCTCAGGGTGCCTCCCACATAACTATTGCTGAGAGAAGCCTCCTCTTGAGGGGCTTGTGGAAAGCTGGCATACATCTTGAGTCTAAGCCAAGGAATCAGCTCTCATCTCTAGACGATTTGGGGTGCACGGAGCATTCCTCGAGTTGCTGTGCTGAACTTGGTGTTCCTCAAGGCTTGGGAGGGTGTTCTCCTGGAGTCTCTGGAGTTGCCTAAAGGAAGTCTAGCCACTGCTCATGTTTGATGGGGAACGGGGAAAGACTCTGGATTCAATGCAGGAGAATCGGGCCTCATCTCCTGTTGATTTAGTGTACATGAAGCTCCTTAGCGTTGCTGGGGTGACCTCAGGGTCTCTCTAGACTTGTAACTGTTTTCTTGGGGACTTTCTCGAGATCTATCATGCAAGTCGATGCTCCTTACAAGTTTGATGGGGATAACGGAATTGCTCTGCATGCAATGCAGGGGAATCGGACCTCATCTCGCTTCGAGGGGGATATCTCATGGTTTTTCTCGGGTTGCGGTGGGGACCTGGAGTATATTCACGAATTATGGCCGGGATGGCCCTTCAATACTCGGGTTTGTTCAGCGACGTGAAGACTCCAGTTTAGTTACAAGGAACACATCAGGAATCTCTTCGACGCTTGGCAGGGTAAAATGGACGCCTCTCCAGGTGAGGCTGGGGATCCAGGGCCCCTTTCCAGTAGCCACAGGGATATTGGGATTCCTATCAATGTTCAAGAGGAGTCAGGCATCTTCACATCTTGAAGCAGTGAGCTCTGCGTGCCTGTCGAGGTGTCAAAGGGATATTAGGCATTCCCTTGAAATGAGGCATGGACCTAGGGCTTTCTCCAGGGTCTCCACAGGGGATTCAGACATCCCTTCATTTTATGAGGTGAAAGACGAGCCTGTATTCAAGCCACTGCAAGGAAGTCCGGCCTACTTTCAAGTCAGGTGTTCTCGGTGTATATTCCACATGAGGCAGCAAACTCAGGATACCTCCCAAATACCTTTTGCTGAGAGAAGCCTCCTCTTGAGGGGCTTGTGGGAAGTTGACATACGGCTTAAGCCTAAGCCAGGGAATCAGCTCTGATCTTGAGACGATTTGGAGTACACGGGGCATTCCTTGAGTTGCTCTGATGAACTTGGTATTCCTCTAGAATTGGGACGGTATTCTCGGGGAATCCCTGGATTTGCCTAAAGGAAGTCAAGCCACTGGTCGTGTTTGATGTTGTACAGGGATGGCTGTGTTGTCAATGCAGGGGTATTCGGCCTCATCTCGAGTTGATTTCGAGTACATGGAGCTTCTTCGAGTTGCTGGGGTGGCTTCAGTGTCCCTCCAGACATGTGACCATGTTCACGGTGACTGTCTCGAGATCCATCAAGCAAGTCGAGGCTCCTTACATGTTTGATGGAGATCACGGAATTGCTCTGCATTCAATGCAGGGGATTTGGGCCTCATCTCAAGTTGATTTGGGGTACATGGAGCTTCTTCGTGTTGGTGGGGTGAGCTCAGGTTCCCTCTAGACTTGTGACAGTGTTCTTGGGGACTGTCTCGAGATCCATCAAGCAAGTCGAGGCTCCTTACAGGTTTGATGGATATATCAGAATTGCTCTGCATTCAATGCAGGGGAATCGTGCTTCATCTCGCTTCGAGGGGAAGTCCCATGGTTTTTCTAGAGTTGCGGCGTGGACCTGGGGTATATTCTCGAGTTACGGCGGGGATGGCCCTTCAAAACTCGTGTTTCTTCAGCGATGTCAGGACTCCTGTCTAGTTACGAGGGACACCTCAGGTATCTCTTCGAGGCTTGGCAGGGCAAAAGGAACACCTCTCGAGATGAGGCCGGAAACCCAGAGTCCCTTTCCAGTAGCCACAGGGCTATTGGGATTCCTATCAATGTTCATGAGGAGTCAGGCATCGTCACGTTTTGAAACTGTGAACTCCGCTTGCCTCTGGAGGTGTCAAAGGGATGTGAGGCATTCCGTCGAAATCAGGTGGGATTCTAGGGCTTTCTTTAGGGTCTACCCTGGGGATTCAGACATGGCATCATTTTGTGAGATGAAAGACGAGCCTGTATTCAAGGCACTGCAAGGAAATCCGGCCTCATTTCCAATCAGGGCTTCTCAGTTTATATTCCACTTGAGGCAGGAAACTCATGGTCCCCCACATACCTGTTGCTAACAGACGCCTCCTTTGAGGGGCCTTGTGGAAAGATGGCATATGCCTTGAGTCTAATCCAGGGAATCAGCTCTCATCTCGAGACGATTTGGGGTTCAGGGAGCATTCCTCGCGTTGCTGTTCTGAACTTGGTGTTCCTCTAGACTTGGGACGGTGATCTCAGGGAATCTCTGGAGTTGCCTAAAGGAAGTCAAGCCCCTGGTCATGTTTGATTGGGAACGGGGGATGGCTCTGGAGTCAAAGGAGGGGATTCGGGCCTCATCTCGAGTTGATTTGGGGTACATGGAGCTCCTTCGTGTTGCTGCGGTGACCTAAGGGTTCCTCTAGACTTGTGACCGTGTTCTTGGGGACTGTCTCGAGATCCATCAAGCAAGTCGAGGCTCCTTACATGTTTGATGGGGATCACGGAATTGGTCTTCATGCAATGCGGGGGAATCGGGCCTCATCTTGCTTAGAGGCAGAGGTCTCATAGTTTTTCTCGAGTTGCGTCGGGGACCTGGGGTATATTCATGAGTTACGGTGGGGATGGCCCTTCAAAACTCGTGTTTGTTCAGCTACGTCAGGATTCCTGTCTAAATACGAGGAACACCTCAGGAATTTCTTCGATTCTTGTCAGGGCAAAAGGGAAGCTTCTCGAGGTGACGCCGGAGACACAGGTTCCCTTTCTAGTAGCCATAGGGATATTGGAATTCCTATCAATGTTCGTGAAGAGTCAGGTATCGTCATGTTTTGCAGCAGGGAACTCCGCATGCCTCTCGAGGTGACAAAGGGATGTGAGGCATTCCATCGAAATGAGGTGGGACTCTAGGGCTTTCTTTAGGGTCTACACTGGGGATTCAGTCATTGCATCATTTTGTGAGATGAAAGACGAGCCTGTATTCAAGCCACTGCAAGGAAATCCAGCCTCCTTTCCAGTCAGGGTTTCTCGGGGTATATTCCACTTGAGGCAGCAAACTCATGGTCCCTTCAACACCTATTGCTAAGAGACGCCTCCTCTTGAGGGGATTGTGGAAAGGTGGCATATGTCTTGAGTCTAAGCCAGGAAATCAGCTCTCATCTTGAGACGATTTGGAGTACACAGGGCATTCTTTGAGCTGCTCTGATGAACTTGGTGTTCATCTAGACTTGGGACAGTATTCTCGTGGAATCTCTGGATTTGCCTAAAGGAACTCAATCCACTGGTCCTGTTTGATGGGGTACAGGGGATGGCTGTGGAGTCAATGCAGGGGAATCGGGCCTCATCTCGAGTTGATTTGGAGTACATGGAGCTCCTTCGAGTTGCTGGGGTGACTTCAGTGACCCTCCAGACATGTGACCATGTTCACGGGACTGTCTCGAGATCCATCAAGCAAGTCGAGGTTCCATACATATTTGATGGAGATCACGGAATTGCTCTGCATGCAATGCAGGGGATTCGGGCCTCATCTTGAGTTGATTTGGGGTACATGGAGCTTCTTCGTGTTGCTGGGGTGACCTCAGGGTCCCTCTAGACTTGTGACTGTATTCTTGGGGACTGTCTCGAGATCCATCAAGCAAATTGATACTCTTTACAAGTTTGATGGTGATCACGGAATTGCTTTGCATGCAAGGCAGGGGATTCGGGCCTCATCTCGCTTCTAGGGAGAAGTCTCATGGTTTTTCTCGAGTTGCGATGGGGACCTGGGGTATATTCTCGAGTTAAGGCTGGGATGGCCCTGCAAAACTCGTATTTGTTCTGCGACATCAGGACTCCTGTCTAGTTACGAGGGACACCTCAGGAGTCTCTTCGAGGCTTGGCTGGGAAAATGGGACGCTTCTCAAGGTGATTCGGGAGACCCAGGGTCCCTTTCCAGTAGCCACAGGGATATTGCGCTTCCTATCAATTTTGAAGAAGAGTCAGGTATCGTCACCTTTTGAAGCAGTGAACTCCGCGTGCCTCTCGAATTGTCAAAGGGATGTGAGGCTTTCCTTCGTAATGAGGCGGGAACGTAGGGCTTTCTCTAGGGTTTCCACAGGGGATTCAGACATCCCTTCTTCCTGTGAGATGAAAGACGAGCCTGTATTCAAGCCACTGCAAGGAAATCCATCCTCCTTCTGTGTCAGGGCTGCTCGGTGTATATTCCACTTGAGGCAGCAAGCTCAGGATGCCTCCCACATATTTATTGCTGACAGAAGCCTCCTGTTGAGGGGCTTGTGGAAAGCTGGCATATGTCTTGAATATAAGCCAGGGAATCAGCTCTCATCTCTAGACGATTTGGGGTACACGGAGCATTCCTCGAGTTGCTGTGCTGAACTTGGTGTTCCTCAAGACTTGGGTGGGTGTTCTCCTGGAGTCTCTGGAGTTGTCTAAAGGAAGTCAAGCCACTGGTCGTGATTGATAGGAAATTGGGGAAGTCTCCGGAGTCAATGCAGGGGAATCGGGTCTCATCTCATGTTGATTTAGGGTACATGGAGCTCCTTAGCGTTCCTGGGGAGACCTCAGTGTCCCTCTAGACATGTAACCGTTTTCTTGGGGACTTTCTCGAGATCTATCATGCAAGTCGATGCTCCTTACAAGTTTGATGGGGATAACAGAATTGCTCTGCATGCAATGCGGGGGAATCGGGCCTCATCTTGCTTAGAAGTGGAGGTCTCGTGATTTTTCTCGAGTTGCGGCAGTGACCTGGGGTATATTCACGAGTTACGGTGGTGAGGGCCCTGCAAAACTCGTGTTTGTTCAGCTACGTCAGGACTCCTGCCTAAATACGAGGAACAACTCAGGAATCTCTTCGATTCTTGTCAGGGCAAAAGGGACGTTTCTCGATGTGAGGCCGGAGACACAGTGTCCCTTTCTAGTAGCCAGAGGGATTTTGGGATTCCTATTAAAGTTCAAGAGGAGTCAGGCATCCTCACATTTTCAAGAAGTGTACTCACCGTACCTCTCGAGGTGTCAAAGGGATGTGAGGCATTCCGTTGAAATGAGATGGGGAACTAGGGCTTTCTCTAGGGTCTCCACTGTGGATTCAGACATCCCCTCATCTTGTGAGAAGAAAGACGAGCCTGTATTCAAGCCACTGCAAGGAAATCCGGCCTCCTTTCAAGTCAGGGCTTCTCGGTGAATATTTCTCTTGAAGCAGCAAATTCAGGGTCCCTTCCACATACGTATTGTTAAGAGATGCCTCCTGTTGAGGGGCTTGCAGAATTTCGGAATATGTCTTGAATCTAAGCCAGGGAATCAGCTATTCATCTTGAGACGTTTTGGAGTACACGGGGCATTCCTCGAGTTGCTCTGATGAACTTGCTCTTCCTTTAGACTTCGGGCAGAGTTCTCGGGGAATCTCTGCAGTTGCCTAAATGAAGTCAAGCTAATGGTCGTGTTTGTTGGGGAATGGCGGATGGCTGTGGAGTCAATGCAGGGGAATCGGGCCTCATCTCGAGTTGATTTGGGGTACATGGAGCTACTTCGCGTTGCTGGAGTGACCTCAGGGTCCCTCTAGACTTGTGACCATATTCTTGGGGACTGTCTCGAGATCCATCAAGCAAGTCGATGATCCTTACATGTTTAATGGGGATCACGGAATTGCTCTGAATGTGACGCAGGGGATTCGGGCCTCAGCTCGCTTCTAGGGGGAAGTCTCATGGTTTTTCTCGAGTTGAGGAGGGGACCTGGGGTATATTCTCGAGTTAAGGCGGGGATGGCCCTGCAAAACTCGTGTTTGTTCTGCGACGTCAGGACTCCTGTCTAGTTACGAGGGACACCTCAGGAGTCTCTTCGAGGCTTGGCAGGGCAAATGGGACGCTTCTCAAGGTGAGTCGGGAGACCCAGTGTCCCTTTCCAGTAGCCACAGGGATATTGCGCTTCCTATCAATGTTGAAGAGGAGTCAGGCATCGTCACCTTTTGAAGCAGTGAACTCCGCGTGCCTCCCGAGGTGTCAAACGGATGTGAGGCTTACCTTCGAAATGAGGCGGAACGTAGGGCTTTCTCTAGGGTCTCCACAGGGGATTCAGATATCCCTTCATTTTGTGAGATGAAAGACGAGCCTGTATTCAAGCCCTGCAAGGAAATCCGGCTTCCATTCGTGTCAGGGCTGCTCGGTGTATATTCCACTTGAGGCAGTAAGCTCAGGGTGCCTCCCACATAACTATTGCTGAGAGAAGCCTCCTCTTGAGGGGCTTGTGGAAAGCTGGCATACATCTTGAGTCTAAGCCAAGGAATCAGCTCTCATCTCTAGACGATTTGGGGTGCACGGAGCATTCCTCGAGTTGCTGTGCTGAACTTGGTGTTCCTCAAGGCTTGGGAGGGTGTTCTCCTGGAGTCTCTGGAGTTGCCTAAAGGAAGTCTAGCCACTGCTCATGTTTGATGGGGAACGGGGAAAGACTCTGGATTCAATGCAGGAGAATCGGGCCTCATCTCCTGTTGATTTAGTGTACATGAAGCTCCTTAGCGTTGCTGGGGTGACCTCAGGGTCTCTCTAGACTTGTAACTGTTTTCTTGGGGACTTTCTCGAGATCTATCATGCAAGTCGATGCTCCTTACAAGTTTGATGGGGATAACGGAATTGCTCTGCATGCAATGCAGGGGAATCGGACCTCATCTCGCTTCGAGGGGGATATCTCATGGTTTTTCTCGGGTTGCGGTGGGGACCTGGAGTATATTCACGAATTATGGCCGGGATGGCCCTTCAATACTCGGGTTTGTTCAGCGACGTGAAGACTCCAGTTTAGTTACAAGGAACACATCAGGAATCTCTTCGACGCTTGGCAGGGTAAAATGGACGCCTCTCCAGGTGAGGCTGGGGATCCAGGGCCCCTTTCCAGTAGCCACAGGGATATTGGGATTCCTATCAATGTTCAAGAGGAGTCAGGCATCTTCACATCTTGAAGCAGTGAGCTCTGCGTGCCTGTCGAGGTGTCAAAGGGATATTAGGCATTCCCTTGAAATGAGGCATGGACCTAGGGCTTTCTCCAGGGTCTCCACAGGGGATTCAGACATCCCTTCATTTTATGAGGTGAAAGACGAGCCTGTATTCAAGCCACTGCAAGGAAGTCCGGCCTACTTTCAAGTCAGGTGTTCTCGGTGTATATTCCACATGAGGCAGCAAACTCAGGATACCTCCCAAATACCTTTTGCTGAGAGAAGCCTCCTCTTGAGGGGCTTGTGGGAAGTTGACATACGGCTTAAGCCTAAGCCAGGGAATCAGCTCTGATCTTGAGACGATTTGGAGTACACGGGGCATTCCTTGAGTTGCTCTGATGACTTGGTATTCCTCTAGAATTGGGACGGTATTCTCGGGGAATCCCTGGATTTGCCTAAAGGAAGTCAAGCCACTGGTCGTGTTTGATGTTGTACAGGGATGGCTGTGTTGTCAATGCAGGGGTATTCGGCCTCATCTCGAGTTGATTTCGAGTACATGGAGCTTCTTCGAGTTGCTGGGGTGGCTTCAGTGTCCCTCCAGACATGTGACCATGTTCACGGTGACTGTCTCGAGATCCATCAAGCAAGTCGAGGCTCCTTACATGTTTGATGGAGATCACGGAATTGCTCTGCATTCAATGCAGGGGATTTGGCCCTCATCTCAAGTTGATTTGGGGTACATGGAGCTTCTTCGTGTTGGTGGGGTGAGCTCAGGTTCCCTCTAGACTTGTGACAGTGTTCTTGGGGACTGTCTCGAGATCCATCAAGCAAGTCGAGGCTCCTTACAGGTTTGATGGATATATCAGAATTGCTCTGCATTCAATGCAGGGGAATCGTGCTTCATCTCGCTTCGAGGGGAAGTCCCATGGTTTTTCTAGAGTTGCGGCGTGGACCTGGGGTATATTCTCGAGTTACGGCGGGGATGGCCCTTCAAAACTCGTGTTTCTTCAGCGATGTCAGGACTCCTGTCTAGTTACGAGGGACACCTCAGGTATCTCTTCGAGGCTTGGCAGGGCAAAAGGAACACCTCTCGAGATGAGGCCGGAAACCCAGAGTCCCTTTCCAGTAGCCACAGGGCTATTGGGATTCCTATCAATGTTCATGAGGAGTCAGGCATCGTCACGTTTTGAAACTGTGAACTCCGCTTGCCTCTGGAGGTGTCAAAGGGATGTGAGGCATTCCGTCGAAATCAGGTGGGATTCTAGGGCTTTCTTTAGGGTCTACCCTGGGGATTCAGACATGGCATCATTTTGTGAGATGAAAGACGATCCTGTATTCAAGGCACTACAAGGAAATCCGGCCTCATTTCCAATCAGGGCTTCTCAGTTTATATTCCACTTGAGGCAGGAAACTCATGGTCCCTCCAACATACCTGTTGCTAACAGACGCCTCCTTTGAGGGCCTTGTGGAAAGATGGCATATGCCTTGAGTCTAATCCAGGGAATCAGCTCTCATCTCGAGACGATTTGGGGTTCAGGGAGCATTCCTCGCGTTGCTGTTCTGAACTTGGTGTTCTTCTAGACTTGGGACGGTGATCTCAGGGAATCTCTGGAGTTGCCTAAAGGAAGTCAAGCCCCTGGTCATGTTTGATTGGGAACGGGGGATGGCTCTGGAGTCAAAGGAGGGGATTCGGGCCTCATCTCGAGTTGATTTGGAGTACATGGAGCTCCTTCGTGTTGCTGCGGTGACCTAAGGGTTCCTCTAGACTTGTGACCGTGTTCTTGGGGACTGTCTCGAGATCCATCAAGCAAGTCGAGGCTCCTTACATGTTTGATGGGGATCACGGAATTGGTCTTCATGCAATGCGGGGGAATCGGGCCTCATCTTGCTTAGAGGCAGAGGTCTCATAGTTTTTCTCGAGTTGCGTCGGGGACCTGGGGTATATTCATGAGTTACGGTGGGGATGGCCCTTCAAAACTCGTGTTTGTTCAGCTACGTCAGGATTCCTGTCTAAATACGAGGAACACCTCAGGAATTTCTTCGATTCTTGTCAGGGCAAAAGGGAAGCTTCTCGAGGTGACGCCGGAGACACAGGTTCCCTTTCTAGTAGCCATAGGGATATTGGAATTCCTATCAATGTTCGTGAAGAGTCAGGTATCGTCATGTTTTGCAGCAGGGAACTCCGCATGCCTCTCGAGGTGACAAAGGGATGTGAGGCATTCCATCGAAATGAGGTGGGACTCTAGGGCTTTCTTTAGGGTCTACACTGGGGATTCAGTCATTGCATCATTTTGTGAGATGAAAGACGAGCCTGTATTCAAGCCACTGCAAGGAAATCCAGTCTCCTTTCCAGTCAGGGTTTCTCGGGGTATATTCCACTTGAGGCAGCAAACTCATGGTCCCTTCAACACCTATTGCTAAGAGACGCCTCCTCTTGAGGGGATTGTGGAAAGGCGGCATATGTCTTGAGTCTAAGCCAGGAAATCAGCTCTCATCTTGAGACGATTTGGAGTACACAGGGCATTCTTTGAGCTGCTCTGATGAACTTGGTGTTCATCTAGACTTGGGACAGTATTCTCGTGGAATCTCTGGATTTGCCTAAAGGAACTCAATCCACTGGTCCTGTTTGATGGGGTACAGGGGATGGCTGTGGAGTCAATGCAGGGGAATCGGGCCTCATCTCGAGTTGATTTGGAGTACATGGAGCTCCTTCGAGTTGCTGGGGTGACTTCAGTGACCCTCCAGACATGTGACCATGTTCACGGGACTGTCTCGAGATCCATCAAGCAAGTCGAGGTTCCATACATATTTGATGGAGATCACGGAATTGCTCTGCATGCAATGCAGGGGATTCGGGCCTCATCTTGAGTTGATTTGGGGTACATGGAGCTTCTTCGTGTGTTGCTGGGGTGACCTCAGGGTCCCTCTAGACTTGTGACTGTATTCTTGGGGACTGTCTCGAGATCCATCAAGCAAATTGATACTCTTTACAAGTTTGATGGTGATCACGGAATTGCTTTGCATGCAAGGCAGGGGATTCGGGCCTCATCTCGCTTCTAGGGAGAAGTCTCATGGTTTTTCTCGAGTTGCGATGGGGACCTGGGGTATATTCTCGAGTTAAGGCTGGGATGGCCCTGCAAAACTCGTATTTGTTCTGCGACATCAGGACTCCTGTCTAGTTACGAGGGACACCTCAGGAGTCTCTTCGAGGCTTGGCTGGGAAAATGGGACGCTTCTCAAGGTGATTCGGGAGACCCAGGGTCCCTTTCCAGTAGCCACAGGGATATTGCGCTTCCTATCAATTTTGAAGAAGAGTCAGGTATCGTCACCTTTTGAAGCAGTGAACTCCGCGTGCCTCTCGAATTGTCAAAGGGATGTGAGGCTTTCCTTCGTAATGAGGCGGGAACGTAGGGCTTTCTCTAGGGTTTCCACAGGGGATTCAGACATCCCTTCTTCCTGTGAGATGAAAGACGAGCCTGTATTCAAGCCACTGCAAGGAAATCCATCCTCCTTCTGTGTCAGGGCTGCTCGGTGTATATTCCACTTGAGGCAGCAAGCTCAGGATGCCTCCCACATATTTATTGCTGACAGAAGCCTCCTGTTGAGGGGCTTGTGGAAAGCTGGCATATGTCTTGAATATAAGCCAGGGAATCAGCTCTCATCTCTAGACGATTTGGGGTACACGGAGCATTCCTCGAGTTGCTGTGCTGAACTTGGTGTTCCTCAAGACTTGGGTGGGTGTTCTCCTGGAGTCTCTGGAGTTGTCTAAAGGAAGTCAAGCCACTGGTCGTGATTGATAGGAAATTGGGGAAGTCTCCGGAGTCAATGCAGGGGAATCGGGTCTCATCTCATGTTGATTTAGGGTACATGGAGCTCCTTAGCGTTCCTGGGGAGACCTCAGTGTCCCCCTCTAGACATGTAACCGTTTTCTTGGGGACTTTCTCGAGATCTATCATGCAAGTCGATGCTCCTTACAAGTTTGATGGGGATAACAGAATTGCTCTGCATGCAATGCGGGGGAATCGGGCCTCATCTTGCTTAGAAGTGGAGGTCTCGTGATTTTTCTCGAGTTGCGGCAGTGACCTGGGTATATTTCACGAGTTACGGTGGTGAGGGCCCTGCAAAACTCGTGTTTGTTCAGCTACGTCAGGACTCCTGCCTAAATACGAGGAACAACTCAGGAATCTCTTCGATTCTTGTCAGGGCAAAAGGGACGTTTCTCGATGTGAGGCTGGAGACACAGTGTCCCTTTCTAGTAGCCAGAGGGATTTTGGGATTCCTATTAAAGTTCAAGAGGAGTCAGGCATCCTCACATTTTCAAGAAGTGTACTCACCGTACCTCTCGAGGTGTCAAAGGGATGTGAGGCATTCCGTTGAAATGAGATGGGGAACTAGGGCTTTCTCTAGGGTCTCCACTGTGGATTCAGACATCCCCTCATCTTGTGAGAAGAAAGACGAGCCTGTATTCAAGCCACTGCAAGGAAATCCGGCCTCCTTTCAAGTCAGGGCTTCTCGGTGAATATTTCTCTTGAAGCAGCAAATTCAGGGTCCCTTCCACATACGTATTGTTAAGAGATGCCTCCTGTTGAGGGGCTTGCAGAATTTCGGAATATGTCTTGAATCTAAGCCAGGGAATCAGCTATTCATCTTGAGACGTTTTGGAGTACACGGGGCATTCCTCGAGTTGCTCTGATGAACTTGCTCTTCCTTTAGACTTCGGGCAGAGTTCTCGGGGAATCTCTGCAGTTGCCTAAATGAAGTCAAGCTAATGGTCGTGTTTGTTGGGGAATGGCGGATGGCTGTGGAGTCAATGCAGGGGAATCGGGCCTCATCTCGAGTTGATTTGGGTACATGGAGCTACTTCGCGTTGCTGGAGTGACCTCAGGGTCCCTCTAGACTTGTATTCTTGGGGACTGTCTCGAGATCCATCAAGCAAGTCGATGATCCTTACATGTTTAATGGGGATCACGGAATTGCTCTGAATGTGACGCAGGGGATTCGGGCCTCAGCTCGCTTCTAGGGGGAAGTCTCATGGTTTTTCTCGAGTTGAGGAGGGGACCTGGGGTATATTCTCGAGTTAAGGCGGGGATGGCCCTGCAAAACTCGTGTTTGTTCTGCGACGTCAGGACTCCTGTCTAGTTACGAGGGACACCTCAGGAGTCTCTTCGAGGCTTGGCAGGGCAAATGGGACGCTTCTCAAGGTGAGTCGGGAGACCCAGTGTCCCTTTCCAGTAGCCACAGGGATATTGCGCTTCCTATCAATGTTGAAGAGGAGTCAGGCATCGTCACCTTTTGAAGCAGTGAACTCCGCGTGCCTCCCGAGGTGTCAAACGGATGTGAGGCTTACCTTCGAAATGAGGCGGAAAGTAGGGCTTTCTCTAGGGTCTCCACAGGGGATTCAGATATCCCTTCATTTTGTGAGATGAAAGACGAGCCTGTATTCAAGCCACTGCAAGGAAATCCGGCTTCCATTCGTGTCAGGGCTGCTCGGTGTATATTCCACTTGAGGCAGTAAGCTCAGGGTACCTCCACATAACTATTGCTGAGAGAAGCCTCCTCTTGAGGGGCTTGTGGAAAGCTGGCATACATCTTGAGTCTAAGCCAAGGAATCAGCTCTCATCTCTAGACGATTTGGGGTGCACGGAGCATTCCTCGAGTTGCTGTGCTGAACTTGGTGTTCCTCAAGACTTGGGTGGGTGTTCTCCTGGAGTCTCTGGAGTTGTCTAAAGGAAGTCAAGCCACTGGTCGTGATTGATAGGAAATTGGGGAAGTCTCTGGAGTCAATGCAGGGGAATCGGGTCTCATCTCATGTTGATTTAGGGTACATGGAGCTCCTTAGCGTTCCTGGGGAGACCTCAGTGTCCCTCTAGACATGTAACCGTTTTCTTGGGGACTTTCTCGAGATCTATCATGCAAGTCGATGCTCCTTACAAGTTTGATGGGGATAACAGAATTGCTCTGCATGCAATGCGGGGGAATCGGGCCTCATCTTGCTTAGAAGTGGAGGTCTCGTGATTTTTCTCGAGTTGCGGCAGTGACCTGGGGTATATTCACGAGTTACGGTGGTGATGGCCCTGCAAAACTCGTGTTTGTTCAGCTACGTCAGGACTCCTGCCTAAATACGAGGAACAACTCAGGAATCTCTTCGATTCTTGTCAGGGCAAAAGGGACGTTTCTCGATGTGAGGCCGGAGACACAGTGTCCCTTTCTAGTAGCCAGAGGGATTTTGGGATTCCTATTAAAGTTCAAGAGGAGTCAGGCATCCTCACATTTTCAAGAAGTGTACTCACCGTACCTCTCGAGGTGTCAAAGGGATGTGAGGCATTCCGTTGAAATGAGATGGGGAACTAGGGCTTTCTCTAGGGTCTCCACTGTGGATTCAGACATCCCCTCATTTTGTGAGAAGAAAGACGAGCCTGTATTCAAGCCACTGCAAGGAAATCCGGCCTCCTTTCAAGTCAGGGCTTCTCGGTGAATATTTCTCTTGAAGCAGCAAATTCAGGGTCCCTTCCACATACGTATTGTTAAGAGATGCCTCCTGTTGAGGGGCTTGCAGAATTTCGGAATATGTCTTGAATCTAAGCCAGGGAATCAGCTATTCATCTTGAGACGTTTTGGAGTACACGGGGCATTCCTCGAGTTGCTCTGATGAACTTGCTCTTCCTTTAGACTTCGGGCAGAGTTCTCGGGGAATCTCTGCAGTTGCCTAAATGAAGTCAAGCTAATGGTCGTGTTTGTTGGGGAATGGCGGATGGCTGTGGAGTCAATGCAGGGGAATCGGGCCTCATCTCGAGTTGATTTGGGGTACATGGAGCTACTTCGCGTTTGCTGGAGTGACCTCAGGGTCCCTCTAGACTTGTGACCATATTCTTGGGGACTGTCTCGAGATCCATCAAGCAAGTCGATGATCCTTACATGTTTAATGGGGATCACGGAATTGCTCTGAATGTGACGCAGGGGATTCGGGCCTCAGCTCGCTTCTAGGGGGAAGTCTCATGGTTTTTCTCGAGTTGAGGAGGGGACCTGGGGTATATTCTCGAGTTAAGGCGGGGATGGCCCTGCAAAACTCGTGTTTGTTCTGCGACGTCAGGACTCCTGTCTAGTTACGAGGGACACCTCAGGAGTCTCTTCGAGGCTTGGCAGGGCAAATGGGACGCTTCTCAAGGTGAGTCGGGAGACCCAGTGTCCCTTTCCAGTAGCCACAGGGATATTGCGCTTCCTATCAATGTTGAAGAGGAGTCAGGCATCGTCACCTTTTGAAGCAGTGAACTCCGCGTGCCTCCCGAGGTGTCAAACGGATGTGAGGCTTACCTTCGAAATGAGGCGGAACGTAGGGCTTTCTCTAGGGTCTCCACAGGGGATTCAGATATCCCTTCATTTTGTGAGATGAAAGACGAGCCTGTATTCAAGCCCCTGCAAGGAAATCCGGCTTCCATTCGTGTCAGGGCTGCTCGGTGTATATTCCACTTGAGGCAGTAAGCTCAGGGTGCCTCCCACATAACTATTGCTGAGAGAAGCCTCCTCTTGAGGGGCTTGTGGAAAGCTGGCATACATCTTGAGTCTAAGCCAAGGAATCAGCTCTCATCTCTAGACGATTTGGGGTGCACGGAGCATTCCTCGAGTTGCTGTGCTGAACTTGGTGTTCCTCAAGGCTTGGGAGGGTGTTCTCCTGGAGTCTCTGGAGTTGCCTAAAGGAAGTCTAGCCACTGCTCATGTTTGATGGGGAACGGGGAAAGACTCTGGATTCAATGCAGGAGAATCGGGCCTCATCTCCTGTTGATTTAGTGTACATGAAGCTCCTTAGCGTTGCTGGGGTGACCTCAGGGTCTCTCTAGACTTGTAACTGTTTTCTTGGGGACTTTCTCGAGATCTATCATGCAAGTCGATGCTCCTTACAAGTTTGATGGGGATAACGGAATTGCTCTGCATGCAATGCAGGGGAATCGGACCTCATCTCGCTTCGAGGGGGATATCTCATGGTTTTTCTCGGGTTGCGGTGGGGACCTGGAGTATATTCACGAATTATGGCCGGGATGGCCCTTCAATACTCGGGTTTGTTCAGCGACGTGAAGACTCCAGTTTAGTTACAAGGAACACATCAGGAATCTCTTCGACGCTTGGCAGGGTAAAATGGACGCCTCTCCAGGTGAGGCTGGGGATCCAGGGCCCCTTTCCAGTAGCCACAGGGATATTGGGATTCCTATCAATGTTCAAGAGGAGTCAGGCATCTTCACATCTTGAAGCAGTGAGCTCTGCGTGCCTGTCGAGGTGTCAAAGGGATATTAGGCATTCCCTTGAAATGAGGCATGGACCTAGGGCTTTCTCCAGGGTCTCCACAGGGGATTCAGACATCCCTTCATTTTATGAGGTGAAAGACGAGCCTGTATTCAAGCCACTGCAAGGAAGTCCGGCCTACTTTCAAGTCAGGTGTTCTCGGTGTATATTCCACATGAGGCAGCAAACTCAGGATACCTCCCAAATACCTTTTGCTGAGAGAAGCCTCCTCTTGAGGGGCTTGTGGGAAGTTGACATACGGCTTAAGCCTAAGCCAGGGAATCAGCTCTGATCTTGAGACGATTTGGAGTACACGGGGCATTCCTTGAGTTGCTCTGATGAACTTGGTATTCCTCTAGAATTGGGACGGTATTCTCGGGGAATCCCTGGATTTGCCTAAAGGAAGTCAAGCCACTGGTCGTGTTTGATGTTGTACAGGGATGGCTGTGTTGTCAATGCAGGGGTATTCGGCCTCATCTCGAGTTGATTTCGAGTACATGGAGCTTCTTCGAGTTGCTGGGGTGGCTTCAGTGTCCCTCCAGACATGTGACCATGTTCACGGTGACTGTCTCGAGATCCATCAAGCAAGTCGAGGCTCCTTACATGTTTGATGGAGATCACGGAATTGCTCTGCATTCAATGCAGGGGATTTGGCCCTCATCTCAAGTTGATTTGGGGTACATGGAGCTTCTTCGTGTTGGTGGGGTGAGCTCAGGTTCCCTCTAGACTTGTGACAGTGTTCTTGGGGACTGTCTCGAGATCCATCAAGCAAGTCGAGGCTCCTTACAGGTTTGATGGATATATCAGAATTGCTCTGCATTCAATGCAGGGGAATCGTGCTTCATCTCGCTTCGAGGGGAAGTCCCATGGTTTTTCTAGAGTTGCGGCGTGGACCTGGGGTATATTCTCGAGTTACGGCGGGGATGGCCCTTCAAAACTCGTGTTTCTTCAGCGATGTCAGGACTCCTGTCTAGTTACGAGGGACACCTCAGGTATCTCTTCGAGGCTTGGCAGGGCAAAAGGAACACCTCTCGAGATGAGGCCGGAAACCCAGAGTCCCTTTCCAGTAGCCACAGGGCTATTGGGATTCCTATCAATGTTCATGAGGAGTCAGGCATCGTCACTTTTTGAAACTGTGAACTCCGCTTGCCTCTGGAGGTGTCAAAGGGATGTGAGGCATTCCGTCGAAATCAGGTGGGATTCTAGGGCTTTCTTTAGGGTCTACCCTGGGGATTCAGACATGGCATCATTTTGTGAGATGAAAGACGATCCTGTATTCAAGGCACTGCAAGGAAATCCGGCCTCATTTCCAATCAGGGCTTCTCAGTTTATATTCCACTTGAGGCAGGAAACTCATGGTCCCTCCAACATACCTGTTGCTAACAGACGCCTCCTTTGAGGGCCTTGTGGAAAGATGGCATATGCCTTGAGTCTAATCCAGGGAATCAGCTCTCATCTCGAGACGATTTGGGGTTCAGGGAGCATTCCTCGCGTTGCTGTTCTGAACTTGGTGTTCCTCTAGACTTGGGACGGTGATCTCAGGGAATCTCTGGAGTTGCCTAAAGGAAGTCAAGCCCCTGGTCATGTTTGATTGGGAACGGGGGATGGCTCTGGAGTCAAAGGAGGGGATTCGGGCCTCATCTCGAGTTGATTTGGGGTACATGGAGCTCCTTCGTGTTGCTGCGGTGACCTAAGGGTTCCTCTAGACTTGTGACCGTGTTCTTGGGGACTGTCTCGAGATCCATCAAGCAAGTCGAGGCTCCTTACATGTTTGATGGGGATCACGGAATTGGTCTTCATGCAATGCGGGGGAATCGGGCCTCATCTTGCTTAGAGGCAGAGGTCTCATAGTTTTTCTCGAGTTGCGTCGGGGACCTGGGGTATATTCATGAGTTACGGTGGGGATGGCCCTTCAAAACTCGTGTTTGTTCAGCTACGTCAGGATTCCTGTCTAAATACGAGGAACACCTCAGGAATTTCTTCGATTCTTGTCAGGGCAAAAGGGAAGCTTCTCGAGGTGACGCCGGAGACACAGGTTCCCTTTCTAGTAGCCATAGGGATATTGGAATTCCTATCAATGTTCGTGAAGAGTCAGGTATCGTCATGTTTTGCAGCAGGGAACTCCGCATGCCTCTCGAGGTGACAAAGGGATGTGAGGCATTCCATCGAAATGAGGTGGGACTCTAGGGCTTTCTTTAGGGTCTACACTGGGGATTCAGTCATTGCATCATTTTGTGAGATGAAAGACGAGCCTGTATTCAAGCCACTGCAAGGAAATCCAGCCTCCTTTCCAGTCAGGGTTTCTCGGGGTATATTCCACTTGAGGCAGCAAACTCATGGTCCCTTCAACACCTATTGCTAAGAGACGCCTCCTCTTGAGGGGATTGTGGAAAGGTGGCATATGTCTTGAGTCTAAGCCAGGAAATCAGCTCTCATCTTGAGACGATTTGGAGTACACAGGGCATTCTTTGAGCTGCTCTGATGAACTTGGTGTTCATCTAGACTTGGGACAGTATTCTCGTGGAATCTCTGGATTTGCCTAAAGGAACTCAATCCACTGGTCCTGTTTGATGGGGTACAGGGGATGGCTGTGGAGTCAATGCAGGGGAATCGGGCCTCATCTCGAGTTTGATTTGGAGTACATGGAGCTCCTTCGAGTTGCTGGGGTGACTTCAGTGACCCTCCAGACATGTGACCATGTTCACGGGACTGTCTCGAGATCCATCAAGCAAGTCGAGGTTCCATACATATTTGATGGAGATCACGGAATTGCTCTGCATGCAATGCAGGGGATTCGGGCCTCATCTTGAGTTGATTTGGGGTACATGGAGCTTCTTCGTGTTGCTGGGGTGACCTCAGGGTCCCTCTAGACTTGTGACTGTATTCTTGGGGACTGTCTCGAGATCCATCAAGCAAATTGATACTCTTTACAAGTTTGATGGTGATCACGGAATTGCTTTGCATGCAAGGCAGGGGATTCGGGCCTCATCTCGCTTCTAGGGAGAAGTCTCATGGTTTTTCTCGAGTTGCGATGGGGACCTGGGGTATATTCTCGAGTTAAGGCTGGGATGGCCCTGCAAAACTCGTATTTGTTCTGCGACATCAGGACTCCTGTCTAGTTACGAGGAGGACACCTCAGGAGTCTCTTCGAGGCTTGGCTGGGAAAAATGGGACGCTTCTCAAGGTGATTCGGGAGACCCAGGGTCCCTTTCCAGTAGCCACAGGGATATTGCGCTTCCTATCAATTTTGAAGAAGAGTCAGGTATCGTCACCTTTTGAAGCAGTGAACTCCGCGTGCCTCTCGAATTGTCAAAGGGATGTGAGGCTTTCCTTCGTAATGAGGCGGGAACGTAGGGCTTTCTCTAGGGTTCCACAGGGGATTCAGACATCCCTTCTTCCTGTGAGATGAAAGACGAGCCTGTATTCAAGCCACTGCAAGGAAATCCATCCTCCTTCTGTGTCAGGGCTGCTCGGTGTATATTCCACTTGAGGCAGCAAGCTCAGGATGCCTCCCACATATTTATTGCTGACAGAAGCCTCCTGTTGAGGGGCTTGTGGAAAGCTGGCATATGTCTTGAATATAAGCCAGGGAATCAGCTCTCATCTCTAGACGATTTGGGGTACACGGAGCATTCCTCGAGTTGCTGTGCTGAACTTGGTGTTCCTCAAGACTTGGGTGGGTGTTCTCCTGGAGTCTCTGGAGTTGTCTAAAGGAAGTCAAGCCACTGGTCGTGATTGATAGGAAATTGGGGAAGTCTCCGGAGTCAATGCAGGGGAATCGGGTCTCATCTCATGTTGATTTAGGGTACATGGAGCTCCTTAGCGTTCCTGGGGAGACCTCAGTGTCCCTCTAGACATGTAACCGTTTTCTTGGGGACTTTCTCGAGATCTATCATGCAAGTCGATGCTCCTTACAAGTTTGATGGGGATAACAGAATTGCTCTGCATGCAATGCGGGGGAATCGGGCCTCATCTTGCTTAGAAGTGGAGGTCTCGTGATTTTTCTCGAGTTGCGGCAGTGACCTGGGGTATATTCACGAGTTACGGTGGTGAGGGCCCTGCAAAACTCGTGTTTGTTCAGCTACGTCAGGACTCCTGCCTAAATACGAGGAACAACTCAGGAATCTCTTCGATTCTTGTCAGGGCAAAAGGGACGTTTCTCGATGTGAGGCCGGAGACACAGTGTCCCTTTCTAGTAGCCAGAGGGATTTTGGGATTCCTATTAAAGTTCAAGAGGAGTCAGGCATCCTCACATTTTCAAGAAGTGTACTCACCGTACCTCTCGAGGTGTCAAAGGGATGTGAGGCATTCCGTTGAAATGAGATGGGGAACTAGGGCTTTCTCTAGGGTCTCCACTGTGGATTCAGACATCCCCTCATCTTGTGAGAAGAAAGACGAGCCTGTATTCAAGCCACTGCAAGGAAATCCGGCCTCCTTTCAAGTCAGGGCTTCTCGGTGAATATTTCTCTTGAAGCAGCAAATCAGGGTCCCTTCCACATACGTATTGTTAAGAGATGCCTCCTCTTGAGGGGCTTGCAGAATTTCGGAATATGTCTTGAATCTAAGCCAGGGAATCAGCTATTCATCTTGAGACGTTTTGGAGTACACGGGGCATTCCTCGAGTTGCTCTGATGAACTTGCTGTTCCTTTAGACTTCGGGCAGAGTTCTCGGGGAATCTCTGCAGTTGCCTAAATGAAGTCAAGCTAATGGTCGTGTTTGTTGGGGAATGGCGGATGGCTGTGGAGTCAATGCAGGGGAATCGGGCCTCATCTCGAGTTGATTTGGGTACATGGAGCTACTTCGCGTTGCTGGAGTGACCTCAGGGTCCCTCTAGACTTGTGACCATATTCTTGGGGACTGTCTCGAGATCCATCAAGCAAGTCGATGATCCTTACATGTTTATGGATGGGGATCACGGAATTGCTCTGAATGTGACGCAGGGGATTCGGGCCTCAGCTCGCTTCTAGGGGGAAGTCTCATGGTTTTTCTCGAGTTGAGGAGGGGGGACCTGGGGTATATTCTCGAGTTAAGGCGGGGATGGCCCTGCAAAACTCGTGTTTGTTCTGCGACGTCAGGACTCCTGTCTAGTTACGAGGGACACCTCAGGAGTCTCTTCGAGGCTTGGCAGGGCAAATGGGACGCTTCTCAAGGTGAGTCGGGAGACCCAGTGTCCCTTTCCAGTAGCCACAGGGATATTGCGCTTCCTATCAATGTTGAAGAGGAGTCAGGCATCGTCACCTTTTGAAGCAGTGAACTCCGCGTGCCTCCCGAGGTGTCAAACGGATGTGAGGCTTTCCTTCGAAATGAGGCGGAAAGTAGGGCTTTCTCTAGGGTCTCCACAGGGGATTCAGACATCCCTTCATTTTGTGAGATGAAAGACGAGCCTGTATTCAAGCCACTGCAAGGAAATCCGGCTTCCATTCGTGTCAGGGCTGCTCGGTGTATATTCCACTTGAGGCAGTAAGCTCAGGGTACCTCCACATAACTATTGCTGAGAGAAGCCTCCTCTTGAGGGGCTTGTGGAAAGCTGGCATACATCTTGAGTCTAAGCCAAGGAATCAGCTCTCATCTCTAGACGATTTGGGGTGCACGGAGCATTCCTCGAGTTGCTGTGCTGAACTTGGTGTTCCTCAAGACTTGGGTGGGTGTTCTCCTGGAGTCTCTGGAGTTGTCTAAAGGAAGTCAAGCCACTGGTCGTGATTGATAGGAAATTGGGGAAGTCTCTGGAGTCAATGCAGGGGAATCGGGTCTCATCTCATGTTGATTTAGGGTACATGGAGCTCCTTAGCGTTCCTGGGGAGACCTCAGTGTCCCTCTAGACATGTAACCGTTTTCTTGGGGACTTTCTCGAGATCTATCATGCAAGTCGATGCTCCTTACAAGTTTGATGGGGATAACAGAATTGCTCTGCATGCAATGCGGGGGAATCGGGCCTCATCTTGCTTAGAAGTGGAGGTCTCGTGATTTTTCTCGAGTTGCGGCAGTGACCTGGGGTATATTCACGAGTTACGGTGGTGAGGGCCCTGCAAAACTCGTGTTTGTTCAGCTACGTCAGGACTCCTGCCTAAATACGAGGAACAACTCAGGAATCTCTTCGATTCTTGTCAGGGCAAAAGGGACGTTTCTCGATGTGAGGCCGGAGACACAGTGTCCCTTTCTAGTAGCCAGAGGGATTTTGGGATTCCTATTAAAGTTCAAGAGGAGTCAGGCATCCTCACATTTTCAAGAAGTGTACTCACCGTACCTCTCGAGGTGTCAAAGGGATGTGAGGCATTCCGTTGAAATGAGATGGGGAACTAGGGCTTTCTCTAGGGTCTCCACTGTGGATTCAGACATCCCCTCATCTTGTGAGAAGAAAGACGAGCCTGTATTCAAGCCACTGCAAGGAAATCCGGCCTCCTTTCAAGTCAGGGCTTCTCGGTGAATATTTCTCTTGAAGCAGCAAATTCAGGGTCCCTTCCACATACGTATTGTTAAGAGATGCCTCCTGTTGAGGGGCTTGCAGAATTTCGGAATATGTCTTGAATCTAAGCCAGGGAATCAGCTATTCATCTTGAGACGTTTTGGAGTACACGGGGCATTCCTCGAGTTGCTCTGATGAACTTGCTGTTCCTTTAGACTTCGGGCAGAGTTCTCGGGGAATCTCTGCAGTTGCCTAAATGAAGTCAAGCTAATGGTCGTGTTTGTTGGGGAATGGCGGATGGCTGTGGAGTCAATGCAGGGGAATCGGGCCTCATCTCGAGTTGATTTGGGGTACATGGAGCTACTTCGCGTTGCTGGAGTGACCTCAGGGTCCCTCTAGACTTGTGACCATATTCTTGGGGACTGTCTCGAGATCCATCAAGCAAGTCGATGATCCTTACATGTTTAATGGGGATCACGGAATGCAGGCTCTGAATGTGACGCAGGGGATTCGGGCCTCAGCTCGCTTCTAGGGGGAAGTCTCATGGTTTTTCTCGAGTTGAGGAGGGGACCTGGGGTATATTCTCGAGTTAAGGCGGGGATGGCCCTGCAAAACTCGTGTTTGTTCTGCGACGTCAGGACTCCTGTCTAGTTACGAGGGACACCTCAGGAGTCTCTTCGAGGCTTGGCAGGGCAAATGGGACGCTTCTCAAGGTGAGTCGGAGAGACCCAGTGTCCCTTTCCAGTAGCCACAGGGATATTGCGCTTCCTATCAATGTTGAAGAGGAGTCAGGCATCGTCACCTTTTGAAGCAGTGAACTCCGCGTGCCTCCCGAGGTGTCAAACGGATGTGAGGCTTACCTTCGAAATGAGGCGGAACGTAGGGCTTTCTCTAGGGTCTCCACAGGGGATTCAGACATCCCTTCATTTTGTGAGATGAAAGACGAGCCTGTATTCAAGCCCTGCAAGGAAATCCGGCTTCCATTCGTGTCAGGGCTGCTCGGTGTATATTCCACTTGAGGCAGTAAGCTCAGGGTGCCTCCCACATAACTATTGCTGAGAGAAGCCTCCTCTTGAGGGGCTTGTGGAAAGCTGGCATACATCTTGAGTCTAAGCCAAGGAATCAGCTCTCATCTCTAGACGATTTGGGGTGCACGGAGCATTCCTCGAGTTGCTGTGCTGAACTTGGTGTTCCTCAAGGCTTGGGAGGGTGTTCTCCTGGAGTCTCTGGAGTTGCCTAAAGGAAGTCTAGCCACTGCTCATGTTTGATGGGGAACGGGGAAAGACTCTGGATTCAATGCAGGAGAATCGGGCCTCATCTCCTGTTGATTTAGTGTACATGAAGCTCCTTAGCGTTGCTGGGGTGACCTCAGGGTCTCTCTAGACTTGTAACTGTTTTCTTGGGGACTTTCTCGAGATCTATCATGCAAGTCGATGCTCCTTACAAGTTTGATGGGGATAACGGAATTGCTCTGCATGCAATGCAGGGGAATCGGACCTCATCTCGCTTCGAGGGGGATATCTCATGGTTTTTCTCGGGTTGCGGTGGGGACCTGGAGTATATTCACGAATTATGGCCGGGATGGCCCTTCAATACTCGGGTTTGTTCAGCGACGTGAAGACTCCAGTTTAGTTACAAGGAACACATCAGGAATCTCTTCGACGCTTGGCAGGGTAAAATGGACGCCTCTCCAGGTGAGGCTGGGGATCCAGGGCCCCTTTCCAGTAGCCACAGGGATATTGGGATTCCTATCAATGTTCAAGAGGAGTCAGGCATCTTCACATCTTGAAGCAGTGAGCTCTGCGTGCCTGTCGAGGTGTCAAAGGGATATTAGGCATTCCCTTGAAATGAGGCATGGACCTAGGGCTTTCTCCAGGGTCTCCACAGGGGATTCAGACATCCCTTCATTTTATGAGGTGAAAGACGAGCCTGTATTCAAGCCACTGCAAGGAAGTCCGGCCTACTTTCAAGTCAGGTGTTCTCGGTGTATATTCCACATGAGGCAGCAAACTCAGGATACCTCCCAAATACCTTTTGCTGAGAGAAGCCTCCTCTTGAGGGGCTTGTGGGAAGTTGACATACGGCTTAAGCCTAAGCCAGGGAATCAGCTCTGATCTTGAGACGATTTGGAGTACACGGGGCATTCCTTGAGTTGCTCTGATGAACTTGGTATTCCTCTAGAATTGGGACGGTATTCTCGGGGAATCCCTGGATTTGCCTAAAGGAAGTCAAGCCACTGGTCGTGTTTGATGTTGTACAGGGATGGCTGTGTTGTCAATGCAGGGGTATTCGGCCTCATCTCGAGTTGATTTCGAGTACATGGAGCTTCTTCGAGTTGCTGGGGTGGCTTCAGTGTCCCTCCAGACATGTGACCATGTTCACGGTGACTGTCTCGAGATCCATCAAGCAAGTCGAGGCTCCTTACATGTTTGATGGAGATCACGGAATTGCTCTGCATTCAATGCAGGGGATTTGGCCTCATCTCAAGTTGATTTGGGGTACATGGAGCTTCTTCGTGTTGGTGGGGTGAGCTCAGGTTCCCTCTAGACTTGTGACAGTGTTCTTGGGGACTGTCTCGAGATCCATCAAGCAAGTCGAGGCTCCTTACAGGTTTGATGGATATATCAGAATTGCTCTGCATTCAATGCAGGGGAATCGTGCTTCATCTCGCTTCGAGGGGAAGTCCCATGGTTTTTCTAGAGTTGCGGCGTGGACCTGGGGTATATTCTCGAGTTACGGCGGGGATGGCCCTTCAAAACTCGTGTTTCTTCAGCGATGTCAGGACTCCTGTCTAGTTACGAGGGACACCTCAGGTATCTCTTCGAGGCTTGGCAGGGCAAAAGGAACACCTCTCGAGATGAGGCCGGAAACCCAGAGTCCCTTTCCAGTAGCCACAGGGCTATTGGGATTCCTATCAATGTTCATGAGGAGTCAGGCATCGTCACGTTTTGAAACTGTGAACTCCGCTTGCCTCTGGAGGTGTCAAAGGGATGTGAGGCATTCCGTCGAAATCAGGTGGGATTCTAGGGCTTTCTTTAGGGTCTACCCTGGGGATTCAGACATGGCATCATTTTGTGAGATGAAAGACGAGCCTGTATTCAAGGCACTGCAAGGAAATCCGGCCTCATTTCCAATCAGGGCTTCTCAGTTTATATTCCACTTGAGGCAGGAAACTCATGGTCCCTCCAACATACCTGTTGCTAACAGACGCCTCCTTTGAGGGCCTTGTGGAAAGATGGCATATGCCTTGAGTCTAATCCAGGGAATCAGCTCTCATCTCGAGACGATTTGGGGTTCAGGGAGCATTCCTCGCGTTGCTGTTCTGAACTTGGTGTTCCTCTAGACTTGGGACGGTGATCTCAGGGAATCTCTGGAGTTGCCTAAAGGAAGTCAAGCCCCTGGTCATGTTTGATTGGGAACGGGGGATGGCTCTGGAGTCAAAGGAGGGGATTCGGGCCTCATCTCGAGTTGATTTGGGGTACATGGAGCTCCTTCGTGTTGCTGCGGTGACCTAAGGGTTCCTCTAGACTTGTGACCGTGTTCTTGGGGACTGTCTCGAGATCCATCAAGCAAGTCGAGGCTCCTTACATGTTTGATGGGGATCACGGAATTGGTCTTCATGCAATGCGGGGGAATCGGGCCTCATCTTGCTTAGAGGCAGAGGTCTCATAGTTTTTCTCGAGTTGCGTCGGGGACCTGGGGTATATTCATGAGTTACGGTGGGGATGGCCCTTCAAAACTCGTGTTTGTTCAGCTACGTCAGGATTCCTGTCTAAATACGAGGAACACCTCAGGAATTTCTTCGATTCTTGTCAGGGCAAAAGGGAAGCTTCTCGAGGTGACGCCGGAGACACAGGTTCCCTTTCTAGTAGCCATAGGGATATTGGAATTCCTATCAATGTTCGTGAAGAGTCAGGTATCGTCATGTTTTGCAGCAGGGACTCTCCGCATGCCTCTCGAGGTGACAAAGGGATGTGAGGCATTCCATCGAAATGAGGTGGGACTCTAGGGCTTTCTTTAGGGTCTACACTGGGGATTCAGTCATTGCATCATTTTGTGAGATGAAAGACGAGCCTGTATTCAAGCCACTGCAAGGAAATCCAGCCTCCTTTCCAGTCAGGGTTTCTCGGGGTATATTCCACTTGAGGCAGCAAACTCATGGTCCCTTCAACACCTATTGCTAAGAGACGCCTCCTCTTGAGGGGATTGTGGAAAGGTGGCATATGTCTTGAGTCTAAGCCAGGAAATCAGCTCTCATCTTGAGACGATTTGGAGTACACAGGGCATTCTTTGAGCTGCTCTGATGAACTTGGTGTTCATCTAGACTTGGGACAGTATTCTCGTGGAATCTCTGGATTTGCCTAAAGGAACTCAATCCACTGGTCCTGTTTGATGGGGTACAGGGGATGGCTGTGGAGTCAATGCAGGGGAATCGGGCCTCATCTCGAGTTGATTTGGAGTACATGGAGCTCCTTCGAGTTGCTGGGGTGACTTCAGTGACCCTCCAGACATGTGACCATGTTCACGGGACTGTCTCGAGATCCATCAAGCAAGTCGAGGTTCCATACATATTTGATGGAGATCACGGAATTGCTCTGCATGCAATGCAGGGGATTCGGGCCTCATCTTGAGTTGATTTGGGGTACATGGAGCTTCTTCGTGTTGCTGGGGTGACCTCAGGGTCCCTCTAGACTTGTGACTGTATTCTTGGGGACTGTCTCGAGATCCATCAAGCAAATTGATACTCTTTACAAGTTTGATGGTGATCACGGAATTGCTTTGCATGCAAGGCAGGGGGGATTCGGGCCTCATCTCGCTTCTAGGGAGAAGTCTCATGGTTTTTCTCGAGTTGCGATGGGGACCTGGGGTATATTCTCGAGTTAAGGCTGGGATGGCCCTGCAAAACTCGTATTTGTTCTGCGACATCAGGACTCCTGTCTAGTTACGAGGGACACCTCAGGAGTCTCTTCGAGGCTTGGCTGGGAAAAATGGGACGCTTCTCAAGGTGATTCGGGAGACCCAGGGTCCCTTTCCAGTAGCCACAGGGATATTGCGCTTCCTATCAATTTTGAAGAAGAGTCAGGTATCGTCACCTTTTGAAGCAGTGAACTCCGCGTGCCTCTCGAATTGTCAAAGGGATGTGAGGCTTTCCTTCGTAATGAGGCGGGAACGTAGGGCTTTCTCTAGGGTTTCCACAGGGGATTCAGACATCCCTTCTTCCTGTGAGATGAAAGACGAGCCTGTATTCAAGCCACTGCAAGGAAATCCATCCTCCTTCTGTGTCAGGGCTGCTCGGTGTATATTCCACTTGAGGCAGCAAGCTCAGGATGCCTCCCACATATTTATTGCTGACAGAAGCCTCCTGTTGAGGGGCTTGTGGAAAGCTGGCATATGTCTTGAATATAAGCCAGGGAATCAGCTCTCATCTCTAGACGATTTGGGGTACACGGAGCATTCCTCGAGTTGCTGTGCTGAACTTGGTGTTCCTCAAGACTTGGGTGGGTGTTCTCCTGGAGTCTCTGGAGTTGTCTAAAGGAAGTCAAGCCACTGGTCGTGATTGATAGGAAATTGGGGAAGTCTCCGGAGTCAATGCAGGGGAATCGGGTCTCATCTCATGTTGATTTAGGGTACATGGAGCTCCTTAGCGTTCCTGGGGAGACCTCAGTGTCCCTCTAGACATGTAACCGTTTTCTTGGGGACTTTCTCGAGATCTATCATGCAAGTCGATGCTCCTTACAAGTTTGATGGGGATAACAGAATTGCTCTGCATGCAATGCGGGGGAATCGGGCCTCATCTTGCTTAGAAGTGGAGGTCTCGTGATTTTTCTCGAGTTGCGGCAGTGACCTGGGGTATATTCACGAGTTACGGTGGTGAGGGCCCTGCAAAACTCGTGTTTGTTCAGCTACGTCAGGACTCCTGCCTAAATACGAGGAACAACTCAGGAATCTCTTCGATTCTTGTCAGGGCAAAAGGGACGTTTCTCGATGTGAGGCCGGAGACACAGTGTCCCTTTCTAGTAGCCAGAGGGATTTTGGGATTCCTATTAAAGTTCAAGAGGAGTCAGGCATCCTCACATTTTCAAGAAGTGTACTCACCGTACCTCTCGAGGTGTCAAAGGGATGTGAGGCATTCCGTTGAAATGAGATGGGGAACTAGGGCTTTCTCTAGGGTCTCCACTGTGGATTCAGACATCCCCTCATCTTGTGAGAAGAAAGACGAGCCTGTATTCAAGCCACTGCAAGGAAATCCGGCCTCCTTTCAAGTCAGGGCTTCTCGGTGAATATTTCTCTTGAAGCAGCAAATTCAGGGTCCCTTCCACATACGTATTGTTAAGAGATGCCTCCTGTTGAGGGGCTTGCAGAATTTCGGAATATGTCTTGAATCTAAGCCAGGGAATCAGCTATTCATCTTGAGACGTTTTGGAGTACACGGGGCATTCCTCGAGTTGCTCTGATGAACTTGCTGTTCCTTTAGACTTCGGGCAGAGTTCTCGGGGAATCTCTGCAGTTGCCTAAATGAAGTCAAGCTAATGGTCGTGTTTGTTGGGGAATGGCGGATGGCTGTGGAGTCAATGCAGGGGAATCGGGCCTCATCTCGAGTTGATTTGGGGTACATGGAGCTACTTCGCGTTGCTGGAGTGACCTCAGGGTCCCTCTAGACTTGTGACCATATTCTTGGGGACTGTCTCGAGATCCATCAAGCAAGTCGATGATCCTTACATGTTTAATGGGGATCACGGAATTGCTCTGAATGTGACGCAGGGGATTCGGGCCTCAGCTCGCTTCTAGGGGGAAGTCTCATGGTTTTTCTCGAGTTGAGGAGGGGACCTGGGGTATATTCTCGAGTTAAGGCGGGGATGGCCCTGCAAAACTCGTGTTTGTTCTGCGACGTCAGGACTCCTGTCTAGTTACGAGGGACACCTCAGGAGTCTCTTCGAGGCTTGGCAGGGCAAATGGGACGCTTCTCAAGGTGAGTCGGGAGACCCAGTGTCCCTTTCCAGTAGCCACAGGGATATTGCGCTTCCTATCAATGTTGAAGAGGAGTCAGGCATCGTCACCTTTTGAAGCAGTGAACTCCGCGTGCCTCCCGAGGTGTCAAACGGATGTGAGGCTTACCTTCGAAATGAGGCGGAACGTAGGGCTTTCTCTAGGGTCTCCACAGGGGATTCAGACATCCCTTCATTTTGTGAGATGAAAGACGAGCCTGTATTCAAGCCACTGCAAGGAAATCCGGCTTCCATTCGTGTCAGGGCTGCTCGGTGTATATTCCACTTGAGGCAGTAAGCTCAGGGTGCCTCCCACATAACTATTGCTGAGAGAAGCCTCCTCTTGAGGGGCTTGTGGAAAGCTGGCATACATCTTGAGTCTAAGCCAAGGAATCAGCTCTCATCTCTAGACGATTTGGGGTGCACGGAGCATTCCTCGAGTTGCTGTGCTGAACTTGGTGTTCCTCAAGGCTTGGGAGGGTGTTCTCCTGGAGTCTCTGGAGTTGCCTAAAGGAAGTCTAGCCACTGCTCATGTTTGATGGGGAACGGGGAAAGACTCTGGATTCAATGCAGGAGAATCGGGCCTCATCTCCTGTTGATTTAGTGTACATGAAGCTCCTTAGCGTTGCTGGGGTGACCTCAGGGTCTCTCTAGACTTGTAACTGTTTTCTTGGGGACTTTCTCGAGATCTATCATGCAAGTCGATGCTCCTTACAAGTTTGATGGGGATAACGGAATTGCTCTGCATGCAATGCAGGGGAATCGGACCTCATCTCGCTTCGAGGGGGATATCTCATGGTTTTTCTCGGGTTGCGGTGGGGACCTGGAGTATATTCACGAATTATGGCCGGGATGGCCCTTCAATACTCGGGTTTGTTCAGCGACGTGAAGACTCCAGTTTAGTTACAAGGAACACATCAGGAATCTCTTCGACGCTTGGCAGGGTAAAATGGACGCCTCTCCAGGTGAGGCTGGGGATCCAGGGCCCCTTTCCAGTAGCCACAGGGATATTGGGATTCCTATCAATGTTCAAGAGGAGTCAGGCATCTTCACATCTTGAAGCAGTGAGCTCTGCGTGCCTGTCGAGGTGTCAAAGGGATATTAGGCATTCCCTTGAAATGAGGCATGGACCTAGGGCTTTCTCCAGGGTCTCCACAGGGGATTCAGACATCCCTTCATTTTATGAGGTGAAAGACGAGCCTGTATTCAAGCCACTGCAAGGAAGTCCGGCCTACTTTCAAGTCAGGTGTTCTCGGTGTATATTCCACATGAGGCAGCAAACTCAGGATACCTCCCAAATACCTTTTGCTGAGAGAAGCCTCCTCTTGAGGGGCTTGTGGGAAGTTGACATACGGCTTAAGCCTAAGCCAGGGAATCAGCTCTGATCTTGAGACGATTTGGAGTACACGGGGCATTCCTTGAGTTGCTCTGATGAACTTGGTATTCCTCTAGAATTGGGACGGTATTCTCGGGGAATCCCTGGATTTGCCTAAAGGAAGTCAAGCCACTGGTCGTGTTTGATGTTGTACAGGGATGGCTGTGTTGTCAATGCAGGGGTATTCGGCCTCATCTCGAGTTGATTTCGAGTACATGGAGCTTCTTCGAGTTGCTGGGGTGGCTTCAGTGTCCCTCCAGACATGTGACCATGTTCACGGTGACTGTCTCGAGATCCATCAAGCAAGTCGAGGCTCCTTACATGTTTGATGGAGATCACGGAATTGCTCTGCATTCAATGCAGGGATTTGGCCTCATCTCAAGTTGATTTGGGGTACATGGAGCTTCTTCGTGTTGGTGGGGTGAGCTCAGGTTCCCTCTAGACTTGTGACAGTGTTCTTGGGGACTGTCTCGAGATCCATCAAGCAAGTCGAGGCTCCTTACAGGTTTGATGGATATATCAGAATTGCTCTGCATTCAATGCAGGGGAATCGTGCTTCATCTCGCTTCGAGGGGAAGTCCCATGGTTTTTCTAGAGTTGCGGCGTGGACCTGGGGTATATTCTCGAGTTACGGCGGGGATGGCCCTTCAAAACTCGTGTTTCTTCAGCGATGTCAGGACTCCTGTCTAGTTACGAGGGACACCTCAGGTATCTCTTCGAGGCTTGGCAGGGCAAAAGGAACACCTCTCGAGATGAGGCCGGAAACCCAGAGTCCCTTTCCAGTAGCCACAGGGCTATTGGGATTCCTATCAATGTTCATGAGGAGTCAGGCATCGTCACGTTTTGAAACTGTGAACTCCGCTTGCCTCTGGAGGTGTCAAAGGGATGTGAGGCATTCCGTCGAAATCAGGTGGGATTCTAGGGCTTTCTTTAGGGTCTACCCTGGGGATTCAGACATGGCATCATTTTGTGAGATGAAAGACGAGCCTGTATTCAAGGCACTGCAAGGAAATCCGGCCTCATTTCCAATCAGGGCTTCTCAGTTTATATTCCACTTGAGGCAGGAAACTCATGGTCCCTCCAACATACCTGTTGCTAACAGACGCCTCCTTTGAGGGCCTTGTGGAAAGATGGCATATGCCTTGAGTCTAATCCAGGGAATCAGCTCTCATCTCGAGACGATTTGGGGTTCAGGGAGCATTCCTCGCGTTGCTGTTCTGAACTTGGTGTTCCTCTAGACTTGGGACGGTGATCTCAGGGAATCTCTGGAGTTGCCTAAAGGAAGTCAAGCCCCTGGTCATGTTTGATTGGGAACGGGGGATGGCTCTGGAGTCAAAGGAGGGGATTCGGGCCTCATCTCGAGTTGATTTGGGGTACATGGAGCTCCTTCGTGTTGCTGCGGTGACCTAAGGGTTCCTCTAGACTTGTGACCGTGTTCTTGGGGACTGTCTCGAGATCCATCAAGCAAGTCGAGGCTCCTTACATGTTTGATGGGGATCACGGAATTGGTCTTCATGCAATGCGGGGGAATCGGGCCTCATCTTGCTTAGAGGCAGAGGTCTCATAGTTTTTCTCGAGTTGCGTCGGGGACCTGGGGTATATTCATGAGTTACGGTGGGGATGGCCCTTCAAAACTCGTGTTTGTTCAGCTACGTCAGGATTCCTGTCTAAATACGAGGAACACCTCAGGAATTTCTTCGATTCTTGTCAGGGCAAAAGGGAAGCTTCTCGAGGTGACGCCGGAGACACAGGTTCCCTTTCTAGTAGCCATAGGGATATTGGAATTCCTATCAATGTTCGTGAAGAGTCAGGTATCGTCATGTTTTGCAGCAGGGAACTCCGCATGCCTCTCGAGGTGACAAAGGGATGTGAGGCATTCCATCGAAATGAGGTGGGACTCTAGGGCTTTCTTTAGGGTCTACACTGGGGATTCAGTCATTGCATCATTTTGTGAGATGAAAGACGAGCCTGTATTCAAGCCACTGCAAGGAAATCCAGCCTCCTTTCCAGTCAGGGTTTCTCGGGGTATATTCCACTTGAGGCAGCAAACTCATGGTCCCTTCAACACCTATTGCTAAGAGACGCCTCCTCTTGAGGGGATTGTGGAAAGGTGGCATATGTCTTGAGTCTAAGCCAGGAAATCAGCTCTCATCTTGAGACGATTTGGAGTACACAGGGCATTCTTTGAGCTGCTCTGATGAACTTGGTGTTCATCTAGACTTGGGACAGTATTCTCGTGGAATCTCTGGATTTGCCTAAAGGAACTCAATCCACTGGTCCTGTTTGATGGGGTACAGGGGATGGCTGTGGAGTCAATGCAGGGGAATCGGGCCTCATCTCGAGTTGATTTGGAGTACATGGAGCTCCTTCGAGTTGCTGGGGTGACTTCAGTGACCCTCCAGACATGTGACCATGTTCACGGGACTGTCTCGAGATCCATCAAGCAAGTCGAGGTTCCATACATATTTGATGGAGATCACGGAATTGCTCTGCATGCAATGCAGGGGATTCGGGCCTCATCTTGAGTTGATTTGGGGTACATGGAGCTTCTTCGTGTTGCTGGGGTGACCTCAGGGTCCCTCTAGACTTGTGACTGTATTCTTGGGGACTGTCTCGAGATCCATCAAGCAAATTGATACTCTTTACAAGTTTGATGGTGATCACGGAATTGCTTTGCATGCAAGGCAGGGGATTCGGGCCTCATCTCGCTTCTAGGGAGAAGTCTCATGGTTTTTCTCGAGTTGCGATGGGGACCTGGGGTATATTCTCGAGTTAAGGCTGGGATGGCCCTGCAAAACTCGTATTTGTTCTGCGACATCAGGACTCCTGTCTAGTTACGAGGGACACCTCAGGAGTCTCTTCGAGGCTTGGCTGGGAAAATGGGACGCTTCTCAAGGTGATTCGGGAGACCCAGGGTCCCTTTCCAGTAGCCACAGGGATATTGCGCTTCCTATCAATTTTGAAGAAGAGTCAGGTATCGTCACCTTTTGAAGCAGTGAACTCCGCGTGCCTCTCGAATTGTCAAAGGGATGTGAGGCTTTCCTTCGTAATGAGGCGGGAACGTAGGGCTTTCTCTAGGGTTTCCACAGGGGATTCAGACATCCCTTCTTCCTGTGAGATGAAAGACGAGCCTGTATTCAAGCCACTGCAAGGAAATCCATCCTCCTTCTGTGTCAGGGCTGCTCGGTGTATATTCCACTTGAGGCAGCAAGCTCAGGATGCCTCCCACATATTTATTGCTGACAGAAGCCTCCTGTTGAGGGGCTTGTGGAAAGCTGGCATATGTCTTGAATATAAGCCAGGGAATCAGCTCTCATCTCTAGACGATTTGGGGTACACGGAGCATTCCTCGAGTTGCTGTGCTGAACTTGGTGTTCCTCAAGACTTGGGTGGGTGTTCTCCTGGAGTCTCTGGAGTTGTCTAAAGGAAGTCAAGCCACTGGTCGTGATTGATAGGAAATTGGGGAAGTCTCCGGAGTCAATGCAGGGGAATCGGGTCTCATCTCATGTTGATTTAGGGTACATGGAGCTCCTTAGCGTTCCTGGGGAGACCTCAGTGTCCCTCTAGACATGTAACCGTTTTCTTGGGGACTTTCTCGAGATCTATCATGCAAGTCGATGCTCCTTACAAGTTTGATGGGGATAACAGAATTGCTCTGCATGCAATGCGGGGGAATCGGGCCTCATCTTGCTTAGAAGTGGAGGTCTCATGATTTTTCTCGAGTTGCGGCGGTGACCTGGGGTATATTCACGAGTTACGGTGGTGATGGCCCTGCAAAACTCGTGTTTGTTCAGCTACGTCAGGACTCCTGCCTAAATACGAGGAACACCTCAGGAATCTCTTCGATTCTTGTCAGGGCAAAAGGGGACGTTCTCGATGTGAGGCCGGAGACACAGTGTCCCTTTCTAGTAGCCAGAGGGATTTTGGGATTCCTATTAAAGTTCAAGAGGAGTCAGGCATCCTCACATTTTCAAGAAGTGTACTCACCGTACCTCTCGAGGTGTCAAAGGGATGTGAGGCATTCCGTTTGAAATGAGATGGGGAACTAGGGCTTTCTCTAGGGTCTCCACTGTGGATTCAGACATCCCCTCATCTTGTGAGAAGAAAGACGAGCCTGTATTCAAGCCACTGCAAGGAAATCCGGCCTCCTTTCAAGTCAGGGCTTCTCGGTGAATATTTCTCTTGAAGCAGCAAATTCAGGGTCCCTTCCACATACGTATTGTTAAGAGATGCCTCCTCTTGAGGGGCTTGCAGAATTTCGGAATATGTCTTGAATCTAAGCCAGGGAATCAGCTATTCATCTTGAGACGTTTTGGAGTACACGGGGCATTCCTCGAGTTGCTCTGATGAACTTGCTGTTCCTTTAGACTTCGGGCAGAGTTCTCGGGGAATCTCTGCAGTTGCCTAAATGAAGTCAAGCTAATGGTCGTGTTTGTTGGGGAATGGCGGATGGCTGTGGAGTCAATGCAGGGGAATCGGGCCTCATCTCGAGTTGATTTGGGGTACATGGAGCTACTTCGCGTTGCTGGAGTGACCTCAGGGTCCCTCTAGACTTGTGACCATATTCTTGGGGACTGTCTCGAGATCCATCAAGCAAGTCGATGATCCTTACATGTTTAATGGGGATCACGGAATTGCTCTGAATGTGACGCAGGGGATTCGGGCCTCAGCTCGCTTCTAGGGGGAAGTCTCATGGTTTTTCTCGAGTTGAGGAGGGGACCTGGGGTATATTCTCGAGTTAAGGCGGGGATGGCCCTGCAAAACTCGTGTTTGTTCTGCGACGTCAGGACTCCTGTCTAGTTACGAGGGACACCTCAGGAGTCTCTTCGAGGCTTGGCAGGGCAAAAGGGACGCTTCTCAAGGAGTCGGGAGACCCAGTGTCCCTTTCCAGTAGCCACAGGGATATTGCGCTTCCTATCAATGTTGAAGAGGAGTCAGGCATCGTCACCTTTTGAAGCAGTGAACTCCGCGTGCCTCCCGAGGTGTCAAACGGATGTGAGGCTTTCCTTCGAAATGAGGCGGAAAGTAGGGCTTTCTCTAGGGTCTCCACAGGGGATTCAGACATCCCTTCATCATTTGTGAGATGAAAGACGAGCCTGTATTCAAGCCACTGCAAGGAAATCCGGCTTCCATTCGTGTCAGGGCTGCTCGGTGTATATTCCACTTGAGGCAGTAAGCTCAGGGTCCTCCAACATAACTATTGCTGAGAGAAGCCTCCTCTTGAGGGGCTTGTGGAAAGCTGGCATACATCTTGAGTCTAAGCCAAGGAATCAGCTCTCATCTCTAGACGATTTGGGGTGCACGGAGCATTCCTCGAGTTGCTGTGCTGAACTTGGTGTTCCTCAAGACTTGGGACGGTGTTCTCCTGGAGTCTCTGGAGTTGCCTAAAGGAAGTCAAGCCACTGGTCATGTTTGATGGGAACGGGGGAAGTCTCTGGAGTCAATGCAGGGGAATCGGGTCTCATCTCATGTTGATTTAGGGTACATGGAGCTCCTTAGCGTTGCTGGGGTGACCTCAGGGTCCTCTAGACTTGTAACCGTTTTCTTGGGGACTTTCTCGAGATCTATCATGCAAGTCGATGCTCCTTACAAGTTTGATGGGGATAACGGAATTGCTCTGCATGCAATGCGGGGGAATCGGGCCTCATCTTGCTTAGAGGGGGGTCTCATGTTTTTCTCGAGTTGCGGCAGTGACCTGGGGTATATTCACGAGTTACGGTGGGGATGGCCCTTCAAAACTCGTGTTTGTTCAGCTACGTCAGGACTCCTGCCTAAATACGAGGAACACCTCAGGAATCTCTTCGATTCTTGTCAGGGCAAAAGGGACGCTTTCTCGAGGTGAGGCCGGAGACACAGGTTCCCTTTCTAGTAGCCAGAGGGATATTGGGATTCCTATCAATGTTCAAGAGGAGTCAGGCATCCTCACATTTTGAAGCAGTGAACTCCGCGTGCCTCTCGAGGTGTCAAAGGGATGTGAGGCATTCCGTTGAAATGAGATGGGGACTAGGGCTTTCTCTAGGGTCTCCACTGGGATTCAGACATCCCCTCATTTTGTGAGATGAAAGACGAGCCTGTATTCAAGCCACTGCAAGGAAATCCGGCCTCCTTTCAAGTCAGGGTTCTCGGTGTATATTTCACATTGAGGCAGCAAACTCAGGGTCCCTTCCAATACCTATTGCTAAGAGAAGCCTCCTCTTGAGGGGCTTGTGGAAAGGTGGAATATGTCTTGAATCTAAGCCAGGGAATCAGCTCTCATCTTGAGACGATTTGGAGTACACGGGGCATTCCTTGAGTTGCTCTGATGAACTTGGTGTTCCTCTAGACTTGGGACAGGTATTCTCGGGAATCTCTGCATTTGCCTAAAGGAACTCAATCCACTGGTCCTGTTTGATGGGGTTGTACAGGGATGGCTGTGGAGTCAATGCAGGGGAATTCGGCCTCATCTCGAGTTGATTTGGAGTACATGGAGCTGTTGCTGGGGTGTTTCAGTGACCCTCCAGGTGACCATGTTCACGGGACTGTCTCGAGATCCATCAAGCAAGTCGAGGTTCCATACATGATGGAGATCACGGAATTGCTCTGCATGCAATGCAGGGGATTCGGGCTCATCTCGAGTTGATTTGGGGTACATGGAGCTTCTTCGTGTTGCTGGGGTGACCTCAGGGTCCCTCTAGACTTGTGACCATATTCTTGGGGACTGTCTCGAGATCCATCAAGCAAGTCGATGATCCTTACATGTTTGATGGGGATCACGGAATTGCTCTGCATGCAACGCAGGGGATTCGGGCCTCATCTCGCTTCTAGGGGAAGTCTCATGGTTTTTCTCGAGTTGCGGAGGGGACCTGGGGTATATTCTCGAGTTAAGGCGGGGATGGCCCTGCAAAACTCGTGTTTGTTCTGCGACGTCAGGACTCCTGTCTAGTTACGAGGGACACCTCAGGAGTCTCTTCGAGGCTTGGCAGGGCAAATGGGACGCTTCTCAAGGTGAGTCGGGAGACCCAGTGTCCCTTTCCAGTAGCCACAGGGATATTGCGCTTCCTATCAATGTTGAAGAGGAGTCAGGCATCGTCACCTTTTGAAGCAGTGAACTCCGCGTGCCTCCCGAGGTGTCAAACGGATGTGAGGCTTACCTTCGAAATGAGGCGGAACGTAGGGCTTTCTCTAGGGTCTCCACAGGGGATTCAGACATCCCTTCATTTTGTGAGATGAAAGACGAGCCTGTATTCAAGCCCTGCAAGGAAATCCGGCTTCCATTCGTGTCAGGGCTGCTCGGTGTATATTCCACTTGAGGCAGTAAGCTCAGGGTGCCTCCCACATAACTATTGCTGAGAGAGAGCCTCCTCTTGAGGGGCTTGTGGAAAGCTGGCATACATCTTGAGTCTAAGCCAAGGAATCAGCTCTCATCTCTAGACGATTTGGGGTGCACGGAGCATTCCTCGAGTTGCTGTGCTGAACTTGGTGTTCCTCAAGGCTTGGGAGGGTGTTCTCCTGGAGTCTCTGGAGTTGCCTAAAGGAAGTCTAGCCACTGCTCATGTTTGATGGGGAACGGGGAAAGACTCTGGATTCAATGCAGGAGAATCGGGCCTCATCTCCTGTTGATTTAGTGTACATGAAGCTCCTTAGCGTTGCTGGGGTGACCTCAGGGTCTCTCTAGACTTGTAACTGTTTTCTTGGGGACTTTCTCGAGATCTATCATGCAAGTCGATGCTCCTTACAAGTTTGATGGGGATAACGGAATTGCTCTGCATGCAATGCAGGGGAATCGGACCTCATCTCGCTTCGAGGGGGATATCTCATGGTTTTTCTCGGGTTGCGGTGGGGGACCTGGAGTATATTCACGAATTATGGCCGGGATGGCCCTTCAATACTCGGGTTTGTTCAGCGACGTGAAGACTCCAGTTTAGTTACAAGGAACACATCAGGAATCTCTTCGACGCTTGGCAGGGTAAAATGGACGCCTCTCCAGGTGAGGCTGGGGATCCAGGGCCCCTTTCCAGTAGCCACAGGGATATTGGGATTCCTATCAATGTTCAAGAGGAGTCAGGCATCTTCACATCTTGAAGCAGTGAGCTCTGCGTGCCTGTCGAGGTGTCAAAGGGATATTAGGCATTCCCTTGAAATGAGGCATGGACCTAGGGCTTTCTCCAGGGTCTCCACAGGGGATTCAGACATCCCTTCATTTTATGAGGTGAAAGACGAGCCTGTATTCAAGCCACTGCAAGGAAGTCCGGCCTACTTTCAAGTCAGGTGTTCTCGGTGTATATTCCACATGAGGCAGCAAACTCAGGATACCTCCCAAATACCTTTTGCTGAGAGAAGCCTCCTCTTGAGGGGCTTGTGGGAAGTTGACATACGGCTTAAGCCTAAGCCAGGGAATCAGCTCTGATCTTGAGACGATTTGGAGTACACGGGGCATTCCTTGAGTTGCTCTGATGAACTTGGTATTCCTCTAGAATTGGGACGGTATTCTCGGGGAATCCCTGGATTTGCCTAAAGGAAGTCAAGCCACTGGTCGTGTTTGATGTTGTACAGGGATGGCTGTGTTGTCAATGCAGGGGTATTCGGCCTCATCTCGAGTTGATTTCGAGTACATGGAGCTTCTTCGAGTTGCTGGGGTGGCTTCAGTGTCCCTCCAGACATGTGACCATGTTCACGGTGACTGTCTCGAGATCCATCAAGCAAGTCGAGGCTCCTTACATGTTTGATGGAGATCACGGAATTGCTCTGCATTCAATGCAGGGGATTTGGGCCTCATCTCAAGTTGATTTGGGGTACATGGAGCTTCTTCGTGTTGGTGGGGTGAGCTCAGGTTCCCTCTAGACTTGTGACAGTGTTCTTGGGGACTGTCTCGAGATCCATCAAGCAAGTCGAGGCTCCTTACAGGTTTGATGGATATATCAGAATTGCTCTGCATTCAATGCAGGGGAATCGTGCTTCATCTCGCTTCGAGGGGAAGTCCCATGGTTTTTCTAGAGTTGCGGCGTGGACCTGGGGTATATTCTCGAGTTACGGCGGGGATGGCCCTTCAAAACTCGTGTTTCTTCAGCGATGTCAGGACTCCTGTCTAGTTACGAGGGACACCTCAGGTATCTCTTCGAGGCTTGGCAGGGCAAAAGGAACACCTCTCGAGATGAGGCCGGAAACCCAGAGTCCCTTTCCAGTAGCCACAGGGCTATTGGGATTCCTATCAATGTTCATGAGGAGTCAGGCATCGTCACGTTTTGAAACTGTGAACTCCGCTTGCCTCTGGAGGTGTCAAAGGGATGTGAGGCATTCCGTCGAAATCAGGTGGGATTCTAGGGCTTTCTTTAGGGTCTACCCTGGGGATTCAGACATGGCATCATTTTGTGAGATGAAAGACGAGCCTGTATTCAAGGCACTGCAAGGAAATCCGGCCTCATTTCCAATCAGGGCTTCTCAGTTTATATTCCACTTGAGGCAGGAAACTCATGGTCCCTCCAACATACCTGTTGCTAACAGACGCCTCCTTTGAGGGCCTTGTGGAAAGATGGCATATGCCTTGAGTCTAATCCAGGGAATCAGCTCTCATCTCGAGACGATTTGGGGTTCAGGGAGCATTCCTCGCGTTGCTGTTCTGAACTTGGTGTTCCTCTAGACTTGGGACGGTGATCTCAGGGAATCTCTGGAGTTGCCTAAAGGAAGTCAAGCCCCTGGTCATGTTTGATTGGGAACGGGGGATGGCTCTGGAGTCAAAGGAGGGGATTCGGGCCTCATCTCGAGTTGATTTGGGTACATGGAGCTCCTTCGTGTTGCTGCGGTGACCTAAGGGTTCCTCTAGACTTGTGACCGTGTTCTTGGGGACTGTCTCGAGATCCATCAAGCAAGTCGAGGCTCCTTACATGTTTGATGGGGATCACGGAATTGGTCTTCATGCAATGCGGGGGAATCGGGCCTCATCTTGCTTAGAGGCAGAGGTCTCATAGTTTTTCTCGAGTTGCGTCGGGGACCTGGGGTATATTCATGAGTTACGGTGGGGATGGCCCTTCAAAACTCGTGTTTGTTCAGCTACGTCAGGATTCCTGTCTAAATACGAGGAACACCTCAGGAATTTCTTCGATTCTTGTCAGGGCAAAAGGGAAGCTTCTCGAGGTGACGCCGGAGACACAGGTTCCCTTTCTAGTAGCCATAGGGATATTGGAATTCCTATCAATGTTCGTGAAGAGTCAGGTATCGTCATGTTTTGCAGCAGGGAACTCCGCATGCCTCTCGAGGTGACAAAGGGATGTGAGGCATTCCATCGAAATGAGGTGGGACTCTAGGGCTTTCTTTAGGGTCTACACTGGGGATTCAGTCATTGCATCATTTTGTGAGATGAAAGACGAGCCTGTATTCAAGCCACTGCAAGGAAATCCAGCCTCCTTTCCAGTCAGGGTTTCTCGGGGTATATTCCACTTGAGGCAGCAAACTCATGGTCCCTTCAACACCTATTGCTAAGAGACGCCTCCTCTTGAGGGGATTGTGGAAAGGTGGCATATGTCTTGAGTCTAAGCCAGGAAATCAGCTCTCATCTTGAGACGATTTGGAGTACACAGGGCATTCTTTGAGCTGCTCTGATGAACTTGGTGTTCATCTAGACTTGGGACAGTATTCTCGTGGAATCTCTGGATTTGCCTAAAGGAACTCAATCCACTGGTCCTGTTTGATGGGGTACAGGGGATGGCTGTGGAGTCAATGCAGGGGAATCGGGCCTCATCTCGAGTTGATTTGGAGTACATGGAGCTCCTTCGAGTTGCTGGGGTGACTTCAGTGACCCTCCAGACATGTGACCATGTTCACGGGACTGTCTCGAGATCCATCAAGCAAGTCGAGGTTCCATACATATTTGATGGAGATCACGGAATTGCTCTGCATGCAATGCAGGGGATTCGGGCCTCATCTTGAGTTGATTTGGGGTACATGGAGCTTCTTCGTGTTGCTGGGGTGACCTCAGGGTCCCTCTAGACTTGTGACTGTATTCTTGGGGACTGTCTCGAGATCCATCAAGCAAATTGATACTCTTTACAAGTTTGATGGTGATCACGGAATTGCTTTGCATGCAAGGCAGGGGATTCGGGCCTCATCTCGCTTCTAGGGAGAAGTCTCATGGTTTTTCTCGAGTTGCGATGGGGACCTGGGGTATATTCTCGAGTTAAGGCTGGGATGGCCCTGCAAAACTCGTATTTGTTCTGCGACATCAGGACTCCTGTCTAGTTACGAGGGACACCTCAGGAGTCTCTTCGAGGCTTGGCAGGGCAAAATGGGACGCTTCTCAAGGTGATTCGGGAGACCCAGGGTCCCTTTCCAGTAGCCACAGGGATATTGCGCTTCCTATCAATTTTGAAGAGGAGTCAGGCATCGTCACCTTTTGAAGCAGTGAACTCCGCGTGCCTCTCGAATTGTCAAAGGGATGTGAGGCTTTCCTTCGAAATGAGGCGGGAACGTAGGGCTTTCTCTAGGGTCTCCACAGGGGATTCAGACATCCCTTCATTTGTGAGATGAAAGACGAGCCTGTATTCAAGCCACTGCAAGGAAATCCGGCCTCCTTCTGTGTCAGGGCTGCTCGGTGTATATTCCACTTGAGGCAGCAAGCTCAGGATGCCTCCCACATAACTTATTGCTGACAGAAGCCTCCTGTTGAGGGGCTTGTGGAAAGCTGGCATATGTCTTGAGTCTAAGCCAGGGAATCAGCTCTCATCTCTAGACGATTTGGGGTACACGGAGCATTCCTCGAGTTGCTGTGCTGAACTTGGTGTTCCTCAAGACTTGGGAGGGTGTTCTCCTGGAGTCTCTGGAGTTGTCTAAAGGAAGTCAAGCCACTGGTCGTGATTGATAGGAAATTGGGGAAAGTCTCCGAGTCAATGCAGGGAATCGGGTCTCATCTCATGTTGATTTAGGGTACATGGAGCTCCTTAGCGTTCCTGGGGAGACCTCAGTGTCCCTCTAGACATGTAACCGTTTTCTTGGGGACTTTCTCGAGATCTATCATGCAAGTCGATGCTCCTTACAAGTTTGATGGGGATAACAGAATTGCTCTGCATGCAATGCGGGGGAATCGGGCCTCATCTCGCTTAGAAGTGGAGGTCTCATGATTTTTCTCGAGTTGCGGCAGGACCTGGGGTATATTCACGAGTTACGGTGGGATGGCCCTGCAAAACTCGTGTTTGTTCAGCTACGTCAGGACTCCTGCCTAAATACGAGGAACACATCAGGAATCTCTTCGATTCTTGTCAGGGCAAAAGGGACGCCTCTCGATGTGAGGCTGGAGACACAGTGTCCCTTTCTAGTAGCCAGAGGGATTTTGGGATTCCTATTAAAGTTCAAGAGGAGTCAGGCATCCTCACATTTTGAAGCAGTGTACTCACCGTACCTCTCGAGGTGTCAAAGGGATGTGAGGCATTCCGTTGAAATGAGATGGGGAACTAGGGCTTTCTCTAGGGTCTCCACTGGGGATTCAGACATCCCCTCATCTTGTGAGAAGAAAGACGAGCCTGTATTCAAGCCACTGCAAGGAAATCCGGGCCTCCTTTCAAGTCAGGGCTTCTCGGTGAATATTTCCACTTGAAGCAGCAAATTCAGGGTCCCTTCCACATACGTATTGTTAAGAGATGCCTCCTGTTGAGGGGCTTGCAGAATTTCGGAATATGTCTTGAATCTAAGCCAGGGAATCAGCTATTCATCTTGAGACGTTTTGGAGTACACGGGGCATTCCTCGAGTTGCTCTGATGAACTTGCTGTTCCTTTAGACTTCGGGCAGAGTTCTCGGGGAATCTCTGCAGTTGCCTAAATGAAGTCAAGCTAATGGTCGTGTTTGTTGGGGAATGGCGGATGGCTGTGGAGTCAATGCAGGGGAATCGGGCCTCATCTCGAGTTGATTTGGGGTACATGGAGCTACTACTTCGCGTTGCTGGAGTGACCTCAGGGTCCCTCTAGACTTGTGACCATATTCTTGGGGACTGTCTCGAGATCCATCAAGCAAGTCGATGATCCTTACATGTTTAATGGGGATCACGGAATTGCTCTGAATGTGACGCAGGGGATTCGGGCCTCAGCTCGCTTCTAGGGGGAAGTCTCATGGTTTTTCTCGAGTTGAGGAGGGGACCTGGGGTATATTCTCGAGTTAAGGCGGGGATGGCCCTGCAAAACTCGTGTTTGTTCTGCGACGTCAGGACTCCTGTCTAGTTACGAGGGACACCTCAGGAGTCTCTTCGAGGCTTGGCAGGGCAAAAGGGACGCTTCTCAAGGTGAGTCGGGAGACCCAGTGTCCCTTTCCAGTAGCCACAGGGATATTGCGCTTCCTATCAATGTTGAAGAGGAGTCAGGCATCGTCACCTTTTGAAGCAGTGAACTCCGCGTGCCTCCCGAGGTGTCAAACGGATGTGAGGCATTACCTTCGAAATGAGGCGGGAAAGTAGGGCTTTCTCTAGGGTCTCCACAGGGGATTCAGACATCCCTTCATTTTGTGAGATGAAAGACGAGCCTGTATTCAAGCCACTGCAAGGAAATCCGGCTTCCATTCGTGTCAGGGCTGCTCGGTGTATATTCCACTTGAGGCAGTAAGCTCAGGGTCCTCCACATAACTATTGCTGAGAGAAGCCTCCTCTTGAGGGGCTTGTGGAAAGCTGGCATACATCTTGAGTCTAAGCCAAGGAATCAGCTCTCATCTCTAGACGATTTGGGGTTCACGGAGCATTCCTCGAGTTGCTGTGCTGAACTTGGTGTTCCTCAAGACTTGGGACGGTGTTCTCCTGGAGTCTCTGGAGTTGCCTAAAGGAAGTCAAGCCACTGGTCATGATTGATAGGAACGGGGGAAGTCTCTGGAGTCAATGCAGGGGAATCGGGCCTCATCTCATGTTGATTTAGGGTACATGGAGCTCCTTAGCGTTGCTGGGGTGACCTCAGTGTCCCTCTAGACTTGTAACCGTTTTCTTGGGGACTTTCTCGAGATCTATCATGCAAGTCGATGCTCCTTACAAGTTTGATGGGGATAACGGAATTGCTCTGCATGCAATGCGGGGGAATCGGGCCTCATCTTGCTTAGAGGTGGAGGTCTCATGATTTTTCTCGAGTTGCGGCAGTGACCTGGGGTATATTCACGAGTTACGGTGGGATGGCCCTTCAAAACTCGTGTTTGTTCAGCTACGTCAGGACTCCTGTAAATACGAGGAACACCTCAGGAATCTCTTCGATTCTTGTCAGGGCAAAAGGGACGTTTCTCGAGGTGAGGCCGGAGACACAGTGTCCCTTTCTAGTAGCCAGAGGGATATTGGGATTCCTATCAATGTTCAAGAGGAGTCAGGCATCGTCACATTTTCAAGCAGTGAACTCACCGTGCCTCTCGAGGTGTCAAAGGGATGTGAGGCATTCCATTGAAATGAGATGGGGAACTAGGGCTTTCTCTAGGGTCTCCACTGGGGATTCAGACATCCCCTCATCTTGTGAGAAGAAAGACGAGCCTGTATTCAAGCCACTGCAAGGAAATCCGGCCTCCTTTCAAGTCAGGGTTCTCGGTGAATATTTCCACTTGAAGCAGCAAACTCAGGGTCCCTTCCACATACTATTGCTAAGAGACGCCTCCTCTTGAGGGGCTTGTGGAAAGGTCGGCATATGTCTTGAATCTAAGCCAGGGAATCAGCTCTTCATCTTGAGACGATTTGGAGTACACGGGCATTCCTCGAGTTGCTCTGATGAACTTGGTGTTCCTCTAGACTTGGGACAGTTTCTCGGGGAATCTCTGCAAAGAACTTGCCTAAATGAAGTCAAGCAGGGGAATGGTCGTGTTTGTTGGGCTCCTTCGAATTGGGGTGACGGATGGCTGTGGAGTCAATGCAGGGGATCGGGCCTCATCTCGAGTTGATTTTGGGGTACATGGAGCTTCTTCGCGTTGCTGGGTGACCTCAGGGTCCCTCTAGACTTGTGACCATATTCTTGGGGACTGTCTCGAGATCCATCAAGCAAGTCGATGATCCTTACATGTTTGATGGGATCACGGAATTGCTCTGCAATGTGACGCAGGGGATTCGGGCCTCATCTCGCTTCTAGGGGGAAGTCTCATGGTTTTTCTCGAGTTGCGGATGGGGACCTGGGGTATATTCTCGAGTTAAGGCGGGGATGGCCCTGCAAAACTCGTGTTTGTTCTGCGACGTCAGGACTCCTGTCTAGTTACGAGGGACACCTCAGGAGTCTCTTCGAGGCTTGGCAGGGCAAATGGGACGCTTCTCAAGGTGAGTCGGGAGACCCAGTGTCCCTTTCCAGTAGCCACAGGGATATTGCGCTTCCTATCAATGTTGAAGAGGAGTCAGGCATCGTCACCTTTTGAAGCAGTGAACTCCGCGTGCCTCCCGAGGTGTCAAACGGATGTGAGGCTTACCTTCGAAATGAGGCGGAACGTAGGGCTTTCTCTAGGGTCTCCACAGGGGATTCAGACATCCCTTCATTTTGTGAGATGAAAGACGAGCCTGTATTCAAGCCCCTGCAAGGAAATCCGGCTTCCATTCGTGTCAGGGCTGCTCGGTGTATATTCCACTTGAGGCAGTAAGCTCAGGGTGCCTCCCACATAACTATTGCTGAGAGAAGCCTCCTCTTGAGGGGCTTGTGGAAAGCTGGCATACATCTTGAGTCTAAGCCAAGGAATCAGCTCTCATCTCTAGACGATTTGGGGTGCACGGAGCATTCCTCGAGTTGCTGTGCTGAACTTGGTGTTCCTCAAGGCTTGGGAGGGTGTTCTCCTGGAGTCTCTGGAGTTGCCTAAAGGAAGTCTAGCCACTGCTCATGTTTGATGGGGAACGGGGAAAGACTCTGGATTCAATGCAGGAGAATCGGGCCTCATCTCCTGTTGATTTAGTGTACATGAAGCTCCTTAGCGTTGCTGGGGTTGACCTCAGGGTCTCTCTAGACTTGTAACTGTTTTCTTGGGGACTTTCTCGAGATCTATCATGCAAGTCGATGCTCCTTACAAGTTTGATGGGGATAACGGAATTGCTCTGCATGCAATGCAGGGGAATCGGACCTCATCTCGCTTCGAGGGGGATATCTCATGGTTTTTCTCGGGTTGCGGTGGGGACCTGGAGTATATTCACGAATTATGGCCGGGATGGCCCTTCAATACTCGGGTTTGTTCAGCGACGTGAAGACTCCAGTTTAGTTACAAGGAACACATCAGGAATCTCTTCGACGCTTGGCAGGGTAAAATGGACGCCTCTCCAGGTGAGGCTGGGGATCCAGGGCCCCTTTCCAGTAGCCACAGGGATATTGGGATTCCTATCAATGTTCAAGAGGAGTCAGGCATCTTCACATCTTGAAGCAGTGAGCTCTGCGTGCCTGTCGAGGTGTCAAAGGGATATTAGGCATTCCCTTGAAATGAGGCATGGACCTAGGGCTTTCTCCAGGGTCTCCACAGGGGATTCAGACATCCCTTCATTTTATGAGGTGAAAGACGAGCCTGTATTCAAGCCACTGCAAGGAAGTCCGGCCTACTTTCAAGTCAGGTGTTCTCGGTGTATATTCCACATGAGGCAGCAAACTCAGGATACCTCCCAAATACCTTTTGCTGAGAGAAGCCTCCTCTTGAGGGGCTTGTGGGAAGTTGACATACGGCTTAAGCCTAAGCCAGGGAATCAGCTCTGATCTTGAGACGATTTGGAGTACACGGGGCATTCCTTGAGTTGCTCTGATGAACTTGGTATTCCTCTAGAATTGGGACGGTATTCTCGGGGAATCCCTGGATTTGCCTAAAGGAAGTCAAGCCACTGGTCGTGTTTGATGTTGTACAGGGATGGCTGTGTTGTCAATGCAGGGGTATTCGGCCTCATCTCGAGTTGATTTCGAGTACATGGAGCTTCTTCGAGTTGCTGGGGTGGCTTCAGTGTCCCTCCAGACATGTGACCATGTTCACGGTGACTGTCTCGAGATCCATCAAGCAAGTCGAGGCTCCTTACATGTTTGATGGAGATCACGGAATTGCTCTGCATTCAATGCAGGGGATTCGGCCTCATCTCAAGTTGATTTGGGGTACATGGAGCTTCTTCGTGTTGGTGGGGTGAGCTCAGGTTCCCTCTAGACTTGTGACAGTGTTCTTGGGGACTGTCTCGAGATCCATCAAGCAAGTCGAGGCTCCTTACAGGTTTGATGGATATATCAGAATTGCTCTGCATTCAATGCAGGGGAATCGTGCTTCATCTCGCTTCGAGGGGAAGTCCCATGGTTTTTCTAGAGTTGCGGCGTGGACCTGGGGTATATTCTCGAGTTACGGCGGGGATGGCCCTTCAAAACTCGTGTTTCTTCAGCGATGTCAGGACTCCTGTCTAGTTACGAGGGACACCTCAGGTATCTCTTCGAGGCTTGGCAGGGCAAAAGGAACACCTCTCGAGATGAGGCCGGAAACCCAGAGTCCCTTTCCAGTAGCCACAGGGCTATTGGGATTCCTATCAATGTTCATGAGGAGTCAGGCATCGTCACGTTTTGAAACTGTGAACTCCGCTTGCCTCTGGAGGTGTCAAAGGGATGTGAGGCATTCCGTCGAAATCAGGTGGGATTCTAGGGCTTTCTTTAGGGTCTACCCTGGGGATTCAGACATGGCATCATTTTGTGAGATGAAAGACGAGCCTGTATTCAAGGCACTGCAAGGAAATCCGGCCTCATTTCCAATCAGGGCTTCTCAGTTTATATTCCACTTGAGGCAGGAAACTCATGGTCCCTCCAACATACCTGTTGCTAACAGACGCCTCCTTTGAGGGCCTTGTGGAAAGATGGCATATGCCTTGAGTCTAATCCAGGGAATCAGCTCTCATCTCGAGACGATTTGGGTTCAGGAGCATTCCTCGCGTTGCTGTTCTGAACTTGGTGTTCCTCTAGACTTGGGACGGTGATCTCAGGGAATCTCTGGAGTTGCCTAAAGGAAGTCAAGCCCCTGGTCATGTTTGATTGGGAACGGGGGATGGCTCTGGAGTCAAAGGAGGGGGATTCGGGCCTCATCTCGAGTTGATTTGGGGTACATGGAGCTCCTTCGTGTTGCTGCGGGTGACCTAAGGGTTCCTCTAGACTTGTGACCGTGTTCTTGGGGACTGTCTCGAGATCCATCAAGCAAGTCGAGGCTCCTTACATGTTTGATGGGGATCACGGAATTGGTCTTCATGCAATGCGGGGGAATCGGGCCTCATCTTGCTTAGAGGCAGAGGTCTCATAGTTTTTCTCGAGTTGCGTCGGGGACCTGGGGTATATTCATGAGTTACGGTGGGATGGCCCTTCAAAACTCGTGTTTGTTCAGCTACGTCAGGATTCCTGTCTAAATACGAGGAACACCTCAGGAATTTCTTCGATTCTTGTCAGGGCAAAAGGGAAGCTTCTCGAGGTGACGCCGGAGACACAGGTTCCCTTTCTAGTAGCCATAGGGATATTGGAATTCCTATCAATGTTCGTGAAGAGTCAGGTATCGTCATGTTTTGCAGCAGGGAACTCCGCATGCCTCTCGAGGTGACAAAGGGATGTGAGGCATTCCATCGAAATGAGGTGGGACTCTAGGGCTTTCTTTAGGGTCTACACTGGGGATTCAGTCATTGCATCATTTTGTGAGATGAAAGACGAGCCTGTATTCAAGCCACTGCAAGGAAATCCAGCCTCCTTTCCAGTCAGGGTTTCTCGGGGTATATTCCACTTGAGGCAGCAAACTCATGGTCCCTTCAACACCTATTGCTAAGAGACGCCTCCTCTTGAGGGGATTGTGGAAAGGTGGCATATGTCTTGAGTCTAAGCCAGGAAATCAGCTCTCATCTTGAGACGATTTGGAGTACACAGGGCATTCTTTGAGCTGCTCTGATGAACTTGGTGTTCATCTAGACTTGGGACAGTATTCTCGTGGAATCTCTGGATTTGCCTAAAGGAACTCAATCCACTGGTCCTGTTTGATGGGGTACAGGGGATGGCTGTGGAGTCAATGCAGGGGAATCGGGCCTCATCTCGAGTTGATTTGGAGTACATGGAGCTCCTTCGAGTTGCTGGGGTGACTTCAGTGACCCTCCAGACATGTGACCATGTTCACGGGACTGTCTCGAGATCCATCAAGCAAGTCGAGGTTCCATACATATTTGATGGAGATCACGGAATTGCTCTGCATGCAATGCAGGGGATTCGGGCCTCATCTTGAGTTGATTTGGGGTACATGGAGCTTCTTCGTGTTGCTGGGGTGACCTCAGGGTCCCTCTAGACTTGTGACTGTATTCTTGGGGACTGTCTCGAGATCCATCAAGCAAATTGATACTCTTTACAAGTTTGATGGTGATCACGAAATTGCTTTGCATGCAAGGCAGGGGATTCGGGCCTCATCTCGCTTCTAGGGAGAAGTCTCATGGTTTTTCTCGAGTTGCGATGGGGACCTGGGGTATATTCTCGAGTTAAGGCTGGGATGGCCCTGCAAAACTCGTGTTTGTTCTGCGATGTCAGGACTCCTGTCTAGTTACGAGGGACACCTCAGGAGTCTCTTCGAGGCTTGGCTGGGCAAATGGGACGCTTCTCAAGGTGATTCGGGAGACCCAGGGTCCCTTTCCAGTAGCCACAGGGATATTGCGCTTCCTATCAATTTTTGAAGAGAGTCAGGCATCGTCACCTTTTGAAGCAGTGAACTCCGCGTGCCTCCCGAGTGTCAAACGGATGTGAGGCTTACCTTCGAAATGAGGCGGAACGTAGGGCTTTCTCTAGGGTCTCCACAGGGGATTCAGACATCCCTTCATTTTGTGAGATGAAAGACGAGCCTGTATTCAAGCCACTGCAAGGAAATCCATCCTTCCATTCTGTGTCAGGGCTGCTCGGTGTATATTCCACTTGAGGCAGTAAGCTCAGGGTGCCTCCCACATAACTATTGCTGAGAGAAGCCTCCTCTTGAGGGGCTTGTGGAAAGCTGGCATACATCTTGAGTCTAAGCCAAGGAATCAGCTCTCATCTCTAGACGATTTGGGGTGCACGGAGCATTCCTCGAGTTGCTGTGCTGAACTTGGTGTTCCTCAAGGCTTGGGAGGGTGTTCTCCTGGAGTCTCTGGAGTTGCCTAAAGGAAGTCTAGCCACTGCTCATGTTTGATGGGGAACGGGGAAAGACTCTGGATTCAATGCAGGAGAATCGGGCCTCATCTCCTGTTGATTTAGTGTACATGAAGCTCCTTAGCGTTGCTGGGGTGACCTCAGGGTCTCTCTAGACTTGTAACTGTTTTCTTGGGGACTTTCTCGAGATCTATCATGCAAGTCGATGCTCCTTACAAGTTTGATGGGGATAACGGAATTGCTCTGCATGCAATGCAGGGGAATCGGACCTCATCTCGCTTCGAGGGGGATATCTCATGGTTTTTCTCGGGTTGCGGTGGGGACCTGGAGTATATTCACGAATTATGGCCGGGATGGCCCTTCAATACTCGGGTTTGTTCAGCGACGTGAAGACTCCAGTTTAGTTACAAGGAACACACATCAGGAATCTCTTCGACGCTTGGCAGGGTAAAATGGACGCCTCTCCAGGTGAGGCTGGGGATCCAGGGCCCCTTTCCAGTAGCCACAGGGATATTGGGATTCCTATCAATGTTCAAGAGGAGTCAGGCATCTTCACATCTTGAAGCAGTGAGCTCTGCGTGCCTGTCGAGGTGTCAAAGGGATATTAGGCATTCCCTTGAAATGAGGCATGGACCTAGGGCTTTCTCCAGGGTCTCCACAGGGGATTCAGACATCCCTTCATTTTATGAGGTGAAAGACGAGCCTGTATTCAAGCCACTGCAAGGAAGTCCGGCCTACTTTCAAGTCAGGTGTTCTCGGTGTATATTCCACATGAGGCAGCAAACTCAGGATACCTCCCAAATACCTTTTGCTGAGAGAAGCCTCCTCTTGAGGGGCTTGTGGAAGTTGACATACGGCTTAAGCCTAAGCCAGGGAATCAGCTCTGATCTTGAGACGATTTGGAGTACACGGGGCATTCCTTGAGTTGCTCTGATGAACTTGGTATTCCTCTAGAATTGGGACGGTATTCTCGGGGAATCCCTGGATTTGCCTAAATGAAGTCAAGCCACTGGTCGTGTTTGATGTTGTACAGGGATGGCTGTGTTGTCAATGCAGGGGTATTCGGCCTCATCTCGAGTTGATTTCGAGTACATGGAGCTACTTCGAGTTGCTGGGGTGGCTTCAGTGTCCCTCCAGACATGTGACCATGTTCACGGTGACTGTCTCGAGATCCATCAAGCAAGTCGAGGCTCCTTACATGTTTGATGGAGATCACGGAATTGCTCTGCATTCAATGCAGGGGATTCGGGCCTCATCTCAAGTTGATTTGGGGTACATGGAGCTTCTTCGTGTTGGTGGGGTGAGCTCAGGTTCCCTCTAGACTTGTGACAGTGTTCTTGGGGACTGTCTCGAGATCCATCAAGCAAGTCGAGGCTCCTTACAGGTTTGATGGATATATCAGAATTGCTCTGCATTCAATGCAGGGGAATCGTGCTTCATCTCGCTTCGAGGGAAAGTCCCATGGTTTTTCTAGAGTTGCGGCGTGGACCTGGGGTAATATCTCGAGTTACGGCGGGGATGGCCCTTCAAAACTCGTGTTTCTTCAGCGATGTCAGGACTCCTGTCTAGTTACGAGGGACACCTCAGGTATCTCTTCGGGCTTGGCAGGGCAAAAGGAACACCTCTCGAGATGAGGCCGGAAACCCAGAGTCCCTTTCCAGTAGCCACAGGGCTATTGGGATTCCTATCAATGTTCATGAGGAGTCAGGCATCGTCACGTTTTGAAACTGTGAACTCCGCTTGCCTCTGGAGGTGTCAAAGGGATGTGAGGCATTCCGTCGAAATCAGGTGGGATTCTAGGGCTTTCTTTAGGGTCTACCCTGGGGATTCAGACATGGCATCATTTTGTGAGATGAAAGACGAGCCTGTATTCAAGGCACTGCAAGGAAATCCGGCCTCATTTCCAATCAGGGCTTCTCAGTTTATATTCCACTTGAGGCAGGAAACTCATGGTCCCTCCAACATACCTGTTGCTAACAGACGCCTCCTTTGAGGGCCTTGTGGAAAGATGGCATATGCCTTGAGTCTAATCCAGGGAATCAGCTCTCATCTCGAGACGATTTGGGGTTCAGGGAGCATTCCTCGCGTTGCTGTTCTGAACTTGGTGTTCCTCTAGACTTGGGACGGTGATCTCAGGAATCTCTGGAGTTGCCTAAAGGAAGTCAAGCCCCTGGTCATGTTTGATTGGGAACGGGGGATGGCTCTGGAGTCAAAGGAGGGGATTCGGGCCTCATCTCGAGTTGATTTGGGGTACATGGAGCTCCTTCGTGTTGCTGCGGTGACCTAAGGGTTCCTCTAGACTTGTGACCGTGTTCTTGGGACTGTCTCGAGATCCATCAAGCAAGTCGAGGCTCCTTACATGTTTGATGGGGATCACGGAATTGGTCTTCATGCAATGCGGGGGAATCGGGCCTCATCTTGCTTAGAGGCAGAGGTCTCATAGTTTTTCTCGAGTTGCGTCGGGGACCTGGGGTATATTCATGAGTTACGGTGGGGATGGCCCTTCAAAACTCGTGTTTGTTCAGCTACGTCAGGATTCCTGTCTAAATACGAGGAACACCTCAGGAATTTCTTCGATTCTTGTCAGGGCAAAAGGGAAGCTTCTCGAGGTGACGCCGGAGACACAGGTTCCCTTTCTAGTAGCCATAGGGATATTGGAATTCCTATCAATGTTCGTGAAGAGTCAGGTATCGTCATGTTTTGCAGCAGGGAACTCCGCATGCCTCTCGAGGTGACAAAGGGATGTGAGGCATTCCATCGAAATGAGGTGGGACTCTAGGGCTTTCTTTAGGGTCTACACTGGGGATTCAGTCATTGCATCATTTTGTGAGATGAAAGACGAGCCTGTATTCAAGCCACTGCAAGGAAATCCAGCCTCCTTTCCAGTCAGGGTTTCTCGGGGTATTATTCCACTTGAGGCAGCAAACTCATGGTCCCTTCAACACCTATTGCTAAGAGACGCCTCCTCTTGAGGGGATTGTGGAAAGGTGGCATATGTCTTGAGTCTAAGCCAGGAAATCAGCTCTCATCTTGAGACGATTTGGAGTACACAGGGCATTCTTTGAGCTGCTCTGATGAACTTGGTGTTCATCTAGACTTGGGACAGTATTCTCGTGGAATCTCTGGATTTGCCTAAAGGAACTCAATCCACTGGTCCTGTTTGATGGGGGAAGGGGATGGCTGTGGAGTCAATGCAGGGGAATCGGGCCTCATCTCGAGTTGATTTGGAGTACATGGAGCTCCTTCGAGTTGCTGGGTGACTTCAGTGACCCTCCAGACATGTGACCATGTTCACGGGGACTGTCTCGAGATCCATCAAGCAAGTCGAGGTTCCATACATATTTGATGGAGATCACGGAATTGCTCTGCATGCAATGCAGGGATTCGGGCCATCATCTTGAGTTGATTTGGGGTACATGGAGCTTCTTCGTGTTGCTGGGGTGACCTCAGGGTCCCTCTAGACTTGTGACTGTATTCTTGGGGACTGTCTCGAGATCCATCAAGCAAATTGATACTCTTTACAAGTTTGATGGTGATCACGAAATTGCTTTGCATGCAAGGCAGGGGATTCGGGCCTCATCTCGCTTCTAGGGAGAAGTCTCATGGTTTTTCTCGAGTTGCGATGGGGACCTGGGGTATATTCTCGAGTTAAGGCGTGGATGGCCCTGCAAAACTCGTGTTTGTTCTGCGATGTCAGGACTCCTGTCTAGTTACGAGGGACACCTCAGGAGTCTCTTCGAGGCTTGGCAGGGCAAATGGGACGCTTCTCAAGGTGAGTCGGGAGACCCAGGGTCCCTTTCCAGTAGCCACAGGGATATTGCGCTTCCTATCAATTTTGAAGAGGAGTCAGGCATCGTCACCTTTTGAAGCAGTGAACTCCGCGTGCCTCCGAGGTTGTCAAACGGGATGTGAGGCTTACCTTCGAAATGAGGCGGAACGTAGGGCTTTCTCTAGGGTTTCCACAGGGGATTCAGACATCCCTTCATTTTGTGAGATGAAAGACGAGCCTGTATTCAAGCCACTGCAAGGAAATCCGGCTCCTCCATTCGTGTCAGGGCTGCTCGGTGTATATTCCACTTGAGGCAGTAAGCTCAGGGTGCCTCCCACATAACTATTGCTGAGAGAAGCCTCCTCTTGAGGGGCTTGTGGAAAGCTGGCATATGTCTTGAGTCTAAGCCAAGGAATCAGCTCTCATCTCTAGACGATTTGGGGTGCACGGAGCATTCCTCGAGTTGCTGTGCTGAACTTGGTGTTCCCAAGGCTTGGGAGGGTGTTCTCCTGGAGTCTCTGGAGTTGCCTAAAGGAAGTCTAGCCACTGGTCATGATTGATAGGAAATTGGGAAAGACTCTGGATTCAATGCAGGGGAATCGGGTCTCATCTCCTGTTGATTTAGTGGTACATGAAGCTCCTTAGCGTTGCTGGGGTGACCTCAGTGTCTCTCTAGACTTGTAACTGTTTTCTTGGGGACTTTTCGAGATCTATCATGCAAGTCGATGCTCCTTACAAGTTTGATGGGGATAACAGAATTGCTCTGCATGCAATGCAGGGAATCGGGCCTCATCCTGCTTAGAAGTGGAGGTCTCATGATTTTTCTCGGGTTGCGGCGGTGACCTGGGGTATATTCACGAGTTACGGTGGTGATTGGCCCTGCAAAACTCGTGTTTGTTCAGCTACGTCAGGACTCCTGCCTAAATACGAGGAACACCTCAGGAATCTCTTCGACGCTTGTCAGGGCAAAAGGGACGCTTCTCGATGTGAGGCCGGAGACACAGTGTCCCTTTCCTAGTAGCCAGAGGGATTTTGGGATTCCTATTAAATTTCAAGAGGAGTCAGGCATCCCATCACATTTTCAAGAAGTGTACTCTCACCGTACCTCTCGAGGTATCAAAGGGATGTGAGGCATTCCGTTGAAATGAGATGGGGAACTAGGGCTTTCTCTAGGGTCTCTCCACTGTGGGATTCAGACATCCCCTCATCATTGTACTGAGAAGAAAGACGAGCCTGTATTCAAGCCACTGCAAGGAAGTCCGGCCTCCTTTCAAGTCAGGGCTTCTCGGTGAATATTTCACATTGAAGCAGCAAATTCAGGGTCCCTTCCACATACCTTATTGTTAAGAGATGCCTCCTGTTGAGGGGCTTGCAGAATTTCGGAATATGTCTTGAATCTAAGCCAGGGAATCAGCTATTCATCTTGAGACGTTTTGGAGTACACGGGGCATTCCTCGAGTTGCTCTGATGAACTTGCTGTCTCCTTTAGACATCGGGTAGGAAGTCAAGTTCTCGGGTAATCTCTGCAGTTTGCCTAAATGAAGTCAAGCTAATGGTCGTGTTTTCAGTTGGGGAATGGCACGGATGGTCTGTGGAGTCAATGCAGGGGAATCGGGGCATTCGGGCCTCATCTCGAGTTGATTTGGGGTACATGGAGCTACTTCGCGTTGCTTGGAGTGACCTCAGGGTCCCTCTAGACTTGTGACCATATTCTTGGGGACTGTCTCGAGATCCATCAAGCAAGTCGATGATCCTTACATGTTTTAATGGGGATTCACGGAATTGCTCTGATATGTGACGCAGGGGATTCGGGCCTCAGCTCGCTTCTAGGGGGGAAGTCTCATGGTTTTTCTCGAGTTGAGGCGGGGACCTGGGGTATATTCTCGAGTTAAGGCGGGGATGGCCCTGCAAAAAAGCTCGTGTTTGTTCTGCGACGTCAGGACTCCTTCTCTAGTTACGAGGGACACCTCAGGAGTCTCTTCGAGGCTTGGCAGGGCAAATGGACGCTTCTCAGGTGAGTCGGGAGACCCAGTGGTCCCTTTCCAGTAGCCACAGGGATATTGCGCTTCCTATCAATGTTGAAGAGGAGTCAGGCATCGTCACCTTTTGAAGCAGTGAACTCCGCGTGCCTCCCGAGGTGTCAAACGGATGTGAGGCTTACCTTCGAAATGAGGCGGAACGTAGGGCTTTCTCTAGGGTCTCCACAGGGGATTCAGACATCTCATTCATTTTGTGAGATGAAATAACTGAGCCTGTATTCAAGCCACTGCAAGGAAATCCGGCCTTCCATTCGTGTCAGGGCTGCTCGGTGTATATTCCACTTGAGAGGCAGTAAGCTCAGGGTGCCTCCCACATAACCTATTGCTGAGAGAGATGCCTCCTCTTGAGGGGCTTGTGGAAAGCTGGCATACATCTTGAGTCTAAGCCAAGGAATCAGCTCTCATCTCTAGACGATTTGGGGTGCACGGAGCATTCCTCGAGTTGCTGTGCTGAACTTGGTGTTCCTCAAGGCTTGGGTGAGGTGTACTCCAGGAGTCTCTGGAGTTGCCTAAAGGAAGTCTAGCCACTGCTCATGTTTGATGGGGACGGGGAAAGACTCTGGATTCAATGGCAGGAGAATCGGGCCTCATACTCCTGTTGATTTAGGGTACATGAGAGCTCCTTAGCGTTGCTGGGGTGACCTCAGGGTCTCTCTAGACTTGTAACTGTTTTCTTGGGGACTTTCTCGAGATCTATCATGCAAGTCGATGCTCCTTACAAGTTTGATGGGGATAACGAATTGCTCTGCATGTGGCAATGCAGGGGAATCGGACCTCATCTCGCTTCGAGGGGGATATCTCATGGTTTTTCTCGAGGTTGCGGTGGGGACCTGGAGTATATTCACGAATTATGTGACGGGCCGGGATGGCCCTTCAATACTCGGGTTTGTTCAGCGACGTGAAGACTCCAGTTTAGTTACGAAGGAACAACATCAGGAATCCTCTTCGACGCTTGGCAGGGTAAAATGGACGCCTCTCCAGGTGAGGCTGGGGTTCCAGGGCCCTTTCCAGTAGCCACAGGGATATTGGGATTCCTATCAATGTTCGTGAAGAGGATCAGGCATCTTCACATCTTGAAGCAGTGAAGCTCCTGCGTGCCTGTCGAGGTTTTCAAAGGGATATTAGGCATTCCCTTGAAATGAGGCATGGACTAGGGCTTTCTCCAGGGTCTCCACAGGGGATTCAGACATCCCTTCATTTCATGAGGTGAAAGACGAGCCTGTATTCAAGCCACTGCAAGTAAGTCCGGCCTACTTTCAAGTCAGGTGTTCTCGGGTATATTCCACATGAGGCAGCAAACTCAGGATACCTCCCAAATACCTTTTGCTGAGAGAAGCCTCCTCTTGAGGGGCTTGTGGGAAGTTGACATACGGCTTAAGCCTAAGCCAGGAAATCAGCTCTGATCTTGAGACGATTTGGAGTACACGGGGCATTCCTTGAGTTGCTCTGATGAACTTGGTATTCCTCTAGAATTGGGACGGTATTCTCGGGAATCCTGGATTTGCCTAAAGGAAGTCAAGCCACTGGTCGTGTTTGATGTTGGTACAGGGATGGCTGTGTTGTCAATGCAGGGGGTAATTCGGCCTCATCTCGAGTTGATTTCGAGTACATGGAGCTTCTTCGAGTTGCTGGGGTGGCTTCAGTGTCCCTCCAGACATGTGACCATGTTCACGGTGACTGTCTCGAGATCCATCAAGCAAGTCGAGGTTCCTTACATGTTTGATGGAGATCACGGAATTGCTCTGCATTCAATGCAGGGGATTCGGGCCTCATCTCAAGTTGATTTGGGGTACATGGAGCTTCTTCGTGTTGGTGGGGTGAGCTCAGGTTCCCTCTAGACTTGTGACAGTGTTCTTGGGGACTGTCTCGAGATCCATCAAGCAAGTCGAGGCTCCTTACAGGTTTGATGGATATATCAGAATTGCTCTGCATTCAATGCAGGGAATCGTGCTTCATCTCGCTTCGAGGGAAGTCCATGGTTTTTCTAGAGTTGCGGCGTGGACCTGGGGTATATTCCTCGAGTTACGGCGGGGATGGCCCTTCAAAACTCGTGTTTCTTCAGCGATGTCAGGACTCCTGTCTAGTTACGAGGGACACCTCAGGTAATCTCTTTGAGGCTTGGCAGGGCAAAAAGGAACACCTCTCGAGATGAGGCCGAAACCCAGAGTCCCTTTCCAGTAGCCACAGGCTATTGGGATTCCTATCATGTTCATGAGGAGTCAGGCATCGTCACGTTTTGAAAACTGTGAACTCCGCCTTGCCTCTGGAGGTGTCAAAGGGATGTGAGGCATTCCGTCGAAATCAGGTGGGATTCTAGGGCTTTCTTTAGGGTCTACCCTGGGATTCAGACATTGGCATCATTTTGTGAGATGAAAAGACGAGCTGTATTCAAGGCACTGCAAGGAAATCCAGGCCTCATTTCCCAATCAGGGCTTCTCAGTTTATATTCCACTTGAGGCAGGAAACTCATGGTCCTCCAACATACCTGTTGCTAACAGACGCCTCCCTTTTGAGGGCCTTGTGGAAAGATGGGCATATGCCTTGAGTCTAATCCAGGAATCAGCTCTCATCTCGAGAAGATTTGGGGGGAGTTCAGGGAGCATTCCTCGCGTGTGCTGTTCTGAACTTGGTGTTCCTCTAGGGACTTGGGACGGTGATCTCAGGGAATCTCTGGAGTTGCCTAAAGGAAGTCAAGCCCTGGTCATGTTTGATTGGGAACGGGGGATGGCTCTGAGTCAAAGGAGGGGATTCGGGCCTCATCTCGAGTTGATTTGGGGTACATGGAGCTCCTTCGTGTTGCTGCGGTGACCTAAGGGTTCCTCTAGACTTGTGACCGTGTTTCTTGGGACTGTCTCGAGATCCATCAAGCAAATCGAGGCTCCTTACATGTTTGATGGGGATCACGGAATTGGTCTTCATGCAATGCGGGGGAATCGGGCCTCATCTTGCTTCGAGGCAGAGGTCTCATTGTTTTTCTCGAGTTGGTCGGGGGACCTGGGGTATATTCATGAGTTAACGGTGGGGATGGCCCTTCAAAACTCGTGTTTGTTCAGCTACGTCAGGATTCCTGTCTAAATACGAGGAACACCTCAGGAATTTCTTCGATTCTTGTCAGGGCAAAAGGGAAGCTTCTCGAGGTGACGCCGGAGACACAGGTTCCCTTTCTAGTAGCCATAGGGATATTGGAATTCCTATCAATGTTCGTGAAGAGTCAGGTATCGTCATGTTTTGCAGCAGGGAACTCCGCATGCCTCTCGAGGTGACAAAGGATGTGAGGCATTCCATCGAAATGAGGTGGACTCTAGGGCTTTCTTTAGGGTCTACACTGGGGATTCAGTCATTGCATCATTTTGTGAGATGAAAAGACGAGCCTGTATTCAAGCCACTGCAAGGAAATCCAGCCTCCTTTCCAGTCAGGGTTTCCATCGGGGTATATTCCACTTGAGGCAGCAAACTCATGGTCCCTTCAACACCTATTGCTAAGAGACGCCTCCTCTTGAGGGGATTGTGGAAAGGTGCATATGTCCTTGAGTCTAAGCCAGGAAATCAGCTCTCATCTTGAGACTATTTGGAGTACACACGCTGGGCATTCTTTGAGCTGCTCTGATGAAACTTGGTGTTCATCTAGACTTGGGACAGTATTCTCGTGGAATCTCTGGATTTTGCCTAAAGGAACTCAATCCACTGGTCCTGTTTGATGGGTACAGGGGATGGCTGTGGAGTCAATGCAGGGGAATCGGGCCTCATCTCGAGTTGATTTGGAGTACATGGAGCTTTTTTTTTTCCTTCGAGTTGCTGGGGTGACTTCAGTGACCCTCCAGACATGTGACCATGTTCACTTGGGGACTGTCTCGAGATCCATCAAGCAAGTCGAGGTTCCCTACATATTTGATGGAGATCACGGAATTGCTCTGCATGCAATGCAGGGGATTCGGGCCATCATCTTGAGTTGATTTGGGGGGTACATGGAGCTTCTTCGTGTTGCTGGGGTGACCTCAGGGTCCCTCTAGACTTGTGACTGTATTCTTTTGGGGACTGTCCTCGAGATCCATCAAGCAAATTGATACTCTTTACAAGTTTGATGGTGATCACGGAATTGCTTTTGCATGCAAGGCAGGGGATATCGGGCCTCATCGCGCTTCTAGGGAGAAGTCTCATGGTTTTTCTCGAGTTGCGATGGGGACCTGGGGTATATTTCTGCGAGTTAAGGCTGGATGATGGCTCTGCAAAACTCGTATTTGTTCGCGCGACATCAGGACTCCTGTCTAGTTACGAGGGACACCTCAGGAGTCCTCTTCGAGGCTTGGCTGGGAAAATGGGACGCTTCTCAAGGTGATTCGGGAGACCCAGGGTCCCTTTCCAGTAGCCACAGGGATATTGCGCTTCCTATCAATTTTGAAGAAGAGTCAGGTATCGTCACCTTTTGAAGCAGTGAACTCCGCGTGCCTCTTGAAATGTCAAAGGGATGTGAGGCTTTCCTTCGTAATGAGACGGAACGTAGGGCTTTCTCTAGGGTTTCCACAGGGGATCCAGACATCCCTTCTTCCTGTGAGATGAAAGACGAGCCTGTATTCAATGCCACTGCAAGGAAATCCATCCTCCTTCTGTGTCAGGGCTGCTCGGTGTATATTCCACTTGAGGCAGCAAGCTCAGGATGCCTCCCACATATTTATTGCTGACAGAAGCCTCCTGTTGAGGGGCTTGTGGAAAGCTGGCATATGTCTTGAATATAAGCCAGGGAATCAGCTCTCATCTCTAGACGATTTGGGGTACATGGAGCATTCCTCGAGTTGCTGTGCTGAACTTGGTGTTCCTCAAGACTTGGGAGGGTGTTCTCCTGGAGTCTCTGGAGTTGTCTAAAGGAAGTCAAGCCACTGGTCGTGATTGATAGGAAATTGGGGAAGTCTCCGGGGTCAATGCAGGGGAATCGGGTCTCATCTCATGTTGATTTAGGGTACATGGTGCTCCTTAGCGTTCCTGGGGAGACCTCAGTGTCCCTCTAGACATGTAACCGTTTTCTTGGGGACTTTCTCGAGATCTATCATGCAAGTCGATGCTCCTTACAAGTTGATGGGGATAACAGAATTGCTCTGCATGCAATGCGGGGAATCGGGCCTCCTCATCTTGCTTAGAAGTGAGGTCTCATGATTTTTTTCTCGAGTTGCGGCGGTGACCTGGGCATATTCACGAGTTTTACGGTGGTGATGGCCCTGCAAAACTCGTGTTTGTTCAGCTACGTCAGGACTCCTGCCTAAATACGAGGAAACACCTCAGGAATCTCTTCGATTCTTGTCAGGGCAAAAGGGACGTTTGTTTCTCGATGTGAGGCCGGAGACCAGACACAGTGTCCCTTTCTTGCTAATGTAGCCAGAGGGATTTTGGGAATCCTATTAAAGTTCAAGAGGAGTCAGGAATCCTCGACATTTTCAAGAAGTGTACTCACCGTACCTCTCGAGGTGTCAAAGGGATGTGAGGCATTCCCTCGAAATGAGATGGGGAACTAGGGCTTTCTCCTAGGTCTCCACTGTGGATTCAGACATCCCCTCATCTTGTGAGAAGAAAGACGAGCCTGTATCAAGCCACTGCAAGGAAATCCGGGCCTCCTTTCAAGTCAGGGCTTCTCGGTGAATTATTTCTCTTGAAGCAGCAAATTCAGGGTCCCTTCCACATACGTATTGTTAAGAGATGCCTCCCTCTTGAGAGGCTTGCAGAAATTTCGGAATATGTCTTTTGAAATCTAAGCCAGGGAATGATCAGCTATTCATCTTGAGACGTTTTGGAGTACACGGGGCATTCCTCGAGTTGCTCTGATGAACTTGCTGTTCCTTTAGACTTTGCGGGCAGAGTTCTCGGGGAATCTCTGCAGTTGCCTAAATGAAGTCAAGCTAATGGTCGTGTTTTTGGGGGAATGGCGGATGGCTGTGGAGTCCATTGCAGGGAAATCGGGCTCGTCCTCATCTCGAGTTGAAAGTTTTGGGGTTACATGGAGCTACTTCGCGTTTCCGGAGTGACCTTCAGGGTCCCTCTAAGACTTGTGACCATATTCTTGGGGACTGTCTCGAGATCCATCAAGCAAGTCGATTGATCCTTTACATGTTTAATGGGGATCACGGAATTGCTCTGAATGCGACGCAGGGGATTCGGGCCTCAGCTCGCTTCTGAGGGGAAGTAGCTCATGGTATTTTCTCGAGTTGAGTTTGCCGGGGGACCTGTGGTATATTCGCTCGAGTTAAGGCGGGGATGGCACTGCAAATAAAACATCGTGTTTGTTTCTGCGACGTCAGGACTCCTGTCTAGTTACGAGGGACAACCTCAGTAGTCTCTTCGGGGCTTGGCAGGGCAAATGGGACGCTTCTCAAGGTGAGTCGGGAGACCCAGTGTCCCTTTTACCAGTAGCCACAGGGATATTGCGCTTCCTATCATATGTTGAAGAGGAGTCAGCATCGTCACCTTTTGAAGCAGTGAACTCCGCGTGTCCCTCGAGGTGTCAAATGGGTGTGAGGCTTTCCTTGGAAATGAGGTGGTAATGTAGAGCTTTCTCTATGGTCTCCACACGGGACTCAGACATCCCTTCATCTTGTGAGATGAAAGACGAGCCTTGTATTCAAGCCACTGCAAGGAATCCGAGCGTTTCCATTTCCATGTCAGGGCTGCTCGGTGTATATTCCACTTGGGGGCAGCAAGCTCGGGTGCCTCCCACATATTATTGCTGAGAGAAACCCTCCTCTTGAAGGGGCTTGTGGAAAGCTGGCATACATCTTGAGTCTAAGGCAAGGAATCAGCTCTCATCTCTAGACGATTTGGTGTGCACGGAGCATTCCTCGAGTTTCTGTGCTGAACTTGGTGTCCATCAAGGCTTGGAAGGGTGTTCCCCTGGAGTCGCTGGAGTTGACTAAAGGAAGTCTAGCCACTGCTCGTGTTTGATGGGGAACGGGGAAAGGCTCTGTATTCAATTGCAGATTAATCGGGCCTCATCTCCTGTTGATTTAAGTGTACATGAAGCTCCTTAGCGTTGCTGGGGTGACCTCAGGGTCTCTTCTAGACTTGTAACTGTTTTTCTTGGGGACTTTCTCGAGATCTATCATGCAAGTCGATGTTCCTTACAAGTTTGATTGGGATAACGGAATTGCTCTGCATGCAATGCAGGGGAATCGGACCTCCCATCTCGCTTCGAGGGGGATATCTCATGGTTTTTCTTCGGGTTGCTGGGGGGACTGGAGTATATTCACGAATTATGGCCGGGATGGCCCTTCAATACTCGGGTTTGTTCAGCGACGTGAAGACTCCAGTTAAGTTACAAGGGACCACCTCAGGAATCTCTTCGACGCTTGGCAGGGTAAAATGGACGCCTCTCCAGGTGAGGCTGGGATCCATGGCCCCCTTTCAAGTAGCCACAGGTGATATTGGAATTGCTTATCATGTTCAAGAGGAGTCAGGGCATCTTCACATCTTGAAGCAGTGAGTGATCTCTGCGTGACTGTGGAGGTGTTTGAATGGGATATTAGGCATTCTCTTGAAATGAGGCAGGGACGCTAGGTGCTTTTCTTCAGGGTCTCACAGGGGATTCAGACATCCCTTCATCTTATGAGGTGAAAGACGAGCCTTTAATTCAACCACTGCAAGGAAGTCCGGCCTACTTTCGAGTCAGGTGTTCTCGGGTGTATATTCCACATGAGGCAAGCAAACTCAGGATACCTCTCCAAATACCTTTTTGCTGAGAGAAGCCTCCCCTTGAGGGGCTTTGGGAAAGTTGACATACGCTTAAGCCTAAGCCAGGAAATATCAGCTCTGACTTGAGACGATTTGGTGTACACGAGGGCATTCCTTGAGTTGCTCTGATGAACCTGGTATTCCTCATAGAATTGGGACGGTATTCTCGGGGAATCCCTGGATTTGGCTCTAAAGGAAGTCAAGCCACTCGTCGTGGTTGATGTTGTACAGGATGGCAGTGTTGTCAATCAGGGGTAGTATTATCGGCCTCATCACGAGTCTGATTTCGAGTACTTGGGCTCTTCTTCGTAGTTGCTGGGGTGGCTTCAGTGTCCCTCCAGACAATGTGACCATGTTCACGGTGACTGTCTCGAGAATCCATTCAAGCAAGTCGAGGCTCCTTACATGTTTGATGGAGATCTCGGAATTGCTCTGCATGCAATGCCAGGGGATTCGGGGGCCTCAACTCAAGTTGATTTGGGATACATGGAGCTTCTTCGTGTTGGTGGGGATGAGCTCAGGTTTTCCCTCTAGACTTGTGACAGTGTTCTTGGGGACTGGTCACGAGATCCATCAAGCAAGTCGAGGCTTCCCTTACAGGTTTGATGGATATACAGAATAGCTCTGCATTCAATGCAGGGGGAATCGTGTCTTCATCTCACTTCGAGGGGAAGTCCCATGGTTTTTCTAGAGTTGCGGCGTGGACCTGGGGTATATTCTCGAGTTACGGCGGGGATGGCCCTTCAAAACTCGTGTTTTCTTCTCTCGATGTCAGGACTCCTGTCTAGTTACAAGGGACACCTCAGGTATCTCTTCGAGGCTTGGCAGGGCAAAAGAACAACTCTCTGAGATGAGGCCGGAAACCCAGAAGTCCCTTTCCAGTAGCACAGGGCTATTGGGAAGTTCTAATCAATGTTTCATGAGGAGCCAGGCATCGTCACGTTTTGAAAACTGTGAACTTTTCCGCGCTTGCCTCATCTGGAAGTGTCAAAGAGATGTAAGGCATTCCGTCGAAATCAGTTGGGATTCTAGGGCTTTCTTTGTAGGGTCTTACCCTGGGATTCAGACATGGCATCATTTTGTGAGATGAAAAAGACGAGCCTGTATTCAAGGCACTGCAAGGAAATCCGGCCTCATTTCCAATCAGGGCTTCTCAGTTTATGATTTCCACTTGAGGCAGGATAACTCAACATGGTCCCTCCAAGCATACCTGTTGCTAACAGACGCCTCCTTTGAGGGCCTTGTGGAAAGATGGCATATGTCTTGAGTCTAATCCAGGAAATCAGCTTCTCCTCTCGAGAAGATTTGGGGTTCATGGGAAGCATTCCTCGCGTTGCTGTTCTGAACTTGATGTTCCTCTAGACTTGGGACGGTGATCCTCAGGGAATCTCTGGATTGCCTAAAGGAAGTCAAGCCCTGGTTCCATGTTTTTAGATTGGAACGGGGATGGCTCTGGAGTCAAAGGGGGGATTGGGGCTCATCACGAGTTGATATTGGGGTACATGGAGCTCCTTCGTGTTGCTGGTGGTGACCTCAGGGTTTCCTCTTAGACTTGTGACCGTTTTCTTGGGTGACTGTCCTCGATGAGATACAGATCAAGCAAGTCGAGGCTCCCCTTACATGTTTGATGGGGATCACGGAATTGGTCTTCATGCAATGCGGGGAAAGGGAATCGGGCCCCTCATCTTGCTTTAAAAAAAGGAGGCAGAGCGTCTCATAGATTTTCCTCGAGTTGCGTCCGGGGACCTGGGGTATATAATCATGAGTTACGGTGGGGGGATGGCCCTTCAAAACTCGTGTTTTTGTTCAGCTACGTCAGGATTCCTGTCTTAAATATGAGGAACACCTCAGGAATTTCTTCGATTTCTTGTCAGGGGCAAAAAGGGAGAAGCTTCTCTCGAGGTGATGCCGGAGACCACAGGGTTCCCTTTTCTAGTAGCCATATTTTATATTGGGAAATTCCTATCAAAGTTCAAGAGTAGTCAGGCCCTCCTCAGCATTTTGCAAGCAGTCGAACTCACCGGAGTACCTCTCGAGTTGTCAAGTGGATGTGAGGCATTCCGTCCGAAATGAGTGGGAGATCTAGGGAATTCTTTCTTCTAGGGGTCTCCCTGGCTGATTCAAACCATCCCTTTATATTGTGAGATGAAAGAATGAGCCTTTATTTCAAGCCTCAGAAAGGAAATCCGGCCTCCTTTCAAGTCAGGGTCTTTCTCGGTGTACAATGTATATCTCTATGTAGCAGCACAAACTCAGGGTCCCGCCCACATATTTATTGCTAACGAGAAGCCTCCTTCCTCTTGAGTGGGGGCTTGTGGAATTTTGGCATTATGGTCCTTTAGTCAAGTCCGGGAATAAATCTTCTCATCTCTACACTATTTGGGGTACACAGAGCATTCCGTCGAAATTGCTGTGCTGAACTTTGTGTTCCTCAAGACTTGGGAGGGTGTGCTCCTGTATCTTCTGGATGAGGTTGCCTAAAGAGAAGTCCAAGCCACTAGTGTTTTTGTAGATATATTAGTGAGTCTTTTTTGATGGAAATTCAGGGGAAGGATTCTGGAGTCCATTCCAGGGGAATGCGGGCTACATCTCGTTGTTGAATGTTTGGGTGTTACATGGAGGGCTCCTTAGCGTGGCTGGGGTGACAATCTAGGCAGTCCCACAGCCTTGTAAACAGTTTTTCTTGGGGACTTTCTCGGAGATTCCATCATTGCAGGGGTCTGATTCTCTACTTTACAATAGTTTGAATGGGGAATTAAACGGAAGATTGCTCTGCATGCAATGCAGCTGGTCAATCGGACCTCAATCTCATCGCTTCCAGGGGATATCTCGATACGATTTTCTCGTGTTCGTGTTGGGGACCTGGAGTATAATTCACGGAGTTACTGCAGGGGGATGGACCTTCACAACAAGATCGGGATATGTTCAGCTCGAACGTCAGGGACTTCCAGTTTAGTACTCGAGGGACACCTCAGGAATCTCTTCAACGGCTTGATAGGGCTTAAAAGGAAGCCTTTTCCCTTGGTTGAGGCGTGTATATTCCAGGTCCCCTTTTTCAGTAGACCACTGTATATTGGGACTGATTCCTATCCAATGATTCACGAGGAAACAGGCATCTTCACAATCTTGAGAGCTAGTGTCAAAAGTCAAACGCACATGAGGCACTTCCCTTCGAAATGTAGGCGTGGAACCTAGGGCATTGTAATCCAGCGGTTTCTCCACAGTGGATTCATATATCCCTCCATCTTTACTGAGGTTGGAAAGACGAGTCTTTTTTCCAGGGACTACGCTGCCAGGAATATCCGGGCCTCCCTTTCAAGTCCAGGGCTTTCTCGTGAATATATTACACTTTGTAAGCAGAAAATTCAGGGGAGTCCCATTCCCACATACGAATTGTTTATAAGAGGATGCCTCCTTCTTGAGGGTCATGTAGAAATTTCGGCATACTGTTAGAATCCTAAAGATGGGAATTTCCAGCTCTCTCTCTTGAGACGTTTTGGTTGTACAACGGGGCATTCCTCGAGTTGCTCTGGATGAGCTTGGCTGTTCCTTTATGGGAAACTAATGGGCGGTGTTCTCTCTGGGAAAGTCCCCGTGCAGTAGCCTAAATGGAAGTCAAGCCACTTGGTTCGTGTTTTGTGTTGGGGAATATGGCGGGATGGGCTGTTTGGAGTCAATGCAGAGGGGGAAATCGTGGGGTCTTCATCTCGAGTTGATTTGGGGGATACATTGAGCTCCTTCTACCACTGCTAGGTGTGACCTCAGGCTCTCCTCTATACATGTGAGACACTGCGTCTTGGGGATTGTCTCGTGATCCAACAAGGCAAAGTCGAGGCTTCCTTATCAAAATTGATGGGGGATTACCAAATTGACTCCTGCATCAATATGCAGGGAGGGAATTGGGCCTCATCTCACTTCGAGGGGGAAGGGTAATTAGTCTCATTGTTTTTCTCGAGTTAACGGCGGAGACCAGGGGTATGTTCTCGAGTTAACGTCGGGGATGGCCCTTCAAAACTCGTGTTTGCTCCACGACCCTCAGTACTTCTGTCTTAGTTCTTGAGGGGGACCCCTCAGGAATCTCGTTCGAGGCTTGGCAGGGCCAAAACGGGATAAAAGGGATGCTTCTTGAGGTTAGGTATGGTTAGGCGCGGAGACCATGGTAACTTTTTCCTTAAGCAATAGGGATATTGGGATTCCTATCAATGTCCAAGGTTGCCTGTGTAGGCCTCATCACATCAACCGATTTGATAGCAGTGGCAACTCTGCATGACTCCTTAAAAAGCGAGGTGTTAAAGGGATAGTGAGGCATTCTGCCGAAATGAGGCAGGGACATAGAGTCTATGCTCCTAGGGTCTCCACAAGGGTTTCAGACTCCCTTTTTCACTCTTCTCAGACGATAGTTAGAACAGCCTGTATTCAAGAGACTGCCAAGAATAATCCAGGCTCCTTTCGAAGGTGCAGGGCTTCTCGGTGCTAATATTACACGCTGAGCAGCTGAAACTCAGGGTCCCCTCCTAACATACCTATTGCTGAGAGAAGCCTCCTGTTGATGGTGCTTTATGGAAAAGTTTGGCAATACGTCTAGAGTCGAAGAGCCATGTGAAATCAGCTCTCATTCGCGAGACGATTAGGGTACACGGAGGCGATTCCTCAGAGTTGCCTGGTGCTGGAACATCGTTGTTCCTCTAGACTTTGGGGGACGGTGTTTTCTCGTTGAATCTCTGGATTGGCCGTCAAAGAAAATCACTTTTTTTTTTTATTAGCAAGCAAATTTGGTCGTGTTTTTTGATGGCGAAACAGATGGGCTGGACTTCTGTGTGTGAAGAGCAAGTTGGGAATTTATGGCCTTTCATCTCGAGTTGATATGAGGTGGCTTAGAACTCCTTCTCATTGTTGGAGTGTCCTCAGTGTCCCTCTATACCTGTGTGCACCAGTGTTCTTGAGGACTCTTTCGATGATCCATCAAGTCAAGTCAACGGCTAACCTTTACCTGTTCTTGATGGGGATCACAGAATTGCTCAGCATGGTAAATGCAAGGGGAATCCGGGACCTCATCATCGGCATCGAGGGGGATGTCGTCATGGCTTTTCTCGAGATTGCGGCGGGGACTCTGGGGTATTATTTCTCAGAGTTACGGTCGGGGAATGTGCCTCCTCTTTCAAAAACTCGTGTTTGATCAGAGAAGGGTCAAGGACTCCTCCTAGTTAAGATAGAGACCCCTTAAGGAATCTCTTGAAGGATTGGCAGGGCATAAGGTACGCTTCTTCGATAGTAAGGCTGGGTAACGACCCACGGTCCCACTTTCACAGTAGCCACAGGGATTATTGGTGATTTCTCTATCCATAAATACAAGGGGGAGTCACGGCCATGGGTCACCCTTTTGAAGAAGTGAACTCTGCGTTGACCTCGCTTCAAAGTGTCAAAGTGGATGTGGAGGCCATTCCGTCGAAAATGGGGCAGGAGGATTTAGGCTCTTCTCTAGGGTCTCCACAGGGGATTTGAGACATCCCTTCATCTTGTGAGATAATCAGGAGACGACCAGTAATTCACGACACTGCCAGGGAAAATCCGGCCTCCCTTTCGAGTCAGGGCTTAACGGATGTATATTCCATCGTTGAGGCAGGAACTCCTCAGGGTCTCTCCTCACATACCAATTGCTGAGGAGAATCCTGCTCTTGAGGTGCTTGTAATAACGTTGGCATACGTTATTGAGTCTAACCAGGGAATCAGCTCTCATCTCGAAGACGATTTGGGGTACACACGGAGGCAGTCCTTGAGTTGCTGTGCTGCAACTTTGTATTCCTGCTAGACTTGGAGACGGTAATTTTTTCGTTAAAAACTCTGGAGTTGCCTAAACGGAAATCAAGCCCTGGGATTGTGTTTTCTTCCTTGAAACGGCGATTGCTTCTGGATTCAAGGCATCAGTGGAGTCGGGCCACATCTCTGATTTCATATGGGGCTACATGGAAGTCCTTGGCGTCTTGATTGGGGTGACCCTCAAGGTCCACCTCTAAGACTTGTGACAGTGATTCTTGGGGACCTGTTCTCGAGATACATCAACAAAGTTCCGAGGATCACCTATATGTTTAAGGGGATCACAAAATTGCTCTGCAATGCAATGCAGGGGATGCTGGCATCTCATTCTCTGCTTCGAGGGGGTATTGTCTCTTTGTTTTTCTCGACAGATGTGCGGGCCGGAACTCGGAGGTATATTCTCGAGGTTATGGCGGGGATGGCCCTTCCAAACGCGTGTTTGCTTAGGGATGGACAGAACTCCATTCTAGTTGAACAGAGGACACCTCAGGAATCTCTTCGTAGGCTTGGACAGGGTCAAAAGGGTACGCTTCTCGAGATGAAGTGCGGGAAGGACCCAGGTTCCTTCCCTTTCCAGTAGCCACAGGATATTGGAATTTCGTATCAATGTTTCAAGGAGGAAATCATGGCATCGTCACCGATCAGATAGCAGTGATCTGCCGCGGGGCCTGCACTCGTGGTTATCAAAGAGATATGTGATGGCAATCCCTTCGAGAAATGATGCCGTAGTGTTCCTAATGGCATACGTCATTGGGTCTCTCCACCCCAGGAATGACACATCATCATCATCTTTTGAGAGATTGAAGACGGGCCTCTCTTACATAGCCAACCGAGCTATGGAATTACGACGTCATTCCTTTTGAGGACTGGGATTCTCGGTAGCATATTTCCCCTAGCGAAGGCCAGCAATATTTATGGACCTTCCAACATAAACAAAAGCTGAGATAGAGCCTTCAATGAGGTGCTCGTTGGAAAGTTGCCATGCGTTCTAGAGTCTAATCCATGGACTCAGCCTCTCAACCTCGAGACTATTTGGGGGTACACTGTATGCATTTCCTCCCAGTTGCAGTTCCTAAACTTGGTGTTCCTCTAGGGAAAAAGAATAAAGAGATAGGGGAATAGAGCCGTGGGATCGTGTCTTTCAGTGGAATTTTCTGGAGTGGAGTTTGCCTAAAGAAGTCAACAACACCGGTACGTGTTTGATGCGAAACGGTGATATCTCTGGACACAATGCAGGGTTAATCGGCTTTGTCATCTACACTCGATGGGGGACGGTCAGATTTGTTTTTTTCTCGAGTTGCGACAGGGACCTGTGGTAAATTCTCGAGTTACGGTGGGGATATGGCGCTTCAAAACTCGTGTTAGGTCGCAGCGGTACCACTGGACTCCTGTCAAGGATACTAGGGGGACACTCTTCAGGAATCTCATCGAGGCTTGGCAGGGCAAAAAGGGATAATTCTACGAGGTGACTGAAGGCAGTAGTGAACCCAGCATCGATTTCCTATAGTCCACCAGGGGATGTTGGGTATTCCTATCAATGGTCAAGGGCACTCTCAAGGCACCGTCACGTTTTGAAGATGTGAACTCCGCGTGCCTCTTGAAGTTTTCAAAAGGTGGATTGTTAGGCATTGCGTCGAAATGAAGGTCAAGGGACCTAGGGTGTTCCCATAGGGCTTTCCACATAGGCTACAGACAACATCCCATGCATATTGTGATAAGGGAAAGAAGAGCCTGTATTCAAGCCACTGCAAGGAAAATGTGGCCTGCCTGTCGGAGTGAAGGCATTCTCCTGGTAGTATTCCAACATTGAGGCAGCCAAATTCATGGTCCCTCCCATCATACCATATAGCTGAGAGAAGCCGCCTGTTGAGGAGCTTATTAAATGTTGGCATAAGCCTTGGATGTCCCGTAGAACAGTTGAATCTGCTTCTCATCTCGAACCGAATTAGGGACACACGAGAGGTTTCACTCGAGTTGCTCGTGCTGAACGTTGCGTTCCTCTTACACTCGGGTACGGTGTTTTCTCAATTGAATCATGCTGGAGAGTTGACCTAAAAGAAATCAAGCTAACTCGTTCGTGTTTGATGGCGAACGGGGCGATGACTTTGTGAATTGAAGGCAGGGGAACTTGGCTCTCATCTCGAATTGATTTGGGGTGCATGGAATCCACTATCTCATTGTTGAAGTGTGTCCTCAGAGGTCTCCTCTAGACTTTGTGACAGTGTCTTTTTGGACAACTTTTTTAGATCCATCAAGCAAGTCAAAGCCTCCTTAACAAGTTTGGATGGGAATCACATAATTGTCTCTGCATGAAATGCAGGGGAATGCGGGCTCTCATCGCTCTCGCTTCAGGGGTGATGTCTCAATGGTTTTTCTTAGAGTTGGCGGCGGGGACCTGGTGAGTTTATTATTCTCGAGTTACGACGGCGGATGAATGCCCTTCAAATAAAATAACTCGTGTTTAGTTCAGCGAAGTCATGACTCCTTGTCTAGTTTAAGAGGGACCCCCTTAGGAATCTCTAGAGGAGGATTGTCAGGGCAACAAGGTACGCTTCTCGAAGTTAATGTGTGAGTAGACCCACGGTCCCACTCCAGGAGCCACACGGGATATTGGGGATTCCTAACAATTGCTCAAAGGGGGAGTCCGCATTTGTCAACCATTTGAAGAAGTTGAACTCTGCGTTGCCTCTCGTTGTAGTGTCAAAGGGATTGTGAGGCCATTCCGTCAAAAAGGGGTGTAGATTTTAGGGCTTTCTCTCGTGGGTCTCCACAGGGGATTGAGACATCCCCTTCATCTTGTGAGATAAAAAGACGAGACCTGTATTCAATGACACTGCCAGGAAAATCAGGCCTCCTTTCTATTCAGGGGCTTAATCGGTTTATATTCCACTTTGAGGCACGCAAACTCTAGGGTCTGTCTCATTTTTGTTACATTAAATCCTAATGCAGAGAGAAGCCTGCTCTTTGAGGTGCATGGTGGAACTTTTGCATACGTCCTTGAGTCTATAGCCAGGGTAAATTTTCATCTCTCAATCTCTCGAGGACTGATTTGGTGGTCACACGGAACAATTCTTCGAGTTGCTGTGAGCTGATACTTGTTATTCCTCTGAATCTTTTATTGAGAACGGTGTTCACGGGAAATCTCTGGAGTGGCCTAAAAGGGAATATCAATCCCACTGGGCATGTTTTCTAAGGAACGGTTGAATTGCTCTGGGATGTTGAATGCAGGGGAGTCGGGCCCTATCTCGATTTATAATTTGGGGTACAAGTGGGGACCTTCACGCTGATGGAGTGTACCTCAGTGGTTTCTCTAGACATGTGTACATTGTTCTTGGGGACTGTCCTCGAGGAATCTTATCAACACCAAGTCCGAGGATCCTTATAAAGTTTATTGGGGATCACGGGGAATTACTCTGTCACGGCGCAATGCTGGGGAATCGGGCCACATCTCGCTTTCGAGGGGGATGACACATGGGTTTTCTTGAGATTGCGTCAAGGGCCCTTGGGTTGTATTCACGATTCTAACTGCGGGGATGGGCCGTTCAAAAACAGGTCGTGGTCTTGTTCAGCGACGTTAGACTGCCCGTCTATTTACGCGGGTCACCACAGGGTATCTCTTCGAGGGCTTGTCATGCATATAAAGGGACGCTTCTCACGATGGTGAGGCCTGAACCCCATGGTCCCTTTCCCAGTAGCCACAGGGCTATTGGGATTCCTAATCATATGTTCATGTGTAGTCAGGCAATCGTCAACTTCGTTATCGAAGCAGTGACCTTCCGCATGCCTCTCGATAATTCCGGTGTCTCATAACGGGATGTGGGGCATTCCGTCGAAATGAGGTTGGAGCTCCTAGGCCTACTTTCTTTAGGTTCTACCCTGGGATATTCAGACATCCCGTCATTTTGTGAAATTGAAAGGACGAGTCCTGTAATTCAAGCCACTTTCAAGGAAAATCTGGCCTCCAATTTACCATGTCAGGGCTTCTCAGTGTATATTCCAAGTTGTGAGGCTAGCAACCTCAATGTCCCTCCAACATTACCTATTGCTAAGAGAGATGCCTCCTCTTTGAGGGGCTTTGTGGACACAGTTGTCAATATGACTTGAGTCTGACGCCAGGGAATCAATTCTCCCTCTGTCGAGCTGATTAGATGATTTTGGGGTAAAATAGAGTCATTCCTCGCTGTTGCTGTTCTGAACATGGTGTATCCTCTCTAAACTTGGGATGGTGTGTTCACAGGGTATTTCAGGTGGAGTAACCTAAAGGGAATTGAGCCACTGCTCGTGTTTTCATGTGGACAGGGGGGAATGGCCTCTGGAGTTAATGCTGGGGTAATCGGGGGGCCTCATCTCAATGTCTGATTTGGTGGTTCATACATAGGTAGCTTCTTTCATTTTCCTTAAGGTGGAGCCTCAGGTTCCCCTCTAGGGCTATGTTAGACCAGTGTTCTTTGGGACTTTCTACGAGGATCCGTCAAGTCACGTTGAGGCTTCCTTACACGGTTTAGATGGTGATCCCCCCAAAAACCAGTATTGCTCTGGCATTCAATGCAGGGGAATCAATGCCTCCATCTCGCGTCCTGTCGAGGGGAAGTAGTCGCATTGGGTTTTTCTTGAGGTTGCGGTGTGTGAACCTGGGGTATTATTCTCAAGTTATGGCGGGTATGGGGCCCTTCATAAACTCCGTGTTTGTCCAGCGACCACCAGGACTTCCAGTCTAGTTACGAGGGACCCACTCAAGGTATCCTCTTTGAGAATTGTGTCAGGGCTCCTCATCAACAAAAGCGACGCTTCTCGAGGTTAGGCTGGAAACCCAGGGTCCCTTTCCAAGTGAGGCCACTGGGCTATTGGAATTTCTATTCATAAGTTTAAGAGGGATTCAGGCATCCTCACATTTTCTAGCAGTGAACTCCGCATAACTCTCGAGGTGTTCAAAATGATGTGTGGCATTCCGTCGAAATGAGATGGGATCCATGTATGTCTTTCTCTATAGGGTCTCCACTGGGGATATTCTCAGAGACATCCTTCATCTTGTGAGATGAAAAGACGAAGCCTGTATTCTAGACCGGAGAGCTGCAAGGAAATCCCTGCCTCGCCATACTCAGTCAGGGCTTCTTGAGAGTATATTTTCTCTTGACAACAGCAAACACAGGGTCCCTCCCACCATACATATTGCCAAGAGAAACTCCCACGTTGAGGGGCTTGTGGAATTTTGCCATAATGTCTTGAGTCTAAACCAGGGGATTCAGCTCTCATCTTGAGACGTTTTGAGTATTGTTTTTTTTGTATTTAGGGCATTCCCTCGAGTTGCTCTGCTGAACTTGGTGTTCCTCTAGACTTCGGGCACGGTGTGTTCTCCGGGAAACTCTGCAGTTGCCTATAGAATGTCAAGCCCACTGTCGTGTTTGTGGGGAATGGACGGCGATAATCTGTGGAGTCAAATGCAGGGGAAATCAGTGTTTTCATCTTCGAGTTGATTTGGGTACATGGAAGTTTCTTCTCGTTGTGCTGGTGTGACGTCAGGGTTCCCTCTAGAATTGTGACCATTTTATTCTTGGGGGACTGCTCTCGAGATCCATCAAGCAAGTCGATGCCTCCTTACATGATTTGATGGGATTATCACGGAATTGCTCTGCATGACAAGGCAGGGGAATCGGGGCCTCATCTCGCTGTCTCAGGGGGATCGTCACATGTTTTTCTCGAGTTTGAGCGGTGGGATTCACTGGGGTAAAAACTCTCGTTTCGGCGTGGATGGCCATTCGGCAAAAAACTTGTGTTTGTTCTCTGCGACGTCAGGACTCCTGTTTAGTTACGAGGGACCCCTCAGGAGTCTATACGTGAAGCCTTGCAGGGCAAAAGGGGCAGCTTCTCAAGGTGAGTCGGGAGTGACCCAAAAGGTCCCTTTCAGTAAGCCACAGGGATATTGGCGCTTCCTTTCAAATGTTCAAGGAGGAGTCAGGCATCGTCCACCTTTTGAAGCAGTGAACTCTGCGTGCCACTCTCAAGGTTGTTCAAAGACAATGTGAGGCTTTCCTTCGAAATGACGGGCTCAGGGAACCGATAGGGGCTTTCATCTAGGGTCCTCCCTACAGGGTGATCAGACATCCCCTCATCTTGTGAGATGAAGGACGAGCCTCGTATTCAAGCCACCTGCAAGGAATCCAGCCTTCCTTCGTGTAGTCCTCGGTTTGTATATTCTATCGAGATTGCTATATATCTTCAGTTTTTCCTCTGCTTTTTTTTATGGCAGCATAAACTCAGGGTGGACTCCCACATAACTATTGCTGAGAGAAGCCTCTTCTTGATGAGGGTCTTTGTGGAAAGCTTGGCATAACGTCTTGAGTCTAAGCCAGGGAAATCAGCTCTCATCTCGAGACGATTTGGTGGGGGGTACTCGGTGCATTCCTCGAGTTGCTGTGCTGAACTTGGTGTATTCCTCAAGACTAGGGAAAAGGTGTTTCCTGAGATTCTCTTAGTAGTTGCCTAAAGGAAGTCAATCCCATTGGTGTTCGGTTTGATGCGGGAATGGGGGATGCTCTGTAGTCAATAGAGGGGAATTGGTCCTCATCTCGTGTTGACTTAGGGTACTTGGAGTTACCTTAGCGTTGCTGGGCGTGACCTCAGTGTCCCTCTAGACTTGTAACTGTTTTCTTGGGGGACTTTCTCGATGATCCATAATAGCAAGGTTCGATGCTCCTTACATGTTTTGATTGGATAACGGGAATTGCTTGCAGGCAATGCAAATGGAAATCGGACCTCATCTCGCGTACGAGGGGGAGTTATCTAATGGTTTTTCTCGGGTTGAATGGGGGGACCTGGATTGATATTCACGAGTTACGGCGGGGATGGCCTGTTCGAAACTCGGGGTTTTTTTTCAGCGAACTCAGGACTCCAGTTTAGTTACGAGGGACACCTCAGGAATCTCTTGAAGGTTTGGCAGGGCAAAAAAGGTACGTTTCTCGAGTTAGTGCGGCGAGACCCAGTTCCCTTTCCAGTAGCCACAGGGATATGGGGTTCTCTATCAATTTTCTCAAGGGGATTCAGTGCTTCGTCATCTTTTGAGGAGTGAACTCCGCCTGCCTCTCGAAGTTGTCAAAGGATGTGAGGCATTCCGTTGAAATGGGGTGGTGACATAGGTGCTTTCTCTAGTGTCTCCACAGGGGACTGAGGACATCCCTTCATCTCTATGAATAAAAGACGAGCCTGTATTCAAGGGGACACTGCTCAGGAAATCCGGCCGTCCTTTTCGAGTACAGGGCTTATCGGTTTTTTGTATATTCCACTTGAGGCAGCAAAACTCAGGGTCCCTTCCACATACCTATTGCTGAAGAGAGCCTGCTCTTTCGGTGCTTGCGGACAAGTTGGCATACCTCGTTTGAGTCTAAGCCAGGGAATCAGCTCTCATCTCGAGATCGATTTGGGGTACACACGACTGCATTCTCGTGTTGTTGTATGCTGAACTTAGTAGAATCCTCTAGACTTGGGACATACGTGTTCTCGGGGAATCTGTGGAGTTTGCCTAAAGGTAATCAAGCCACTGCGGCGTTGTCTTGGGGAAGGGGTGTTGGCTCTGGATTTCAATGCAGAGTAATCGGGCCTCATCTCGACTTAATTTGGGGCTACTGGAGCTCCTTCGCGTCTGAAGGGTTCCACTCTCAGGTTTCCTCTAGAAACTTGTCGACAGTGTTCTTGGGAACTGTCTCGAGATCCATCAACCAAGTACGAGGGATCTTATATGTTTATGAAGGATCACGGAATTGCTCTGCATGACAATGCAGGGGAATCGGGCCTCATCTCGCTTCCGAGTAGGGTGAAGATCTCCATGTTGTTTTCTCGAGTTGCGGCTTTTTCGGGGGAACCTGGGGGATTATTCTCGAGTCTACGGTTGGGGATGGCCCTTCAAAACTCTTGTTTGTTTCGCGTTTGTCAGAACTCCCCCTCATCTAGTTAGGATGGACACCTCAGCTATGGTCTTCGAGGATTTGGCAGGTCAAAAGGCCACTTCTTTCTTTTCGGAGTTCATGAGGCGGGAGACCCAGGGTCCCTTTTCAGTAGCCATTGGGCTATTGGAATTCCTATCTAACGTTTTTAGAGGATTCAGGCATTCTCACATTTTCAAGAAGCTGTGAATACTGCATAAGCTCCGACGGTGTCAAATGATGATGAGGATTCGTGTCGAAATGAGATGGGGATCTAGGTCTTTCTCTAGGGTCTACAAGGGGATTCAGACATCTCTACATCTATATGAGAATGAAAAGACGAGGCTGTATTAAGCCGCTGCAAGGGAAATCCTGCTCTCATCCAGTACAGGGTCTCGGTTGTATATTTCTCTTGAAACAGAAACACACAGGGGTCCCTCCACCATACATATTCCCAAGAGAACTCTCTTGAGGGGCGTGGAATTTTGGCATTTGTCTTGAGTTCTAAACCAGGAATCAGTCTCATTTGTGACGTTTTGAGTAATGGGCGGATTCCTCCGAGTTGTATGATGAACATGGTGTGCTTAGACTTTGGGCGGGTGTTTCGGGGAAAACTCTGCAGTTATAAAGGATGAAAGCCCATGGTAGTGTTTTGTTGGGGAACAGGACGGATGGGTTGTAGTCATTGAGGGGAATCGGCTATATCTGAGTTGATTTGGGGTACATGGAAGTTCTTTGTTGTGGGGTGGTAGGTTCATATAGATTGTGAACCTTATTCTTGGGGACGGTTCGAGATCATCAAGCAAGTCGATGCTCCTTACATGTTTTGATGGGGATCACGGAATTGCTCTGCATGCAAGGTAGGGGATCGGGCCTCATCTCGCTTCTAGGGGAGGTCACATTGTTTTTTTCGAGTTGCTGCGGGACCTGGGTATAATCTCACGTTACGGCGGGGATGGCCCGGCAAAATTGTGTTTGTTCTGCGACGTCAGACTCTTGTCTAGTTACGAGGACAACTCAGGAGTCTTTTCGAGGCTTGGCAGGGCAAATGGGGCGCTTCTCAATGTGAGTCGGAGACCAAGGTCCCTTTTCAGTAGCCACAGTTTATATTGTGATCCTATCAATGTTCAAGATGAGGCAGGCATCGTCACCTTTTGAAGCAGTGAACTCTGCGTGCCTCTCGAGGTGTCAAAGTGATGTGAGGCTTTCCTTCAAAATGAGGCGGGAATGTAGGGCTTTCTCTAGGGTCTCCACAGGGGATTGAGACGTCCCTTCATCTTGTGAGATGAAAGACGAGCCTGTATTCAGCCACTGCCCAAAGGGAAAACCGGCCTTCTTTCGTGTCAGGGCTGCTCGGCTAATATTCCCCTCGAGGAGCAAGCTCAGGGGGCCTCCCACATAACATTGTGAGAGACCTCTTTTAGGGGTTGGGGAAAGCTGCCATAAAATCTTGAGTCTAAGCCCGGGGAAAAGCTCTCTCCGAGACAATTTGGGGGGACGGGGCTTCCCCGATTTTCTGTGCTGAATTGTGTTCCTAAGACTAGGGAAGCGTTCGCTGGATTCTCTTGTTTTTGCCAAAAGAAGTCAACCCCTTGGTGTGGTTGAGGGGAAAGGGGGTGATCTGTAGTCAATACAGGGGAATTGGGCCTCATCTCGTTTGACTTAGGGTATTGGAAATTACTTAGCGTTGCTATGACCCCCAGTGTCCCTCTAGTTGTAATGTTTTTTTGGGGGCTTTTTTCGAGACCCCTCATGCAAGTCGATGCCCTTTAGTTTTTGGGATAACGAATGCTCTTCATGCAATCAAAGGGAATCGGGCTCATCTCGCATCGAGGGGGATATCCTGGCTTTTCCGGGTGAGGTGGGGGCCCCGAGTAATTAAAAAGTTACGGCTGGATGCCATTCGAAATTCGGGTTTTTTCAGCGACGTCAGGCTCCGTTTAGTTTTCAGGGACACCCCAGGAATCTCTTTTAAGGATTGGGGGCAAAAGGGATGCTTCCGAAGAAGGGGGGGGAGGACCCCTGTCCCTTTCCAGTAGCCCAGGGATATTGGGGTTCCTACAGGCTCAAGGTCAGGGGTGGGGACCTTTTGAAGAAGTAATACGCGGTTTTTGAAATGTAAAGGGTTGAGGCATTCCTTCGCAATGTGGCGGGGAATTAGGGCTTTCTCTAGGGTCTCCACAGGGGATTGAGACATCCATTCAACTTGTGAGATAAAAGATGAGCCTGTACTCAAGAAATGCAAGGAAATCCGGCCTCCTTTCGAGTCAGGGCTTATCGATTTATATTTCACTTGAGGCAGTAAACTCAGGATCTCTCCCGCATAACTATTGCTGAGAGAAGCCTGCTCTTGAGATGCTTGTGGAACGTTGGCATACGTCTTGAGTCTAAGCCAGGGAATCAGCTCTCATCTCGAGACGATTTGGGGTACTCGGAATACTCCTCGAGTTGCTGTGCTGAAATTGTTATTCCTCTAGTCTTGAGACGGTGTTTTCGAGGAATCTCTGGAGTTGCCTAAAGGAAATCAATCCACTGGGCATGTTTTCTTAGGAACGGTGATTGCTCTGTATTCAATGCAGGGGAGTCGGGCCTTATCTCGATTTAATTTGGGTACAAGCAGGCCCTTCACGCTGAGGGGGTGACCTCGGGGCCCCTTTCTGCCCTTTTGACTTATTTTTGGGGGACTGTCTCGAGTCTACCCAACCCAAATTCGGGGGAAATCCTTATAGTTTATAAGACACGGAATTGCCTGCGGCAATGCGGGGGAATTTGGGGCCTAAATCCGCTTCGAGGGGGAAAAGACAAATTTGGGTTTTTCCGATTTGTGGGGGCCCCGGGGGTATATCTCGATTTTACAGCGGGGAGGGGCCGTTCAAAAAAACCGGGTTTTTGGTTAACGAAGTTACACTCCCGGTCAAGTTACGAGGGTACCTCGGGTATCTCTTCGGGGGCTTTTTTTTCAGATAAAAGGGACGCTTCTCGAGGTGGGGCCGGAAACCCGGGTCCCTTTCCATACCACAGGGCTTTTGGGGTTTCCCAAAACAATTTTCTTTGAGGATGGGAAATTCGTCATTTTTTTGAAGCAGTAAACTCCGCAGCCCTCGGGGTTGCCCCAAATGATGGGGGCCCTTCCATCGAAATGAGGTGGGACTCTGGGGGCTTTCTTTGGGGGTCAAACACTGGGATTCAGAAAACCCAAATAAATTTTTTTGAAAGGGAAAGACGAGCCTGTATTCAAGCCACTGCAAGGAAATTTTGGCCTAAATTTCCCCAGCGGGGCTTCTCATTTTTAATTTTCCCATTTTGAGGCGGGAAAACCCAAATTCCCCCCAAACATCCCTATTGCAAGGGGAACGCCTCCTTTTTGGGGGGCTTGGGGAAATTGGGCTATGCCCTTGACCCTAAACCAGAAATCAGCTCTCCTCCGAGACGTTTTGGGGGACAAAGACCATTCCTCGCGTTCTTTTTCTAAACTTGGTGTTCCCCAAACCCCTTGGGGATGGTGTTCTGGGGGACCCTCGGGAGTACCAAAAGGAAGTCAAGCCATTTCTCGTGTTTGAGGGGGAAAAGGGGGGGATGGCCGGATTAATCGGGGAATCGGGCCTCATCTCAATTGTTTGGGGTACATAGCTTCTTCATTTTTTTAAGGGTAGCTCCTTCCTCTAGATTTGTGACAGTTTTTTTTTGGGGACTTTCCCCGAAAATCTGTCAAGAAAGTTGAGGCCCCTTAAAATTTTGATGGTGATCACGAATTGTTTCTGCATTCAATGCGGGGGAAATCATGCCTCATCTCGTTTCCCGGGGGGGAAAGTCCCATGATTTTTTTGATTTTGGGGTGGGGGAAACCTGGGAAAAATTCTCAAGTTAGGGGCCGGGGGACCCCCCTTCAAACTGGGTTTTTGTCAGCGACATCAGGCCCTGTCTAGTTACGAGGGACACCTCAGCTATCTCTTTGAGATTTGTCGGGAAAAAAGGGCCTCTTCCTCGGGGTTAGGGGGAAACGCCGGGGGCCCTTTCCAGTAGCCATTGGCTAGGGGGAAATTCCATTTTAAGTTTAAGAGGATTCGGGCCCTCCTCCCTTTTTCAAGCATGAACTCCCATAACTCCGAGGGTAAAATTAAATGTGAGGCATTCCGTCAAAAATGAAAATGGGGATCGGGGTCTTTCTCTAGGGTCTCCGGGGGGATTCAGACATCCCTTCCCTCTTGTGAGATGAAAGACGAGCCGTATTCCCAAACCCCCGCAAAGGGGAAAACCTGCCTCCTTTCCAGTCAGGGGTTCTCGGGGTTATTTCTCTTTAAAAACAAACACAGGGCCCCCCCCCACATACATATTGCCAAGGAAAAACCCCCCTCTTGAAGGGGTTTGTGGAATTTTTGGGATATGTCTTTTATTTTAAAAACCCGGGAAACACTCTCATCTTTAGACGTTTTAAGTACATGGGGCATTCCCCCCTTTGAGTTTTCTTTTGAAGAACTTGGTGTTTTCCCTATACTTTTTGGGCGGTGTTTTCCGGGAAACCTGCCCGTTTTTCTAAAGGAAGTCAAGCCCTTTTTCGTGTTTTTTTGGGGAACGGCGGGTGGTGTGTTTCAATTTAGGGAAATCAAGGGGCCCCATCTCGAGTTGATTTTGGGGACATGGGAAATTCTCTTGTTGCTGGGGTGACGTCAGGGTCCCTCTAGAATTGTGACCTTATTTTTTGGGACTGTCTCCCAGTTTCCCCAAGCAAATCGTGCCCCTTAAAATTTTGATGGGGATCACGGAATTTCTCTGCATGCAAGGTAGGGGGTTCGGGCCCCCATCTCGCTTCTAGGGGGGGTCCCCATTGTTTTTTCGAGTTGCTGCGGAAACCCGGGGGATAATCTCACGTTACGGCGGGGGCCCGGCAAAAAATTTTGTTTGTTCTGCGAATCAGGGGCTCTTGTCCCAGTTACGGGGGGACCCAAATCAGGGGTCTTTTTGAGGGTTGGCCCGGCAAAATTTGGGGGGTTCTCATGTGAGTCGGGGGATCCAAGGTTCCCCTTTTAGTAGCCAAAATTTTTATTGCCTTTCCCATCAATGTTTTAAGATGAAAGGGAAGGGGATCGTCAACCCTTTTAAGCAGTAACTCTGCGTGCCTCCGATTTTCAAAATTTAAAGTTAGGGGTTTCCCTTTAAAATGAGGCCGGGGAAAGTAGGGCCCTTTCTCAGGGTCTCCACAGGGGGTTCAGACGTTTCCCCTTTACCTTGTGAAATAAAGACGAAATGTATTCAACCACTGCAAGGAAATCCCGGGCCCCCCTTCTTTCGTGCGGGTGTTCGGGGAATATTTCCCCCGAGCAGCAAACTCAGGGTTTCCCCCACATACCTACTGCTGAGAAAGCCTCCCTTTAGGGCTTTGTGGGAAAACGCCAAAAAAGTCTTGAGTCTAAAACCAGGGGAAACAGCTTTTCACTCGAACAATTTGGGGGACACGAGCAAATTCCCCCGATTTTCTGTGCTGAACTTGGTGTTTTCCCCAAAAAATAGGGAAGGTGTTCGCCCTGGGTTCTCTTGTTTGTTTCCAAAAAAAGTCCCCCCATTGGGCGTGTTTTAAAGGGGAAAAGGGGGTGACTCTTATCAATACAGGTGAATTTGGGCCTCAACTCGTTTTACTTAGGGGACTTTGGGGTTACTTACGTTGCCGGGGGAAAACCCCAGTGTCCCCCTTTAAAAAGGGAACGTTTTCCCCGGGGCTTTCTCGGATCCATCATGCAAGCGATGCCCTTACATGTTTGATTGGGTAAGGGAATGCTCTGATGCAATGCAAAAAAGGGACCTCATCTCGCTCAGGGATTCTCCGGCTTTTCCTGGGTTGAGGTGGGGACCTGGAGTATATTCAGTGTTACGGGGGGGGAGGCCCCTTAGAAACTTGGTTTTTTCAGCAACGTCAGGACTCCTTTAGTTCAGGGACCCCTCAGGAATTCTTGAAGGATTGGAGGGAAAAAAGGTCGTTCCCGGGTAAGGGGGAACCCCAGTGTCCTTTCCATAGCCACAGGGATATTGGGGTTCCTTCAATTCTAAAGGGGTGTCATTTTCGTCCCCTTTTTTGAAAAAGTAAACTTGCATCCCCAGGTGAAAAAAGGGATGTGAGGCATTTGACAAAAAGGGGGCAGGGACATAACTTTTCTGGGGTCCGCAAGGTTTCAGACTACCCTTTCCCCCCTAATATAGAAGATCCTGTATTAAAGCCACTGCAAGAAAACCCAGTCCCTTTCGGTCAGGTTTCTCGTGTATATTCCCTTGACGCAGCAAATCAGGTCCCTCCAACATCCTATTGCGAGAAAAACCTCCTGTTAGTCTTATGGAAATTTGCATACGTCTTGAGCAACCCATAATCAGCTTCATCTCGAATATTGGGGAACACGCAATTCCTCGATTCTGTGTGAACTTCGTGTTCCTCTAGATTGGGGGACGGTGTTCTCTTTGAATCCTTGGTTGCCTAAAAAAAAACAAGCCAGGGTCGTGTTTGAGGGTAAAGGGGGATGACTCTGTGGTGAAGGCGGGGGAATTTGGCCCGCATTTCGATTGTTAGGGGGGTCAGGAACTCCTTTCATTTTTGGGAGTGACCTCAGGGTCCCCTAGGCTTGTGACAGTGTCTTGGGGACTCTCTCGAGATCCATCAAACAAGTAAAGGGGCCCATACTTTTGAGGGGGATCACATAATTGCTCTGCAGAAATGCAGGGGAACGACCTCATCCGCTTCGGGGGGGATGTCCAGGGTTTTTTCTTGATTGGGGCGGGGCCGGGGGTGTATTCTAGAGTTAGGGTGGGGAGGGCCCCTTAAAAACTCGTGTTTCTTCCCGAATCATGACTCCGTCTATTTAAGGGGGAACCCCTTGGAATCTCTTAAAGGATTGGCGGGAAAAAACGTACCTTCCGAAAAAGGGCGGGAGACCCAGGGTCCCACTCCGTAGCCACGGGGTTTTTGGGGTTCCTATCCATGCTCAAGAGATCACGCAGGGTCACCTTTTGAAGAAGTGAACTCTGCGTCCTTCGAAGTGTCAAAGGGATTTGGCATTTCTCGAAAGGGGGCGGAGTTTTAGGGTTTTTCTCTAGGGTCCCACAGGGGTTGAACACCCCCAATCTTGGAGTAAAAGACAGCCTGTATTAAAGACACTGCCAGGAAATCGGCCTCCTTTCGAGTCGGGGGCTTATCAGTTTATACCCACTTAGGCAGCAAACTAGGGCTTCTCACATCCCTATTGCTGAGAAACCTGCTCTTGGGGTGCTTGTAAACGTTGCCATACTCTTGAGTCTAAGCCGGGGGAATCAGATCTCCTCGAGACATTTGGGGTACACGGAGCAGTCCTCGGTTGCTGTGTGAATTTGGTATTCCCTCAGACTTGGGGGGGGGGGTTTCGGGGGTTTAAATCTCCTGGGTTCCCTAAGGAAATCACGCCCTGGCGTTTTTTTCTTGGGAACGGTGATTGCTCTGGATTCAATGCAGGGAGGGGGGCCACATCCGATTTAATTTGGGGTAAGGAGGCCTGGCGTGATGGGTGACCCGGGTCCCTCTAGATTGTGACAGTGGTTTTGGGGACTGTCTCGAATACATCAACAAGTCGAGGACCCTTATATTTTTATGGGGTCAGGGAAGGGGCTCGATCTGCGGGGGAATAGGCCCATCTCTTCGGGGGGGATGTCTCAGTTTTTTTCTGGGTTTGCAGGGGGGGCCCTGGGGGATACCCGTGTTCGGCGGAAAGGATCTTCACAATCTTTTTTTGTTCCGCGTTGTCGGGACCCCTCTCTATTGGGTGGACTCTAGGAAGCCCTTCTTTTTGGCAGGTCAAAAGAAGTTTTCTCGAGGTGAGCGAAACCCATGTCCCTTTCAGTACCCCAAAATTTTGGGTTCGACAATTCAAGGGTTTCGGGCATCGTCCCCTTCGAAGCAGTGATCTCCGCGTCCTTCTCGAGTTATCAGAGAGATTGAGGCATTCCTCGAAATGAGGCGTGGCCCTAGGGCTTTTCTGGGGGCTCCACAGGGGATTCGACACCCTTCATCTTTGAGATTAAAGGGGGGCCCCCGGTATTCAAGCACTCCCGGGAATTAGGGGGGCCTTTTTGGACAGGGTTCCGGTGTTATTCCACTTGAGGCAGCAAATTCAGGGTCCCTCCCACATAAACTATGCTGAGAGAACCTCCCTTGAGGTGCTTGTGGAAATTTGGCATGCTTGATCTAATCCAGAACTCAGCTCTATCCGATATGTTGGGTCAGGAGCATTCCTCGTGTTGCTGTTCTAAATTTGGGTTTTTCCCTCAACTTGCACGGTGTTTCAGTAAATCTCTGGAGCTTTTAAAGGAAGTCAAAACACGGTGTGTTTGATGGGGAACGATGATATTTAGGCCCAAAAAAAGAAAGGGTAACGGGCTTTTCTCGATCGAGGGGGAATCTGAGTTTTTTCTGGGTTTTGGGGGGGACCGGGGTATATTCCGAGTTATGGGGGATGGCCTTAAAAACTTGTTTTTCAGCGACTCAGGACTCGTGCCCTAGATACTAGGGACACCTCGGGAATCTCTTCGAGGCTTGGCAGGGAAAAAAGGGTATATTTTCCGGGGTGGGGCGGGTGCCCGGACCTTTTTCCTGTACCACAGTGATTTTGGGGTTTTCCTATCAAGCTCAAGGCGATCAGCATCCCCCCTTGAAAAAAGGAACCCCGGGCCTCTGAGGAAAATCAAAGTGATGTGACTTCCCGTCGAAAAAAAAGGGGGGACCTAGGCATTCATTAGTGTTTCCAATGGTTTCAGACATCCCAGCATCCGTGAGAAAAAAGATGAGCCTTATTAAAGCCACGCAAAAAACCCGGCCTTCTTTCGAGTCACTTCTCGGTGTATATTACTTGGGGCAGAAAATCAGGCCCCTCCCACATCCCTATTGCTGAGAGAAGCCTCCTCTTGTGGTTGTGGAAATTGGGCATTACGTCTTGACCAACCCCAGGAAATCACCTCATCTCGAGACGATTTTGTGTACACAGCTTCCCTCGAGATGCTGTCTGAACTTGGTGTTCCTCTAACTTGCACGGTTTTCCAGGGAATCTCTGGATTTCCAAAGGGAAAAAAAGCCACGGGTCATTTTAAGGGGAAACGGGGATGACCGGAGTTAAACGGGGAATGGGGCCTCATCTTGAGTTCTTTTGGGGTGTACATATTTCCTTCACACTGCGGGGTGACGTCAGCTCTTCTAGATATGTGACAGTGTTCTTGCGACTGTCTGGGACCCATCAAGCAAGTCGAGCTCCTTAATGTTTGTTTGGGTTACCAAAGCCTGCATCAAATGCGGGGGAAATTTGGGCCTATCTCATTTTCCGAGGGGAAGTTCTTTGTTTTTCTCGAGTTGCGGCGGAGACGGGGGTATGTTCTCGATTACTTGGGGGTGGATTTTCAAAACTCGTGTTTGTTAGCGACATCAGTACCCCTGTCTAGTTATGAGGGACCCCTCGGGAATCTCATCGAGGTTTACGGGGCAAAACACGCTTCTCGGGGTTAGGGGGAGACCAGGGTAACTTTCCCCCGTACAATAGTGATTTGGGATTTATCAATTTTTCAAGGTGTGTCGGGAATCGTCAACCTTTTTGAAGCAGTGAATTTGCATGCCCCCCCGAGGTTTTAAAAGGGGTTTGGGGGCATTCGAAAATGGGCGGGACATAGTCTTTTCTAGGTCTCCAAAGGGTTCAACTCCCCTTCCTCTTGACAGACATGAAGAGCCTGTTTCAAGCCACTGAAAGAAAAATCCAGTCCCCTTTTCGAGTAAAGGTTTCCCGGGTGTTTTTCCCACTTGAGGCAGAAAACTCAGGGTCTCCTCCATACCTATGCTGAAAACCTGCTTTTGGGGGAGTTGTAAACTTTGCCATAGTCTTGAGTCTAACCCAGGGAATCAGCTCTCAACTCGAGAGATTTGGGGTACACGAGCAGTCCTGGGTTGCTTTCTGAACTTGTTTTCCCTCTAGATTTGGGGACAGGTTCGGGGATCTCTGGAGTTGCCTAAAGGAAATAAGCCCCTGTCGTGTTTTCTTGGGAAGGGTTGATTGCTCGGATTCAATGCAGGGGTCGGGCCACATCTCGTTTAAATTTGGGGTAAATGGAGGTCCTTTGGCACTGAGGGATGATTCGGGGGCCCCTTAAAACTTTTGACAGTGGTCTTGGGGATTTCTCGAGATACATAAACCCAAGTCGAGGATCCTTAATGTTTATGGGGATCACGGAATTGCTCGCATACAATGCAGGGGAATGGGGCCCCAATTTCCGCTTCGGGGGGATGTCTCATTGTTTTTTTGATTTTGCGGTGGGGAACGGGGGATATCCCCGATTAACGGGGGGAATGGCCCTTCAAAACTTTTTTGTTTCCGCTTGTCAGGACCCCCCTTAGTTGGGAGGACCCTGGGGAAGTCTTCGATTTTTGGCAGGTAAAAAGGGAACCTTCTCGGGGTGAGGCGGAAGACCCTGTGTCCCTTTTTCAGTACCCACAATTTGGAAAATTCGTTAAAATTTCAAGAGGATTCAAAAAATTTTTCCCCTTTCTAAAGCATGTTCCCGCGTGCCTCTCGGGGATAAAAGATATGTGAGGCATTCCTTCGAAATGAGGTGTGGCCTAGGGCATTCTTTTTGGGTCTCCAAAAAGATTGAGACATCCTTCTTCTTGTAATGAAAGACGGGCCTCTTTTCAAGCATGGCAAAAAATTACAGGCCCCTTTCAACGGGGTTTCCCGGGTGATTTTCCACTTGGGCAAAAAATTTTAGGTTCCCCCACATAAATATTGCTGAAAAGCCTCCTCTTGAGGTGCTTGTGGAAATTGGCATCTTTTGGGTCTAATCCGGGGATCAGCTCTTCTCGAGATGTTTTTTGGGTCACGAAGCATTCCCCATTTGCTGTTCAAACTTGGTTTTCCTCTAACTTGGGAGGGTGTTCTCAGGGAATCCTAATCCCTAAAGAAGTCAAAACCCCGGGTCGGTTTGTGAGGAAGGGGGTGATATCTCGGGACTCAATGCGGGGAATGGGGCTTCTTCTCGATCGGGGGGGATGTCGATTGTTTTTCTCGAGTTGCGGCGGGGACCTTGGTATTTTCTCGATTACAGGGGGGATGGCCTTCAAAACTCGTGTTTTTTTCAGGACCTGGAAAGTCAATACTAGGACACCCCCCAAATCTCATCGGGGCAGGGAAGGGCAAAAGGGATATTCTCGAGGTGGGGCGGGTGCCCCATCCATTTCCATACCCACGGGGATTTGGGATTCCTATCTAATTTAAGAGGTTTCAGGCACCCCTAATTTTTCAAGCATAAACTGCATAACCCAGTGTAAAATATGTGAGGCATTCCGTCGAAAGGGGAAAGGGGATCTGGGTCTTTTCTAGGGTCTCCGTGGGTTCAGACATCCCTTATCTTGTGAAAAAAAGAGACCCTGTATTAAACCCGCTGCAAGGAAACCTGCCTCCTTCCAGTCGGGGGCTTCTCGGGTATATTTTCTTGAAACAGCAAACCGGGGTCCTCCCACTACATATTGCCAAGAAAACCCCCTTGGGGGGCTTGGGGAATTTTGGCATAGTCTTATCTAAACCAGGGAATCACTCTCTCTTAGACGTTATAAATACAGGGGGCATTCCTCCGAGTTGCTTGATAAACTTTGGTTTTTCCTCTAGATTTGGACGGGTTTTCGGGAAAACTCTGCATTTAAAAAGGGAAAGCCCCAACCCACGGTCGTTTTTTTGGGGGAACCGGATGGCTGTGTAGTCATTGCAGGGGAATCACCCCATTGAGTTGTTTTTGGGGTCATGGGGGTTTTTTTTGTTGCTGGGGTGAGTAGGTCCTCTAAAAAGGGGGCCCTTATTCTTGGGGACTGTCTTGAGATCCAAAGAAAGTCGTGCTCTTACATGTTGATGGGGATCACAATTGCTCTGCATGAAAGGTAGGGATTTGGCCTATCTCGCTTTAGGGGGGGGTACATTTTTTTTTTCGAGTTGCGCGGGGTGGGGTATAATCTCAGTTACGGGGGTGGCCCGGAAAAAATTGTTTTTGTTCTGCACGTCAGGACTTTTGTCTAGTTACAGGGACAATCGGGAGTCTTTTCGAGGTTGGGAAAGGGGCAAATGGGGCCTTTCAATGTGAGTCGGGAGCCCCAAGGGTCCTTTTCTAGCCACAGTTATATTGTGCACCCAATAAATGTTCAAGATGGGCAGGCACGTCACCTTTTGAAGCAGTGAATCGCGTCCCCTTCGAGGCAAAGTGTTTGGGGTTTTTCCCTTAAAAATGAGCGGGGAATGTAGGCTTTCTCTGGGCCCCCACAGGGGATTAAAACGTCCCTTCTCTTGTAGATAAAGACGACCCCTGTATTCAACCCTGCAAGGAAATCCGGCTTCTTCGTGTCAGGGGCTCGGCCAAAATTTTCCACTCGGGGCAGCAACCAGGGTGCCTCCCACAAAACTTTTGCTGAGAGAAGCCTCCGTTTGGGGGCTTGTGGAAAGCGCCATAATCTTGAGTCTAAGAGGAATCACTCTCATCTCGAACAATTTGGGTGCAGGGAGCTTTCCTCGAGTTGCGTGTGAATTTGGTGTTCCTCAAGACTGGGGAAGCTGTTCCCCGGGATTCTCTTTTGTTCCCCTAAAAAGTCAACCCATTGGCGTGTTTGAGGGGGAATGGGGAGACTCTTAGTCAATACGGGGGGATTGGTCCTCATCTCGTGTTGACTTAGGGTATTTGGGGAATTTAATTCTTTGCTGAGGGCCTCGTGTCCCTAGATTTGAACTTTTTTTTTGGGGGACTTTCTCGAGACCCATCATGAAAGTCGATGCCCCTTATATTTTTGTTTGGGGAAAAAGGAATTTTGCTTGCATGAAATGCAAAGGAAGGGCCCTCATCTGCGTCGAGGGGGATATCTCATGGTTTTTTCTCGGTTGAGGTGGGGCCCGGATAATTCACGAGTTACGGCGTGGATGGCCATTCAAAATTGGGGTTTTTTTCCCCGGGACGTCAGGACTCCAGTTTAGTTACGAGGGACACCTCGGGAATCTTTTAAAGGGATTGGCAGGGAAAAAGGTTGTTTCTCGAAGAAAGGGGGAGACCCAGTGCCCCTTTCCATAGCCACAGGATATTGGGGTTCCTATCAGTGCTAAAGGGAAAATCGGGCAGGCCACCTTTTGAAGAATGAACTACGGGCTTTTTGAAATGTAAAAGGGATTGGGATTCCTTCGCAAGGGTGGCGGGGAATTGGGGTTTTTCCTGGGGTTTCCCCCAAGGGATTGAACACCCATTAAACTTGTGAATAAAAATGAGTTTTCTCAAGAAATTGCAAGGAAATCCGGCCTCCTTTGAGTCAGGGCTTACGATTTTTTTTCATTTGAGGCGTAAAACTCGGACCCTTCCCGATAACTTTGCTGAAGAAGCCTGTTTGAGATGCTTGGAACTTTTGGCATACGTCTTGAGTCTAAGGGGAACAGTCTCATTCGAGACTTTTGGGGGTTACTCGGAATACTCTCGGTTGCGTGCAAAATTGTTTTTCCCTTAGCTTGAGAGGGTTTTTTTCGGGGAATCCTGGATTGCCTAAAAAAATCACCCCGGGATTTTTCTTAGGAAGGTGTGTGTTTTAAATGCAGGGGAGTGGGGCCTTATCTCGATTTAATTTGGGTAAAGCAGGACCTTCACGTGAGGGGGTGACCTCAGGTCCCTCTAGTCTTTTAAAGTATTTTTGGGGGACGTCCGAATCATCACCAAGTCGGGGATCCTTTATTTTATAGGGGCAGGGAATTGCTTGCAGGCAATGCAGGGAATGGGCCTCTCTCGCTTCAGGGGGAAGAAAGGGTTTTTTCTCGAGTTGGGGTGGGGACCGGGTATATTCTCGAGTTACAGCGGGGGGGCCGTTCAAAACTCTTTTTGTTAAGCAAGTTAGCACTGGCTATTAGGGGGTCACCTCAGGTATTCTTCGAGGCTTGTCAATAAAAGGGACGCTTCTCGGGGTGGGGCCCAAAACCCCCAGGGCCCTTTCCATAGCCACGGGGCTTTTGGGTTTCCCTATCAATGTTCGTGAGATCAGGCATGTCATTTTTTAAGCAGTGAACTCCGCATCCTCTCGGGGTGTCAAATGATGGAGGCATTCCATCGAAAGAGGTGGGACTCTGGGGTTTTTTTGGGGTTCACGGGGGATTCAGCATCCATCTTTTTGTGAAATGAAAAGACCTGTTTTCACCCACTGCAAGGAAATTGGGCCTCAATTCCAGTCGGGGCTTTATGTATTTCCACTTGGGGCGCAAACTCATGTCCCCCCAACTATATTGCTAAAACGCCTCCTCTTGGGCGGCAAATGTGTTTGTTCAACGAAGTCAGGACTCTTGTCGAGTTACGAAAGGACACCTCAGGAGTCTCTTCGAGGCTTGGCAGGGCAAAAGGGACGCTTCTCGAGGTGAGTCGGGAGACCGGACCCAGGGTCCCTTTCCAGTAGCCACAGGGATACTGGGATTCCTGTCAATGTTCAAGAAGGAGTCAGGCTCCGTCAAATTTTGAAGCAGTGAGCTAATACTCTGCGTGCCTCTCGAGGTGTCAGAGGCATGTGAGGCATTCCGTCGAAAGGGGTCGGGGAACCTAGGGCTTTCTCTAGGACTCCACAGGTGGTGCAGACATCCCTTCACCTTGTGAGATGAAAGACGAGACTGTATTCAAGCCACTGCAGGAGGAAACCCGGCTTCCTTTCGAGTCAGGGCTTCTCGGTGTATATGCCCATTGAGGCAGCAATCTCAGGGTCCCTCCCTCATACCTATGCTGAGAGAAGCCTCCTCTTTAGGGGCTTGTGGACAGGAAAGGTGGCCTACGTCTTGAGTCTAAGCCAGGGAATCAGCTCTCATCTCGAGGCAATTTGGGGTACACGGAGCATTCCTCGAGTTGCTCTGCTGAACTTGGTGTTCCTCGTCAAGGACTAGGGCAGTCTGTTCGCGGTGTGGATCCTTTTGTTGTTGCCTAAAGGAAGTCAACCTCATTGGTCGTGTTTGATGGGAATGGGGGATGATCTGTAGTCAATACAGGGGAACATTGGTCCTCATCTCGTGATGATTTGGGGTACATTGGAGTTACTTCGCTTTGCTTGGGTGACTCCAGGGTCCTCTCTAGACTTGTAACTGTTTTTTGGGACTTTCTCGAGATCAATCATGAAGCAAGTCGATTGGGCTAATATAATAATTTTCAACACCATTTACATGTTATAATTGGGGGTAACTATAAAAATTGTAACTGCTGCTGCAATGCAAAGGGAATTCGGACTCATCTCGCGTTTTCTGAGGGGGATAGGTCTCACTGGTTTTCTAGGGTTGAGGTGGGGACCTGGAGTATATTCACGAGTTACGGCGGGGATGGCCCTTCGAACCTCGCGTTTTTTCACAGAGACGTCAGGACTCCACGTTTAGTTAAGAGGGGGACACCTCAGGAATTCTCTTCGGAAGGGATTTGGCAGGGCAAAAGGTACGCTTCTCGAGGTAAGGACAGGGAGACCAGTGTCCCTTTCCAGTAGCCCACAGGGGATATTGGGGTTCCTATCAATGTCTCAAGGGGAGTAGGTTCGTCATCTTTTGAAGCAGTGAACTCCGCGTGCCTCTCAAGGTGGCAAAGGTATGTTATGAGGCATTCCGTCGAAAGGAGTGATGGGACATAGGGCTTTCTCTAGGGTCTCCCACAGGGGTTAGTGAAGACATCCTTCATCTTGTGAGATGAAGAGAGACCTGTATTCAAGCCACTGCAAGGAAATCCGGCGTCTCTTTCGGAGTCAGGGCTTCTCGGTGTATGATTCCATAGAGGCAGCAAACTCAGGGTCCCTCCCTCATACTATTTGCTGAGAGAAGCCTCCCTTTGAGGTGCTGATGCGGAATGTTGGCATACGTCTTGTGTCTAAGCAGGAATCAGTTCTCATCTCGAGATGATTTGGGGGTACACGGAGCAGTTTCTCGAAGTTGCTGTGATGAACTTAGTACTACTCTAGACTTGGGACGACGGTTTCTCGGGGAACTCTGGAGTTGCCCTATAGGAAAATCAAGCCAAGGTTCGTTGTCTTGTGGGGAAAGGGGGATGGATTCATGAAGGGGGGGGGGGGAAGGCAGGGGAATAGCGGGCATCATCTCGAGTTGATTTGGGGTTCATGGAGCTCCTTCGCACTGTTGGGTGTGACTCAGGGGTTCCTTCTAGACTTGTGGTCAGTGTTTTTGGCGGCAATTTTTCTCGAAGATCCATCAAGCATGTCGCAGGATCTGACATGTTTACATGGGGGCGGGGGTGATGGGGGGGGGGGGGGACGGCAGAAGGGAGATCTGGATTACTCTGCATGCAATGCAGGGGAATCGGGCTTCTCTCGCTTCGAGGGGGAAGTCTCATGGTTTTCTCGAGTTGCGGCGGGAGTCCTGGGGTTTATTCTCGAGTTAGGTGGGGATGGCCCTTCAAAACTCGTGTTTGTTCAACGCGAAGTCAGGAGTCCTGTCTAGTTAAGAGGTACCACTCAGGAATCTCTTCGAGGATTGGCAGGACAAAATGGTACGCTTCTCGAGGTGGAGTCGGGCGACCCACAATGGTCCCTTTCCAGTAGCCACAGGATATTGGGGTTCTATCAATGTTCAAGAGGAGTCAGGGCATAGTCACCTTTTAAAGCAGTGAGCTCTGCGTGCACTTCTCGAGGTGTCAGAGGCTGTGAGGCATTCCCGTCGAAATGGGCAGTCGGACCTTAAGGGCTTTCTCTAGGGTCTCCACAGGTGGTTGCAGACATCCCTTCACCTTGTGAGATGAAAGACTAGACTGTATTCAAGCCACTGCAAGGAAATTCCGGCCTCCTTTCGAGTCAGGGCTTCTCGTTGTATATTCCCACTTGAGGCAGCAATCTCAGGGTCCCTCCCTCACAAACCTATTGCTGAGAGAAGCCTCCTCTTGGAGGTGCTTGTGGAAAGGTTGCCTACGTCTTGAGTCTAAGCCAGGAATCAGCTCTCATCTCGAGATGATTTGGGGTACACGGAGCAGTCCTCGAGTTGCTCTGTGTTGAACTTGGTACTCCTCTAGACTTGGGACGGTGTTCTCGGTGAAACCTCTGGAGGGTTGCCTAAAGGAAGTCAAGCCTCAGGTCGTGTTTGATGGGGAACGGGTGATGGCTCTGGACTCAATGCAGGGGAGCGGCCTCATCTCGAGTTGATTTGGGTGCCCATGGAGCTCCTTCGCAGATTCTGGTGTGACCTCAGGGTCCCTCTCTACTTGTGACAGTGTTTTTGCGGACTGTGTCTCGACATCCATCAAGCAAGTCGAGGCTCCTGACATGTTTCAGGGGGCTCACGGAAATTGCTCTGCCCCCATGCAGTGCAGGGGAATCGGGGCTTCATCTCGCTTCGAGGGGGAAGTCTCATTGTTTTTTCTCGAGTTGCGGCGGGGACCTGTGGTATATTCTCGAGTTACGGTGGGGATGGCCTTCAAAACTCGTGTTTGTTCAGCGAAGTCAGGACTCCTGTCTAGATACTAGGGACACCTCAGGAATCTCAAATCGAGGTCTTGCAGGGCAAAAGGGATACATCTCGAGGTGAGTCGGGTGACCCCAGGGTCCATTTCCTCAGTAGCCACAGGGATATTGGGATTCCTATCAATGTTCAAGGGCAGTCAGGCATCGTCACGTTTTGAAGATGTGAACTCCGCGTGCCTCTAGAGGTGTCAAAGGGATGTGAGGCATTCCTAGTCGAAAATGGAGTCGGGACTAGGGGCGTTCAATAGGGACTTCCACATGGCTTCAGACATCCCAGCATCTTATGAGATGAAAGATGAGACTGTATTCAAGCACTGCAAGGAAAACCGGGCCCTCCCTGTCGAGTGAAGGCTTCTCGGTGTATATTCAACTTGAGGCGCAAATTCATGGTCCCTCCACATACCTATTGCTGAGAGAAGCCTCCTGTTGAGGTTGCTTATGGAAAGTTGGCATACTGTCTTGAGTCGAAGCAGCGAAATTCAGCTCTCATCTCGAGACGATTAGGGAACAACGGAGGATCCTCGAGTTGCTGTGCTGAAACTTGGTCGTTCCTCTAGGCTCGGGACGGTGTGTCTCATTGAATCTCTGGAGGTTGCCTAAAGAAAATCACGCAAACTGGTCGTGTTTGATGGCGAAGGGGGGGACCTGGGTATATTCTCCAGCCTCCGAGCATTTATGGTGGGGATCGGGGCCTTTATCAACCACACTCGTAGTTTAGTTCCAGCGACATTCAGGACTTCGTGTCTAGCATACTAGGGACAACCTCCAGGGGAATTCACATTCGCAGGTTTTAGCAGCGGACAACAAGGTAGACCTTCCTCGAGGTGAGGAGACAGGCGAGGGGTGACCCAGGATCCATTTCGCCTGTAGCCCTACAGTGATATTGGGATTCCTATTCAATGCATCAAGGCGAGTCAGGCACTCGTCACCACTTGAAGAAGTGAAATACCGCGTACGAGCACCTCTAGAGGTATCAAAGTGCATGAGAGCTACATGGCCATACCTGTCGAAATAAATCGGGGGACCGAAAGGGCATTCATTAGTGTTTCCTCCACAATGGGTTCTCCCAGACATCCCAGCCATCCTGTGAGATGAAAGATGAGCCTGTATTCAAGCCACAAGCAAGGAAATCCAGGCCTTCTTTGGAGTCAGGGCTTCTCGGTGTATATTATTCCCCTTTGAGGCAGTAAACTCAGGTCCCGTCACCACATCACACTATTGCTGAAGGGGGTAAGAAGCATAACTCTTACGTATGTGCATTGTGGAAAAAGGGTGGCAGACAGTCTAGTTTAGCCATAACCCCATGAAATCAGCTCTCAACAACTCTCGGAGACGAATTTTGTGTACACAGGGAGCAATCCTCGAAGATCAGCTGTGAATGAACTTGGCTGATTCTTTCTAAGACTTGGGCTACGAACAAGGTGTTCTCCAGGGGAATTCTACTGGAGTTGACTAAAGGAAAGTCAAGCACACAGGTCATGATGAATGGTAACAACGCGGGGATTTGACTCTGTGAGTTAATACAGGGGAAGTTTCGTGCCTCATCTTAGAGTTCTATTTGGTGTACATTGAGCTCCTTCACACTGCTAGGGTGCACGTCAGGCTCTCTTCTAAGATATTTGGACAGTGTTTCTCTAGAGGCGACTGTCTTGAGATCCTATGCAAGCAAGTAGCAGATGCTGCCTTACAATGTTGAGTAGGGGATACCGAAAATTGCTCTGCTGCAGTTCAATGCAGGGAATTGGGGCCTCATCTCACTAGCTCGAGGGGTAAGTCCTCCATGTTTTTCTCGGAGTTTGCGGCGGAGTACGCGGCCGACTACTTTTCTTACGAGGTTAAGCGATCGGGCATGGATCTTCAAAAACTCGTTGTTTGTTCAGCGACATAGTATTATCTTGGCCTTCTAGTTAGTTGAGGGGAGACAACCTCAGAATCTCATTGTCGAGAGCCTGACAGGAACATCCAGCAGGACGCTATCCTGAAGGTTAGGACGGGAGACGACATGGTAACACACTTCCCCGTAGCAATAGAGATCTTGGGATTACTATCAAATGTTTCCAAGGAGTGTCAGGAATCGTCACCCTTCTTGAAGCAGTGAACTCTGCCTGCCTCCGAGGAGTTAAAGGGGATGTGAGGCATTCAGACCGAAATGAGGCAGGGGACATTAGAATTCTTTCTCTTAGGGGTCTCCACACAGGGATTCAGACATGCCCTTCCTCTTGAAAGGCGGATAGAAGTGAGCCTGTAATTCAAGGCCACTGACAAGAAATTTCCAGTCTCCTTTTCGAGTCCAAGGCTTTCTTTTTACCTATTTTTTTTTTTTTTCTTTTTTTTTTATTCCCTGTTTTTTTCACTATTTTCTTTTCTTTTTTTTTTTATTTTCTCCCTCTTTCTTAGTGTATATTCCACTTGATAGGCAGCAAACTCACGGGTCTCTCTCACAATACCTATTGCTGAGGAGAAGCCCTCGCTCTTGAGGAGCTTGTTAGAAACGTTTGCCATACGTCTTGAGTCTACCCCCCCTCGCCCACCTGGGGAATCAGCTTTCTCATAACCTCGCAGCAATGATTTGGCCGCCCTACACCGAACGCCAGTCCTCACGAGTTGCTTTTAGCTTCTACTCGCCGCTTGTATTCCTCTAGGAACTTGGGAACAGTGTACTCGGGGAATCTTCTGGAGTTGCCTAAAGGTAATCAAGCCCCTGTTGTTTGTTTTCTTGCGAACGGTGATTGCTCTGGACTTTCAAGGCAGGGGAAGTGGGGCCACATCTCGATTTATTTGGGGGTACAAGGAGGTCATTGGCACTGATGGATTAGAATTCAGGGTCCCCTCAAGACTTGTGACAGTGGTCATTGGGGGACTGTCACGTGATACAGTCAACCAAGTCGAGGATCCTTATATGTATATTGGGGATCACGGTAATGTGCTCTGCATACAATGCAGCGGGAATCGGGCCACAATCTCGCTATCAGAGGGGGGATGTCTCATTGTTTTTCTTGAGTTGCCGGTGGGGAACTGGAGGCATAATTCCCGAGTTACGGCGGGAATGGCCACTTCAAAAACTCTTGTTTGGTTCCGGCGTTGCTCAGGATCACTCCTCGTAAGTTAGGATGGACTCCTCAGGAATGTCTTCGATGTTTGGCATGGTCAAAAGGAACGATTCTCGACGGTGACGCGGAAGACCCTGTGTCCCTTCCTTTCTCAGTAAGCCGACAATATTGGTAATTCGTATCACATTTTCAAGAGGATTCAGGCATGTTCCACCTTCCTGAAGGCAGTGATCTCCGAGTCGTCGCCTCTCGAGGTAATCAAAGATATGTTGAGGCAGTCTCTTCGACAATGAGGTGTGGTTCCTAGGGCATTCTCTTCCGGTCTCCACAATAACCGATTGGAGACATACCTTCTTCTTGTGAGATGAAAGACGGGCCTCTATTCAAGACCATGGCGAGAAAATACAGCGGTCCTTTTCAGTCAGGGTTTTCTCGGTGCATATTCCACTTGAGGCAAGCGAATTTAGGTTCCCTCCCACTTAAATCATTGCGGAGAATAAGACTCCTCTTTGAGGTTGATTGGGAAAGTTGGCATGCGTCTTGAGTCTAATCCAGGGACTCAGCTCTCATCTCGAGATGGGGATTTTGTGGTACACGAAGCATTCCTCCATTTGCTGTTCAATAAAACTTGGTTTTCCTCTAGACTGGGGACGGTGTTATCACGGGAATCTCTGGAGATGCCTAAAGAAAGTCAAATCACACGGTCGTGTTTGATGCGGAACGGGGTGATATCTATCTGGACTCAAGGCAGGGGAAATCGGGCTTCTTCTTCGCCATCGAGGGGGGATGTCTGATTGTTTTTTCTCGAGTTGCGGCGGGGACCTGTGGTTTATTTCTCGAGTTACAGTGGGGGATGGCCTTCAAAACTCGTGTTTGTTCAGCGACATCAGGACACATGTCTAGATACTAGGGACACTCAGGAATCTCATCGAGGCTGGAAGGGCAATAAGGGATACTTCTCGTGGTGAGGCGGGTGACCCAGCATCCCATTTCCTATAGCCACAGGGTGATATTGGGGATTCCTATCTAAGTTTAAGAAGGATTCAGGCCATCCTCACATTTTCAAGCAGTGAACTCCGCATAACTCTCGAGGTGTCAAATGATGTGAGGCATTCCGTCGAAATGAGATGGGGATCTAGGTCTTTCTCTAGGGTCTCTACGCTGGGGATTCAGACATCCCTTCATCTTGTGAGATGAAAGACGAGCCTGTATTCAAGCCGCTGCAAGGAAATCCTGCCTCCTTTCCAGTCAGGGCTTCTCGGTGTATATTTCTCTTGAAACAGCAAACACAGGGTCCCCTCCCACATACATATTGCCAAGAGAAACCTCCTCTTGAGGGGCTTGTGGAATTTGGCATATGTCCTTGAGTACTAAAACCAGGGAATCAGCTCTCATCTTGAGACGTTATGAAGTACATGGGGCATTCCTCGAGTTGCTATGATGAACTTGGTGTTCCTCTAGACTTTGGGACGGTGTTCTCGGGGGGAAACTCTGCAGTTTACTAAAGGAAGTCAAGCCACTGGTCGTGTTTGTTGGGGAACGGCGGATGGCTGTGTAGTCATTGCAGGGGAATCAGGCCTCATCTCGAGTTGATTTGGGGTAAAACATGGAGGTTCTTTTTGTTGCTGGGGGCTGGGGTGACGTCAGGGTCCCTCTAGAATTGTGACCGGTTATTCTTGGGGACTGTCTTGAGATCCATCAAGGCAAGTCGATGCTCCTTACATGTTTGATGGGGATCACGGAATTGCTCTGCATGCAAGGTAGGGGATTCGGGCCTTCATCTCGCTTCTAGGGGGAGGTCACATTGTTTTTTTTCGAGTTGCTGCGGGACGTGGGTATAATCTCACGTTACGGCGGGGATGGCCCGGCAAAAAAAATTGTGTTTGTTCTGCGACGTCAGGACTCTTGTCTAGTTACGAGGGAACAAAATCAGGAGTCTTTACGGAGGGCTGGGCAGGTGCAATTGGGGGCGCCTTCTCATTGTTGATGAGTCGGGCGACCCAATGGTCCATTCCTTTTCCGTAGCCACAGTTATATGGTGCAGTCCTATTCAATGTTCAAGAATGAGGAAGGCATCGTCACATTTTGAAGCAGTGCAGTGAACTCTGCGTTGCCTCTCTGAAGTGTCAAAGTGATGTGAGGCTTTCCCTTCAAAATGAGGCGGGGAAAGAGGGTCTTTCTCTTAGGGGCTCCCCAGGGGTTTGAGACCGTCCACTTCATCTTGTGAGTTGAAAGACGAGCCTGTATTTCCAAGCCAATGTTTTCAAGGAAATCCGGGCACTGCTTTCGTGTCAGGGCTGCTCGGCCTATATTTCCACTCGAGGCAGGCGAAGCTCAGGGGTGCCTCCCACATTAACTATTGCTGAGATGAAGCCTCCTGTTTCAGGTGGCTTGGGGAATAGCTGCCATAAATCTTGAGGTCCCTATGGCCATGGGACCCATCAGCATCTCCATCTCGAGGACAATTTTGTGGTGCACGAAGAATTCCTCGATGGAGCTGTGCTGAATTGGTGTTCATCATGACTAGGGAAGCTGTTGCCTGGATTCTCTTGTTGTTTGCCTAAAGTGGTCAAATCCCATTGGTCGTGTTTGATGGGGAATGGGGGATGACTCTGTAGTCAATACTGGGGAAATTGGTTTCCCTCATCTAGTGTTGTCTTAGGGTACTTGGTAATACTTAGCGTTGCTTGCTGAGGTGACATCAGTGTCCCTCTAGTCTTGTAACTGTTTTCTTGGGGACTTTCTCGAGGATCCATCATGCAAGACGATTGCTTCCTTATATTGTTTGATTGGGATACGGAATTTTGCTCTGATTGCAATGCAAAACGGAATCGGACCTCATCTCGCGTTCGAGGGGATATCTCATGGCTTTTCTCGGGTCTTGAGGGTGGGGTCCATGGGGTATATTCTCGTGTTACGGCCGGTGGAGGGCCACTTCAACAATTCGAACCTAGATTTGTTTGTCGGTGACCTCCGGGATTCCCTGGTCTAGTTACCAGTAGGGAACACCTCTGGGGGGAAATCTCTCTTGGAGGATTTGGCAGGGCAATAAAAGGGTATGCTTTCGCAAGATCAAGGCGGGAGAAACCAGTGTCTCCTTTTCCCAAGTATGCCAGGGGGGGGATATTGGGGGGGGGTTCCTATCGTGTAAAGGGAATAGGCATGGCCACCTTTTGAAGAAGTAACTACGGGGCGTGACTTCTTGAAAATGTAATGAGGGATGTCGAGGCATGCCTTCGCAACTGTGGCGGGGAAATTAGGGCTCTCATTCTAGGGTCTACACAGGGGTATTGAGGAATCATTCAACTTGTGAGATAAAGATGAGCCTTGTACTCAAGAAACTATGCAAGGAAATCCGGACCCCCCCCCCCCCTCCTTTCGAGTCAGGGCGTATCGATTTATATTTCACTTGCAGGCAGTTAAAATCAGGAATTCTTCCCGCATAACTATTGCTGAGAGAAAGCTGTTCTTGAGATGCTGTGGAAGTTGGCATTCGTCTTGAGTCTAAGCCAGGGATCAGCTCTCATCTCGAGACGATTTGGGGGCGAGGGTACTCGGATATATCGAGTTGCTGTGCTGGAAAATTGTTATTACTCTAGTCTTGAGGACGGATGGTTTTTTTCGGGAAAAATCTCTGGAGTTGCCTAAAGGAAATTTCAATCCACTGGGCATGTTTTTCTTAGGAACGGTGATTGCTCTGTATATCAATGCAGGGGAAGTCGGGCTTTATCTCGATTTTAATTTGGTGGGTACAAGCAGGACCCTTCACGCTTATGGGGTTGTACCTTAGGGTTTTCCCTCTAAAGTCTTTGTAACCTGTTGTATCCATCTTGGGACTCCCGTGTCTCCGAGATATATTCAACCAAAGTCGGAAGGATCCTTATTTGTTTATGGGGTTCACGGAATTGCTCTGCATGCACAATGCAGGGGGGCAAAAATCGGGCCTCATCTCGTCTTCGAGCGGGGGGAGAAGGACTAATGGGTTTTCTCGAGCATGTGGTGGGGACCTGGGGTATATTCTCGAGTTGACAGCGGGGATGGCGTTCAAAAACTCTCTTTGTTAAGCGAAGTTAGCACTCTGGTCTAGTTAGCGAAGGGTCACACTCAGAGTAACTTTTTTCTTCGAGGCTTGGTCAGCGATTAGAAAAGTGTACCCTTCATCGAGGTGAGGGCCGGGAAAACGCCAGGGTCCCGCTGTTTCCAATTATCCACAGGGGCTAGATTGGGGATTACTTAGCAATGGTGCGATGAGAGTGCAGGAGTAAGGCATCGTCACTTTTTGAAGCAGGGATTCTCCGCCAATGTGACTCTCGATGGTGTCAAAGTGATGTGAGGCATTCCATCGAAAATGGGTGGGACTACTAGGCTTTCTTTAGGGGTCTAAACTGGGGATTCAGGACATCCATCATTTTGTGTGAAATGAAAGACGAGCATGTAATCAAAGCCACTGCAAGGTAATCTGGCTCAATTTCCAGTCACGGGCCTTCTCAGTGTATATTCCACTTGAGGGCAGCATTCTCATGGTCCCTCCAATATACCTATTGCTAAGAGAGCCTCCTCTTGAGGGGCTTTGTGGAAAGTTTGGCATATCGTCCTTGAGTCTAAAACAGGAAATCTGCTCTCCTCTCGAGACGATTTGGGGTCCCCCCCCCCCCCCCCCCCCCCCCCCCCCCCCCCCCCCCCCCCCCCCCCCCCCCCCCCCCCCCCCCCCCCCCCCCCCCCCCCCCCCCCCCCCCCCCCCCCCCCCCCCCCCCCCCCCCCCCATCCTTTTTGGGTTATGTTTTTTTTGGGGTTTTTTTTTTTGGGTCTCTGATGAATTTTTTGGGCTGCTCGGAGGAAGGGATGCTTTTAATGGTTTGGGTCAAATTTTTCGGGGGTTTTTGGGGCCCTCCTTTGGGGGTCATGTTTTTTGAGTTTGGACCGGGGAAATCGTTATTTACAGGGGGATGGGGGCAAAAATTGTTTTTAATCGGGACTTTTGGAGGTCAAAGTTTTTTTTTGAGTTGGGGGAAGGGGGTTTTCCAATGTAAGGGCGGGGAGTCCAAGGAATCCAATTTTAGAGACATTATCCCTTTTTTAATTTCCAAAGGAGGCAGGAGGCCTTTTAAAAGTTCGCTCCCTGGGTTGCATTGGGGAAACTTTTTTTTAAGAGGCGGGAAAAGGGCTTTCTTAGGCAAAGGGATTCGGGGTCCTTACTTGGGTTTGCAAAGAGATTAACCGGGGAAAGGTTTCCCTTGGTTCGGGCCCTTACGGTGTTTCCATTTACACGCGGGTGCCCCAAATCCTTCAGGAATCCCCTTTTGGGCTTTGGAAACCCCATCGTCTTACTAAACGGGTAAACCTCTTCAAGAATTTTGGGGTCCAAGCTTCGAGTTGCGGGAATTGTTTCCTTTAAAACTAGAAGGGTCCTGTTTTCCCCTTGGGTTTCAAAGGTCCCTGGCTTGTTTGGGAAGGGGAATCCGTTTCTAAATTGAATTCATTGTTTTTTGGACTGGATTACTGGTTGCTTGGGGAAAACCCCCCCTTATTTCTTAAATTTTCCCGGGTTTTGGACCCAGGTTCCTTAAGTTAGGGGAAAGGGAAATTGCGCATGCAATCAAAGACCCCTCTGGTGAGGGGTTTCCCCCTTGGCTTTTCGGGGGGTGGGCCATCGGTTGGGGGGTTTGGTTGAAGTTTTTGAAGGGGCCCTTTGTTGGGGACCCCCAGGAAATTTGAGTTGTTGGAAGGGAAATTAGTTAAGGGGGGAAACCCAGGCCCCTTTTCAAGGGGGGATTTTGGGTTTCAATTCTAAAGGGGTTCTGACTGGTTTTGGAAGCGGGAAGGGCCCGGGGTAAAAGGTGAGCTTCTCGAGGAAAGGAATGGGTTTTCTCTAAAGGGGGGTTTCAGCCCTTTCCTTTAAAAGGGAATCGTTTCCCATTGCAAGGAAAACAGTTCCTTTCCAAAGGTTTTCCGGTTTTTCCTTGGGGGCTCAAATTTCCCCAAACCATTGGGAAAAGGGCCTGTTGGGGTGAAGGAAGCCTCTCTTTGGAAGGGCTGAAATATCTTCCCCAAAAGGGACAGCAATTCACATTGGCGGAACTTCTTCTTTGGGAGGCTTTTTTTTTGGGGTGTAAAAATTCAGCTGTAAAGGGAACGGGGGGTTGTTGTGGAACGGGAATTTTGCCCTTTGATTTTTGGGTGCTGGAATTTCTTTTGGCGTGCTAGGGTGCCCCCCTTTTGTTGTAATTTTTGGGCTCTCAGATCCTAAAACAAGGAACCACTTTGTTTTTGGGTCAATTCCTTGCGGGGAAAGGTTCTCGCTTCGGGGGAATTTTTTGGTTGGGGGACCTGGGGTTATTTAGGTTACGGGGGGCGAGCCCTTCAAACTGGTTTTCTTAAAATGGCTTCGTTAGGGGACCTTAGGATTTTAAAGGTTTTGGGAAAGTATTCTAAGTAGGGGAACTCGGTCCCATTCCAGTCCCAAAGGGGAATTGGGTTCCTTTTAATTAAAGGAAGTCGCTTTCACCTTTTGAAGGGAAAACCTGGTCCTTTCGAAGGTCAAAGGGATTGGCTTTCTAAAGGGGGGGTTTTGGGGCTTCGGGTTCAGATAACCCTTTCTTAAAAAGTTTATTCAAGCACGCAGAAACCCCCTTTCGAAAGGGTTATCGTTTAATTCCCCTTGGAGCAAAACCCGGGGTTTCAAACCTATTGCTTAAAAAACGGGTTTGGGTGTTTAAACGTGCAACCGTCTCCCAGTTTAAGGGACCCTTTTGGTGCGGAATTGGATCTTGATGAAGGTTAACCCTTACTTAAGTTTACGGGACCCCGAGTTCCCTTTAGGAAAGCCTCGGGGTGTTTCTGGAATTTTTGCTTTGTTAATGGGGGTCGGCCAACTCCTTTTATTTGGGGTAAGGGGCCTTGGCTGTGGTGACGGTTGTTGGCATTTTTGGGGGAAACCGGAACTCATAAGTCCAGGCCTTATATTTAGGGGTGGACTCAACAAAGGGATCTCATTTTTTGAGGGGAATTTGTTTTTCAGTTGGGGGGCCGGGGATTGTGTTCAGGAATTCTTTTTGGCCTTGGAATCTTTGTTGGATGGACCCTTCGGAATGGGTTTTTTCAGGTCATAAGGAACGATTTGGGGGTGGCGGAAACCTTTCCCTTTTAAGAAACCCAAATTGTCTTTCAGGTCAGGATGTAAGGTTCTCGCAAGGGCCCATGGGGGTTTTTAGGGCATCCTCAAATTTTTGGACAGGGCTTTTGGGTAACGGGGATTGGGCCCTTCCTTTGAGTTAAGGGGGGATAAGCATCCTTAGGGTTTAGTTTCCTGTTATTAATTGAGGCCCAAAATCGGGGTCCCCCACTTAATCGGGCCCCCAAAGGGTAAATTTTAATCCTTGGGTCTAACGGTTAGTCTATCCTTGATTTGGGTTTCCAGGGAGATTCTGGTTTTAGGAAAGGGTCCCCTTGCTGGTTTTTTTTCAAGGCTGGAAGGTAAAAAGGGTTGTAGGAAACTTTTGTTTTGGGTATAAAGGTAATGAGGCTCCTCCTGGGGTTGTTTTTTTCTCGTTTGGGGGGGGGGATTTTCCAGTTGGGGGAGGCTTTAAACTGTGAGGTTGGCCCGGGGTTCTTAAAAGGGAACCTGATTTTCGAGGTTGGGCAGGGAACAAAGGGATATTGGGGGGCGACAGGCCATTTTTTTCCCGTTTGGGATTCCTTAATAAGGGGGGGTCTCATTGGGCCCCCGGGGCCTCGGGCAATAAGGCTCCTCAATACGGGATGGGATTCATGGGTTTCCAAGGGTTCGAACCCAGCCCTTTGAATGAATAGGTTTCAACAAAAGGGAACGGCCCTTCCTTTAAAGGGCTTCCGGGTTTCCATTCAGAAATAAAGTCCCCCCCAAAATTATGGGCCTCCTCGATGTTGGTGAAATTTGTATTTGGGGCCCGACAGCATTCAAAAATTTTTTTAAACCGGAGCCTCTTTGGGTGGTGTTCCTTAGAGGGCCAGGTTTCCGGAACTAATTGCAAAAAAAGCCATGAGGTTAATTTGAAAGGGGTGATCTTGGATTTTGGGGGTGGGTATTTGAGTTTTTGGGTTTACATGGGTCCCCCTGCTGGGTGACCGGTCTCTGATATGAAAGGTTTTGGCGTTTGGGAGTTTAAAGAATGGGTCTTCATGTTGAGGGGTTATTCTCGAAATGAGGGGGGGGTCTTTTCGGTGGGGGGCCTGTTTTTCTGGGCCGGAACTGTTTAGGTTGGGGGGAAAGGATCTTAAATCGGTTTCCACATCTCCCGTATTTGGAACATCAGGCCATCGGGCCCGGAAACAAGGGAGCCCGGGTTGGGCCAAATGGTAACATCCTACAAAGGATGGGTTCCTTTGTTCAAGGTTGTTGGAATCGTCCCCTTTTGAAAGGAACTTGGCTTTCTAGGGTTTAAAGGGTTTAAGGCTTTCCGAATGTTGGGATACTTCTCGGGTAAATTTTCGAGCCCCCCTCTAAACATAGGAGAAGCTTCGTCTCCCCAAAATGTTCCTTCGTCACCCGGTGAATTTCCACTTCGGGCACCAAAGGGCTTTCCAAACCCTTTTGTGAAGTGCTCAAGACTTGGAATTTTTCCCTTTCTTGTTGCCAGATTCAGCCTTCAATGATTTTGGGGAAGGAGCAGCTCGAGTTTTTTGGAACGTTCTACTTGGGAAGGGTTTGGGGAATCTGGAGTTCTAGGTTCAAGCCTGGGTGTTTCTTGGGAAGGTTTTTATTTTTGGGGCGGCATTTTTGGGGTTCAATGGGTCTTCAGGATGGTTTACTTCGGGCCCTTAATGTGGGGGTTGGGAGGGGAAAGTCATCAACAGGGGGGGAATTGTGGGGTTCCGGATTGCCCTCAATGGGGTGCCCAAATCCCTTCAGGTTTCCAGGTTTCTTTGGGTTGCGGGAAAACCCAAGGGGAAGGGAAATTTTGTTTTCCCGGGTTTTTTTTGAATTCCTTTAAAGTAACTTTTGGAGGTCTTTTTGGAAAGGAACTTCGCTGAGGGGGAAGCCCCTTTTAAGCCAAATATTTGGTTCCCTAAATTTAAGAGTTTCAGGTTTCCCCTTAAAATGTTCCGCTCTCGAGGCCCATTTATTTCCCTTCGGGAAATGGGGGTTTCCCACATTTTTTCCCTCCGAAGGATAACTTAACTTTGAGAAAAGGCCGGGAATTCCAAGGAGGTTCGTCCCGGTTTTTGTTCACTTGACTAAATTTGGTTCTCAAAAAAAATGGGAAGGGTTTGGGAAAAAGGGGGGGCTTTGGTAATACAGGCCCTTGGGGTGTTTTTGGGTACACGGATTCCCCATTGTTTTAACTTGGTTTTCTGGGTTGGGGGTTTCGGGGAAATTTTGGGGGGCCCTAAGAAAAAAACCGGGGTGTTTGGGGGAAGGGAAACCTTGGTTAAAGGGGGAAATTTGGCTCGTATGGGGATTGTTTTTCTTGGGGGGGACCTGTGGTATTTCCGAGTTAGGGGGCTCCCTTAAAACCTGTTTGTTCCGCGGGACAGGCTAAATTTTGGCCTCAGAACCCTTCCAGTTGGGGGCAAAGGACTTCGGTGGGGGTTTAAACCCCTTTCCTATAGCCAGGATTTTGGGATTCTATCAATTTAGGATTCGGCATCAATTCAAGCAGAAAACCGCTACTCGGGTGGTTCCTTGTGGGTTCCCGGAATTGGGCCCAAAGATGGGGTCTTCTCTTTTTAAAAATTTTTCTTTTTTTAAATCTTTCATTTTCTTTATTTCCTTTAAAATTTTTTTTCCTTAAAAATTTTTTTCCCCTTTTTTTTTTCCCAGTTTTGGATACACGATTTTTACAATTCTTTTGGTTTAATTTTTTTTCTATTTTTTTTTGGTTTCTTTTTTTTCCTCAAAATTTGTTTTTTTTTTTTTTTTTTTTTTAAAATTTTTTAATTTTTTCCTCACTGTTTTTCTCAGTTCGGGTCCTTGGATAAGTTCATTGAAACGCTGTACCCCTAGAACTTTGGGGCCAATGAATCTCTGAAGGAAAAAAAGGGCCCCCTTTCCAAAATATTGGCCAGAAACCTTCCTTTGGGGTTTGGGTTTTTAATTTTTAGAAAACCCGGGACCCCCATTCGAGAATGAATCCGGGGAAATGATGACGGTTTCCTAGTTTGGTGGTGTCGGTTTTCCTACTAAGAAAGCAACCTGCTTTTGTGGGGAAGGCGATGGCTTTAGCTGCGGGAATCGCCTTCTTTTTTTGGGCGGGTTTTTTTTTTGGTAAACGTCGGCCTCTAGAATTTGCCCTTTTCTGGGGCTTGGGAATCGAAGTCATGTCCTTAAATGATGGGCCCATTGTTGATGAATTGGGGATCCTCTCTTTAGGGAGGTGTTTTTTTTTTTAGGGTGCCGGGGATTTTTTACGAGGCCGGGGGGGGAAAAATTTGGGTTTGTTTGTTGGTGGGGTCTTCTAGTTCGAGGGGGGGTTTTTTTGAGTTAGCATTGGGGGCTTTCTTGATTGGAGACCAAGGCCTTTTAAGCCAATAGGGCCTTATCAATGTTTGAGGGCACGCATCTTTTGATTCGCTTGCCTCGGGGGAATGATTTTTTTTTTGGGGGGGGGGAATAGGCCTTTCGGGTCCCACGGAAAGTCTTTTTCTTGTGAGTAAGCGGCCTGTACAGCACTGCAATTTCGTTCTGGCGTGGGGCCTTCCTGCCTACCACGTTTAAGTCAGGGTCCCCCATCTTCTGAAGAAGCCCTGTTGGTGGGAACTCCTTAACTTGAGGCAAGAATTTCCCTTTTGCTATGGGGAGGAGCTTCCTTTGTGGTGGAAGGGTTCCAAACTGAAGGGCCTTTTCGTTCATGGAAAAACCACCTTGGGGGGTGATCCTTGAAAACGGGTTGGTTTTCATCTTTTATTTTGGAACAGCCGTTTGGGGACCTTGGTCCAAAAGTTTTCGGGGCTTTGGGTCCCATGCAAGTTTTCCCTTACTTTTTTGTAGGGTAAGGTTGCCTAAGGGGAAAGGATCGCCGGATTCTGGGGGGGAAAATTATCCCTTTTCGGTTGGTGGGGGTATTTACTTTAGGCCGGGGGATCACCCTGTTTGACTTTTTTGGGGTTTCCAGTATAAGGGGCCCTATTTGAGGGGAAAAGGATGTTCTCGAAGTAGGGGGAAGGTCCCTTTCCTAGGGAAAGGTTCCTGTTAAGAAGAATCGGATCCCCTTTGATTAATCTGTAATGTCAGGGTTCCTTCGCAGTGGGGGGAAAAGGGTTTTTAGGACTCAGGGATTTAATTTGGGGTACAAGCAGGACCTTCACGCTGATGGGGTGACCTCAGGGTCCCTCTAGTCTTTTGACAGTATTCTTGGGGACTGTCTCGAGATCTATCAACCAAGTCGAGGATCCTTATATGTTTATAGAGATCACGGAATTGCTCTGCAGGCAATGCAGGGGAATCGGGCCTCATCTCGCTTCGAGCGGGAAGACTAATGGGTTTTCTCGAGTTGTGGTGGGGACCTGGGGTATATTCTCGAGTTACAGCGGGGATGGCCGTTCAAAACTCGTCTTTGTTAAGCGAAGTTAGCACTCCGGTCTAGTTACGAGGGTCACCTCAGGTATCTCTTCGAGGCTTGTCAGGATAAAAGGGACGCTTCTCGAGGTGAGGCCGGAAACCCAGGGTCCCTTTCCAGTAGCCACAGGGCTCTTGGGATTCCTATCAATGTTCGTGAGGAGTCAGGCATCGTCACGTTTTGAAGCAGTGAACTCCGCATGCCTCTCGAGGTGTCAAAGTGATGTGAGGCATTCCATCGAAATGAGGTGGGACTCTAGGGCTTTCTTTAGGGTCTACACTGGGGATTCAGACATCCCATCATTTTGTGAAATGAAAGACGAGCCTGTATTCAAGCCACTGCAAGGAAATCTGGCCTCAATTCCAGTCAGGGCTTCTCAGTGTATATTCCACTTGAGGCAGCAAACTCATGGTCCCTCCAACATACCTATTGCTAAGAGACGCCTCCTCTTGAGGGGCTTGTGGAAAGTTGGCATATGTCTTGAGTCTAAACCAGGAAATCAGCTCTCCTCTCGAGACGATTTGGGGTACATAGACCATTCCTCGCGTTGCTGTTCTGAACTTGGTGTTCCCCTAACCTTGGGATGGTGTTCTGAGGGTATCTCAGGAGTAGCCTAAAGGAAGTCAAGCCACTGCTCGTGTTTGATGGGGAAGGGGGGATGGCTCTGGAGTTAATGCAGGGGAATCGGGCCTCATCTCAAGTTGATTTGGGGTACATGGAGCTTCTTCATTTTCTTAGGGTGAGCTCACGTTCTCTCTAGAGTTGTGACAGTGTTTTTGGGGACTTTCTCGAGATCTGTCAAGCAAGTTGAGGCTCCTTACATGTTTGATGGTGATCACAGAATTGCTCTGCATTCAATGCAGGGGAATCATGCCTCATCTCGCTCCGAGGGGAAGTCCCATGATTTTTTTGAGTTGCGGTGTGGACCTGGGGTATATTCTCAAGTTACGGCGGGGATGGCCCTTCAAAACTCGTGTTTGCTCAGCGACATCAGGACTCCTGTCTAGTTACGAGGGACACCTCAGCTATCTCTTTGAGATTTGTCAGGGCAAAAGGGACTCTTCTCGAGGTTAGGCCGGAAACCCAGGGTCCCTTTCCAGTAGCCATTGGGCTATTGGGATTCCTATCTAAGTTTAAGAGGATTCAGGCATCCTCACATTTTCAAGCAGTGAACTCCGCATAACTCTCGAGGTGTCAAATGATGTGAGGCATTCCGTCGAAATGAGATGGGGATCTAGGTCTTTCTCTAGGGTCTCCACTGGGGATTCAGACATCCCTTCATCTTGTGAGATGAAAGACGAGCCTGTATTCAAGCCGCTGCAAGGAAATCCTGCCTCCTTTCCAGTCAGGGCTTCTCGGTGTATATTTCTCTTGAAACAGCAAACACAGGGTCCCTCCCACATACATATTGCCAAGAGAAACCTCCTCTTGAGGGGCTTGTGGAATTTTGGCATATGTCTTGAGTCTAAACCAGGGAATCAGCTCTCATCTTGAGACGTTTTGAAGTACATGGGCATTCCTCGAGTTGCTATGATGAACTTGGTGTTCCTCTAGACTTTGGACGGTGTTCTCGGGGAAACTCTGCAGTTTACTAAAGGAAGTCAAGCCACTGGTCGTGTTTGTTGGGGAACGGCGGATGGCTGTGTAGTCATTGCAGGGGAATCAGGCCTCATCTCGAGTTGATTTGGGGTACATGGAAGTTCTTCTTGTTGCTGGGGTGACGTCAGGGTCCCTCTAGAATTGTGACCTTATTCTTGGGGACTGTCTCGAGATCCATCAAGCAAGTCGATGCTCCTTACATGTTTGATGGGGATCACGGAATTGCTCTGCATGCAAGGTAGGGGATTCGGGCCTCATCTCGCTTCTAGGGGGAGGTCACATTGTTTTTTTCGAGTTGCTGCGGGACCTGGGGTATAATCTCACGTTACGGCGGGGATGGCCCGGCAAAAATTTGTGTTTGTTCTGCGAAGTCAGGACTCTTGTCTAGTTACGAGGGACAACTCAGGAGTCTTTTCGAGGCTTGGCAGGGCAAATGGGGCGCTTCTCAATGTGAGTCGGGAGATCCAAGGTCCCTTTTCAGTAGCCACAGTTATATTGCGCTTTCTATCAATGTTCAAGATGAGGCAGGCATCGTCACCTTTTGAAGCAGTGAACTCTGCGTGCCTCTCGAGGTGTCAAAGTGATGTGAGGCTTTCCTTCAAAATGAGGCGGGAACGTAGGGCTTTCTCTAGGGTCTCCACAGGGGATTCAGACGTCCCTTCACCTTGTGAGATGAAAGACGAGACTGTATTCAAGCCACTGCAAGGAAATCCGGCCTTCTTTCGTGTCAGGGCTGTTCGGTGAATATTCCACTCGAGGCAGCAAGCTCAGGGTGCCCCCACATACCTACTGCTGAGAGAAGCCTCCTCTTTAGGGGCTTGTGGAAAGCTGCCATACGTCTTGAGTCTAAACCAGGGAATCAGCTCTCATCTCGAGACAATTTGGGGTACACGGAGCATTCCTCGAGTTGCTGTGCTGAACTTGGTGTTCCTCAAAACTAGGGAAGGTGTTCGCCTGGATTCTCTTGTTGTTGCCTAAAGAAGTCAACCCATTGGTCGTGTTTGATGGGGAATGGGGGATGACTCTGTAGTCAATACAGGTGAATTGGTCCTCATCTCGTGTTGACTTAGGGTACTTGGAGTTACTTAGCGTTGCTGGGGTAACCTCAGTGTCCCTCTAGACTTGTAACTGTTTTTCCTGGGGACTTTCTCGAGATCCATCATGCAAGTCGATGCTCCTTACATGTTTGATTGGGATAACGGAATTGCTCTGCATGCAATGCAAAGGAATCGGACCTCATCTCGCGTCGAGGGGGATATCTCCTGGCTTTTCTCGGGTTGAGGTGGGGACCTGGAGTATATTCACGTGTTACGGCGGGGATGGCCCTTAGAAACTTGAGTTTTTTCAGCAACGTCAGGACTCCAGTTTAGTTACGAGGGACACCTCAGGAATCTCTTGAAGGATTGGTAGGGCAAAAGGTACGCTTCTCGAGGTAAGGCGGGAGACCCAGTGTCCCTTTCCAGTAGCCACAGGGATATTGGGGTTCCTATCAATTCTGAAGGGGTGTCAGTCTTCGTCACCTTTTGAAGCAGTGAACTCTGCATGCCTCCCGAGGTGTAAAAGGGATGTGAGGCATTCTGACGAAATGAGGCAGGGACATAGAGCTTTCTCTAGGGTCTCGACAAGGGTTTCAGACTACCCTTCCTCTTCTCAGATGATAGAAGATCCTGTATTCAAGCCACTGCAAGAAAATCCAGTCTCCTTTCGAGTCAAGGCTTCTCGGTGTATATTCCACTTGACGCAGCAAACTCAGGATCCCTCCAACATACCTATTGCTGAGAGAAGCCTCCTGTTGAGGTGCTTATGGAAAGTTGGCATACGTCTTGAGTCGAAGCCAGTGAATCAGCTCTCATCTCGAGATGATTAGGGAACACGCAGGATTCCTCGAGTTGCTGTGCTGAACTTCGTGTTCCTCTAGACTTGGGACGGTGTTCTCGTTGAATCTCTTGAGTTGCCTAAAGAAAATCAAGCCACTGGTCGTGTTTGATGGTGAACGGGGGATGACTCTGTGGTGAAGGCAGGGGAATTTGGCCGCATTTCGAGTTGATATGGGGTGCATGGAACTCCTTCTCATTGTTGGAGTGACCTCAGGGTCCCTCTAGGCTTGTGACAGTGTTCTTGGGGACTCTCTCGAGATCCATCAAACAAGTGAAGGCTCCATACATGTTTGATGGGGATCACATAATTGCTCTGCATGAAATGCAGGGGAATCGAGCCTCATCTCGCTTCGAGGGGGATGTCTCATGGTTTTTCTTGAGTTGTGGCGGGGACCTGGGGTGTATTCTAGAGTTACGGTGGGGATGGCCCTTCAAAACTCGTGTTTCTTCACCGAAGTCATGACTCCTGTCTAGTTAAGAGGGACCCCTTAGGAATCTCTTGAAGGATTGGCAGGACAAAACGTACGCTTCTCGAAGTAAGGCGGGAGACCCACGGTCCCACTCCAGTAGCCACAGGGATATTGGGGTTCCTATCCATGCTCAAGAGGAGTCACGCATGGTCACCTTTTGAAGAAGTGAACTCTGCGTGCCTTTCGAAGTGTCAAAGGGATGTTAGGCATTTCGTCGAAATGGGGCGGAGTTTTAGGGCTTTCTCTAGGGTCTCCACAGGGGATTGAGACATCCCTTCATCTTGTGAGATAAAAGACGAGCCTGTATTCAAGACACTGCCAGGATATCCGGCCTCCTTTCGAGTCAGGGCTTATCAGTTTATATTCCACTTGAGGCAGCAAACTCAGGGTCTCTCTCACATACCTATTGCTGAGAGAAGCCTGCTCTTGAAGTGCTTGTAGAACGTTGCCATACGTCTTGAGTCTAAGCCAGGGAATCAGATCTCATCTCGAGACGATTTGGGGTACACGGAGCAGTCCTCGAGTTGCTGTGCTGAACTTGGTATTCCTCTAGACTTGGGACGGTGTTCTCGGGGAATCTGTGGAGTTGCCTAAAGGAATTCAAGCCACTGGGCGTTGTCCTGTGAATGGTGTTGCCTCTGGATTCAGTGCAGAGGAATGGGGCCTCATCTCGATTTCATGTGGGGTACATGGAGCTCCTTCGCGCTGATGGTTTGACCTCAGGTTTCCTCTAGACTTGTAACAGTGTTCTTGGGAACTGTCTCGAAATCCATCAACCAAGTCGAGGATCCTTATATGTTTATGGGGATCACGGAATTGCTCTGCATGCAATGCAGGGGAATCAGGCCTCATGTCGCTTCGAGGGTGAAGACTCATGGGTTTTCTCGAGTTGCAGCGGGGACCTGGGGTATATTCTCGAGTTACGGTTGGGATGGCCCTTCAAAACTCTTCTTTGTTCCGCGTTGTCAGGACTTCTCTCTAGTTAGGATGGACACCTCAGGAATGTCCTCGAGGTTTGGCAGGTCAAAAGGAACGCTTCTCGAGGTGAGGCGGAAGACCCAGTGTCCCTTTTCAGTAGCCACAGGATATTGGAATTTGTATCAATTTTCAAGAGGATTCAGGCATCGTCACCTTCTGAAGCAGTGATCTCCGCGTGCCTCTCAAGGTATCAAAGAGATGTGAGGCATTCCTTCGAAATGCGGCGTGAACCTAGGGCTTTCTCTAGGGTCTCCACAGGGGATTCGGACATCCCTTCATCTTGTGAGATGAAAGAGGGGCCTGTATTCAAGCCACTGGAGGGAATTAGGGCGGCCTTTCGAGACAGGGCTTCTCGGTGTATATTCCACTTGAGGCAGCAAATTCAGGGTCCCTCCCACATAACTATTGCAGAGAGAAGCCTCATCTTGAGGTGCTTGTGGAAATTTGGCATGCGTCTTGAGTCTAACCCTGGAACTCAGCTCTCATCTCGATATGATTTGGGGTACATGGAGCATTCCTCGTGTTGCTGTTCTAAACTTGGTGTTCCTCTATACTTGGGACGGTGATCTCAGTGAATCTCTGGAGCTGCCTAAAAGAAGTCAAAACACTGGTCGTGTTTGATGGGGAACGGGTGATATTTCTGGACTCAATGCAATGTAATCGGGCTTCTTCTCGATAGAGTGGGAAGTCTGATGTTTTTTCTTGAGTTGCAGCGGGGACATGGGGTATATTCTCGAGTTAAGTTGGGGATGGCCTTCAAAACTCGTGTTTGTTCAGCGACGTCAGGACTCGTGTCTAGATACTAGGGACACCTCAGGAATCTCTTCGAGGCTTGGCAGGGAAAAAAAAGGGATACTTCTCGAGGTGAGGCGGGTGACCCAGGGTCCATTTCCTGTAGCCACAGGGATATTGGGATTCCTATCAATGCTCAAGGCGAGTCAGGCATCGTCACACTTGAAAAAGTGAACTCTGCGTGCCTCTAGAGGTATCAAAGTGATGTGAGGTATTCCGTCGAAATAAAGCGGGGACCTAGGGTGTTCACTAGCGTTTCCACATGGGTTTCAGAATTCCCAGCATCCTGTGAGATGAAAGATGAGCCTGTATTCAAGCCACTGCAAGGCAATCTGGCCTTCTTTCGAGTCAAGGCTTCTCGGTGTATATTACACTTGAGGCAGTAAACTAAAGTCCCTCCCACATACCTATTGCTGAGAGAAGCCTCCTCGTGATGTGCTTGTGAAAGTTGGCATACGTCTCGAGCCTAAGCCAGGAAATCAGCTCTCATCTTGAGAAGATTTTGTGTACACGGAGCATTCCTCGTGATGCTGTGCTGAACTTGGTGTTCCTCTAGACTTGGCACGGTGATCTCAGGGAATCTCTGGAGTTGCCTAAAGGAAGTCAAGCCACAGGTCATGACTAATGGGAAACGGGGGATGACTCTGGAGTCAATGCTGGGGAATCGGGCCTCATCTTGAGTTGATTTGGTGTACATGGAGCTCCTTCACACTGCTAGGGTGACGTCAGGCTCTCTCTAGATATGTGACAGTGTTCTTGGCGACTGTCTGGAGATCCATCAAGCAAGTCGAGGCTCCTTACATGTTTGATGGGGATTACCAAATTGCTCTGCATCAAATGCAGGGGAATTCGGCCTCATCTCCCTTTGAGGGAGAATTCTCATTGTTTTTCTCGAGTTGCGGCGGAGACCTGGGGTATGTTCTCGAGTTACGTCGGGGATGGATCTTCAAAACTCGTGTTTGTTCAGCGACATCAGTACTCCTGTCTAGTTATGAGGGACACCTCAGGAATCTCTTCGAGTCTTGGCAGGGCAAAAGGGACGCTTCTCGAGGTTAGGCGGGAGACCATGGTAACTTTCCCGTAGCAATAGGGATATTGGGATTCCTATCAATGTTCAAGGTGTGTCAGGCATCGTCACCTTTTGAAGCGGTGAACTCTGCATGCCTCCCGAGGTGTTAAAGGGATGTGAGGCATTCTGACGAAATGAGGCAGGGACATAGAGCTTTCTCTAAGGTCTCCACAAGGGATTCAGTCTTCCCTTCCTCTTGTCAGACGATAGAAGAGCCTCTATTCAAGACACTGCAAGAGAATCCAGAATCCTTTCGAGTCAAGAATTCTCAGTGTATATTCCACTTGAGGCAGCAAACTCAGGGTCCCTCCAACATACCTGTTGCTGAGAGAAGCCTCCTGTTGAGGTGCTTATGGAAAGTTGGCATATGTCTTGAGTCGAAGCCAGTGAATCAGCTCTCATCTCGAGACGATTAGGGAACACGCAGGATTCCTCGAGTTGCTGTGCTGAACTTCGTGTTCCTCTAGACTTGGGACGGTGTTCTCGTTGAATCTCTGGAGTTGCCTAAAGAAAATCAAGACACTGGTCGTGTTTGATGGTGAACGGGGGATGACTCTGTGGTGAAGGCAGGGGAATTTGGCCGCATCTCGAGTTGATATGGGGTGCATGGAACTCCTTCTCATTGTTGGAGTGACCTCAGGGTCCCTCTAGGCTTGTGACAGTGTTCTTGGGGACTCTCTCGAGATCCATCAAACAAGTGAAGGCTCCATACATGTTTGATGGGGATCACATAATTGCTCTGCATGAAATGCAGGGGAATCGAGCCTCATCTCGCTTCGAGGGGGATGTCTCATGGTTTTTCTCGAGTTGCGGCGGGGACCTGGGGTATATTCTAGAGTTACGGCGGGGATGGCCCTTCAAAACTCGTGTTTGTTCACCGAAGGCATGACTCCTGTCTAGTTAAGAGGGACCCCTTAGGAATCTCTTGAAGGATTGGCAGGACAAAAGGTACGCTTCTCGAAGTAAGGCGGGAGACCCACAGTCCCACTCCAGTAGCCACAGGGATATTGGGGTTCCTATCCATGCTCAAGAGGAGTCACGCATGGTCACCTTTTGAAGAAGTGAACTCTGCGTGCCTCTCGAAGTGTCAAAGGGATGTTAGGCATTTCGTCGAAATGGGGCGGAGATTTAGGGCTTTCTCTAGGGTCTCCACAGGGGATTGAGACATCCCTTCATCTTGTGAGATAAAAGACGAGCCTGTATTCAAGACACTGCCAGGAAATCCGGCCTCCTTTCGAGTCAGGGCTTATCAGTTTATATTCCACTTGAGGCAGCAAACTCAGGGTCTCTCTCACATACCTATTGCTGAGAGAAGCCTGCTCTTGAGGTGCTTGTAGAATGTTGCCATACGTCTTGAGTCTAAGCCAGGGAATCAGATCTCATCTCGAGACGATTTGTGGTACACGGAGCAGTCCTCGAGTTGCTGTGCTGAACTTGGTATTCCTCTAGACTTGGGACAGTGTTCTCGGGGAATCTCTGGAGTTGCCTAAAGGAAATCACGCCCCTGGGCGTGTTTTCTTGGGAACGGTGATTGCTCTGGATTCAATGCAGGGGAGTCGGGCCACATCTCGATTTAATTTGGGGTACATGGAGGTCCTTGGCGCTGATGGGTGACCTCAGGGTCCCTCTAGACTTGTGACAGTGGTCTTGGGGACTGTCTCGAGATACATCAACCAAGTCGAGGATCCTTATATGTTTATGGGGATCACGGAATTGCTCTGCATACAATGCAGGGGAATCAGGCCTCATCTCGTTTCGAGGGGGATGTCTCATTGTTTTTCTCGAGTTGCGGTGGGGACCTGGGGCATATTCTCGTGTTACGGCGGAAATGGATCTTCACAACTCTTGTTTGTTCCGCGTTGTCAGGACTCCTCTCTAGTTAGGATGGACTCCTCAGGAATGTCTTCGATGTTTGGCAGGTCAAAAGGAACGCTTCTCGAGGTGAGGCGGAAGACCTAGTGTCCCTTTTCAGTAGCCACAATATTGGAATTCGTACCAATTTTCAAGAGGATTCAGGCATCGTCACCTTCTGAAGCAGTGATCTCCGCGTGCCTCTCGAGTTATCAGAGAGATGTGAGGCATTCCTTCGAAATGAGGCGTGGACCTAGGGCTTTCTCTAGGGTCTCCACAGGGGATTCGGACACACCTTCATCTTGTGAGATTAAAGAGGGGCCGGTATTCAAGCCACTGCCAGGAATTACGGGGGCCTTTTGAGACAGGGCTTCTCGGTGTATATTCCACTTGAGGCAGCAAATTCAGGGTCCCTCCCACATAACTATTGCTGAGAGAAGCCTCCTCTTGAGGTGCTTGTGGAAATTTGGCATGCGTCTTGAGTCTAATCCAGGAACTCAGCTCTCATCTAGATATGATTTGGGGTACATGGAGCATTCCTCGTGTTGCTGTTCTAAACTTGGTGTTCCTCTAGACTTGCACGGTGTTCTCAGTGAATCTCTGGAGCTGTCTAAAGGAAGTCAAAACACTGGTCGTGTTTGATGGGGAACGATTGATATTTCTGGACTCAATGCAAGGTAATCAGGCTTCTTCTCGATCGAGGGGGAAGTCTGATGTTTTTTCTCGTGTTGCGGGGGGGACCTGGGTATATTCTCGAGTTATGGTGGGGATGGCCTTCAAAACTCGTGTTAGTTCAGCGACATCAGGACTCGTGTCTAGATACTAGGGACACCTCAGGAATCTCTTCGAGGCTTGGCAGGGCAAAAGGTATACTTCTCGAGGTGAGGCGGGTGACCCAGGATCCATTTCCTGTAGCCACAGTGATATTGGGATTCCTATCAATGCTCAAGGCGAGTCAGGCATCGTCACCCTTGAAGAAGTGAACTCCGCGTGCCTCTAGAGGTATCAAAGTGATGTGAGGCATTCCGTCGAAATAAAGCGGGGACCTAGGGCATTCATTAGTGTTTCCACATGGGTTTCAGACATCCCAGCATCCTGTGAGATGAAAGATGAGCCTGTATTCAAGCCACAGCAAGGAAATCCGGCCTTCTTTCGAGTCAGGGCTTCTCGGTGTATATTCCACTTGAGGCAGTAAACTCAGGTCCCTCCCACATACCTATTGCTGAGAGAAGCCTCCTCTTGATGTGCTTGTGGAAAGTTGGCATACGTCTTGAGCCTAACCCAGGAAATCAGCTCTCATCTCGAGACGATTTTGTGTACACGGAGCATTCCTCGAGATGCTGTGCTGAACTTGGTGTTCCTCTAGACTTGGCACGGTGTTCTCAGGGAATCTCTGGAGTTGCCTAAAGGAAGTCAAGCCACAGGTCATGATTAATGGGAAACGGGGGATGACTCTGGAGTTAATACAGGGGAATCGGGCCTCATCTTGAGTTCATTTGGTGTACATGGAGCTCCTTCACACTGCTAGGGTGACGTCAGGCTCTCTCTAGATATGTGACAGTGTTCTTGGCGACTGTCTGGAGATCCATCAAGCAAGTCGAGGCTCCTTACATGTTTGATGGGGATTACCAAATTGCTCTGCATCAAATGCAGGGGAATTGGGCCTCATCTCACTTCGAGGGGGAAGTCTCATTGTTTTTCTCGAGTTGCGGCGGAGACCTGGGGTATGTTCTCGAGTTACGTCGGGGATGGATCTTCAAAACTCGTGTTTGTTCAGCGACATCAGTACTCCTGTCTAGTTATGAGGGACACCTCAGGAATCTCATCGAGGCTTGACAGGGCAAAAGCGACGCTTCTCGAGGTTAGGCGGGAGACCATGGTAACATTCCCGTAGCAATAGTGATATTGGGATTCCTATCAATGTTCAAGGTGTGTCAGGAATCGTCACCTTTTGAAGCAGTGAACTCTGCATGCCTCCCAAGGTGTTAAAGGGATGTGAGGCATTCTGACGAAATGAGGCAGGGACATAGATCTTTCTCTAGGGTCTCCACAAGGGATTCAGACTGCCCTTCCTCTTGACAGACGATAGAAGAGCCTGTATTCAAGCCACTGCAAGAAAATCCAGTCTCCTTTCGAGTCAAGGCTTCTCGGTGTATATTCCACTTGAGGCAGCAAACTCAGGGTCTCTCTCACATACCTATTGCTGAGAGAAGCCTGCTCTTGAGGAGCTTGTAGAACGTTTGCCATATGTCTTGAGTCTAAGCCAGGGAATCAGCTCTCAACTCGAGATGATTTGGGGTACACGGAGCAGTCCTCGAGTTGCTTTGCTGAACTTGGTATTCCTCTAGACTTGGGACAGTGTTCTCGGGGAATCTCTGGAGTTGCCTAAAGGAAATCAAGCCCCTGTGCGTGTTTTCTTGGGAACGGTGATTGCTCTGGATTCAATGCAGGGGAGTCGGGCCACATCTCGATTTAATTTGGGGTACATGGAGGTCCTTGGCACTGATGGATGACTTCAGGGTCCCTCTAGACTTGTGACAGTGGTCTTGGGGACTGTCTCGAGATACATCAACCAAGTCGAGGATCCTTATATGTTTATGGGGATCACGGAATTGCTCTGCATACAATGCAGGGGAATTGGGCCACATCTCGCTTCGAGGGGGATGTCTCATTGTTTTTCTTGAGTTGCGGTGGGGAACTGGGGCATATTCCCGAGTTACGGCGGGAATGGCCCTTCAAAACTCTTTTTGTTCCGCGTTTTCAGGACTCCTCTCTAGTTAGGATGGACTCCTCAGGAATGTCTTCGATGTTTGGCAGGTCAAAAGGAACGCTTCTCGAGGTGAGGCGGAAGACCCTGTGTCCCTTTTCAGTAGCCACAATATTGGAATTCGTATCAATTTTCAAGAGGATTCAGGCATGTTCACCTTCTGAAGCAGTGATCTCCGCGTGCCTCTCGAGGTATCAAAGATATGTGAGGCATTCCTTCGAAATGAGGTGTGGTCCTAGGGCATTCTCTTCGGTCTCCACAAAGATTGAGACATACCTTCTTCTTGTGAGATGAAAGACGGGCCTCTATTCAAGCCATGGCGAGAAATTACAGCGTCCTTTTCAGACAGGGTTTCTCGGTGCATATTCCACCTGAGGCAGCAAATTTAGGTTCCCTCCCACATAAATATTGCTGAGATAAGCCTCCTCTTGAGGTGCTTGTGGAAAGTTGGCATGCGTCTTGAGTCTAATCCAGGGACTCAGCTCTCATCTCGAGATGATTTTGGGTACAAGAAGCATTCCTCCATTTGCTGTTCTAAACTTGGTTTTCCTCTAGACTTGGGACGGTGTTCTCAGGGAATCTCTGGAGATGCCTAAAGAAGTCAAAACACCGGTCGTGTTTGATGAGGAACGGGTGATATCTCTGGACTCAATGCAGGGGAATCGGGCTTCTTCTCGCATCGAGGGGGATGTCTGATTGTTTTTCTCGAGTTGCGACGGGGACCTGTGGTATATTCTCGAGTTACAGTGGGGATGGCCTTCAAAACTCGTGTTTGTTCAGCGACCTCAGGACACATGTCTAGATACTAGGGACACCTCAGGAATCTCATCGAGGCATGGAAGGGCAAAAGGGATACTTCTCGAGGTGAGGCGGGTGACTCAGCATCCATTTCCTATAGCCACAGGGATATTGGGATTCCTATCTAAGTTTAAGAGGATTCAGGCATCCTCACATTTTCAAGCAGTGAACTCCGCATAACTCTCGAAGTGTCAAATGATGTGAGGCATTCCGTCGAAATGAGATGGGGATCTAGGTCTTTCTCTAGGGTCTCCGCTGGGGATTCAGACATCCCTTCATCTTGTGAGATGAAAGACGAGCCTGTATTCAAGCCGCTGCAAGGAAATCCTGCCTCCTTTCCAGTCAGGGCTTCTCGGTGTATATTTCTCTTGAAACAGCAAACACAGGGTCCCTCCCACATACATATTGCCATGAGAAACCTCCTCTTGAGGGGCTTGTGGAATTTTGGCATATGTCTTGAGTCTAAACCAGGGAATCAGCTCTCATCTTGAGACGTTATGAAGTACATGGGGCATTCCTCGAGTTGCTATGATGAACTTGGTGTTCCTCTAGACTTTGGACGGTGTTCTCGGGGAAACTCTGCAGTTTACTAAAGGAAGTCAAGCCACTGGTCGTGTTTGTTGGGGAACGGCGGATGGCTGTGTAGTCATTGCAGGGGAATCAGGCCTCATCTCGAGTTGATTTGGGGTACATGGAAGTTCTTTTTGTTGCTGGGGTGACGTCAGGGTCCCTCTAGAATTGTGACCTTATTCTTGGGGACTGTCTTGAGATCCATCAAGCAAGTCGATGCTCCTTACATGTTTGATGGGGATCACGGAATTGCTCTGCATGCAAGGTAGGGGATTCGGGCCTCATCTCGCTTCTAGGGGGAGGTCACATTGTTTTTTTCGAGTTGCTGCGGGACCTGGGGTATAATCTCACGTTACGGCGGGGATGGCCCGGCAAAAATTGTGTTTGTTCTGCGAAGTCAGGACTCTTGTCTAGTTACGAGGGACAACTCAGGAGTCTTTTCGAGGCTTGGCAGGGCAAATGGGGCGCTTCTCAATGTGAGTCGGGAGACCCAAGGTCCCTTTTCAGTAGCCACAGTTATATTGTGCGTCCTATCAATGTTCAAGATGAGGCAGGCATCGTCACCTTTTGAAGCAGTGAACTCTGCGTGCCTCTCGAGGTGTCAAAGTGATGTGAGGCTTTCCTTCAAAATGAGGCGGGAATGTAGGGCTTTCTCTAGGGTCTCCACAGGGGATTGAGACGTCCCTTCATCTTGTGAGATGAAAGACGAGCCTGTATTCAAGCCACTGCAAGGAAATCCGGCCTTCTTTCGTGTCAGAGCTGCTCGGCCTATATTCCACTCGAGGCAGCAAGCTCAGGGTGCCTCCCACATAACTATTGCTGAGAGAAGCCTCCTGTTTAGGGGCTTGTGGAAAGCTGCCATAAATCTTGAGTCTAAGCCAGGGAATCAGCTCTCATCTCGAGACAATTTGGGGTGCACGGAGCATTCCTCGAGTTGCTGTGCTGAACTTGGTGTTCCTCAAGACTAGGGAAGCTGTTCGCCTGGATTCTCTTGTTGTTGCCTAAAGAAGTCAACCCATTGGTCGTGTTTGATGGGGAATGGGGGATGACTCTGTAGTCAATACAGGGGAATTGGTCCTCATCTCGTGTTGACTTAGGGTACTTGGAGTTACTTAGCGTTGCTGAGGTGACCTCAGTGTCCCTCTAGACTTGTAACTGTTTTCTTGGGGACTTTCTCGAGATCCATCATGCAAGTCGATGCTCCTTATATGTTTGATTGGGATAACGGAATTGCTCTGCATGCAATGCAAAGGAATCGGACCTCATCTCGCATCGAGGGGGATATCTCATGGCTTTTCTCGGGTTGAGGTGGGGACCTGGAGTATATTCACGAGTTACGGCGTGGATGGCCATTCGAAATTCGGGTTTTTTCAGCGACGTCAGGACTCCAGTTTAGTTACGAGGGACACCTCAGGAATCTCTTGAAGGATTGGCAGGGCAAAAGGTATGCTTCTCGAAGTAAGGCGGGAGACCCAGTGTCCCTTTCCAGTAGCCACAGGGATATTGGGGTTCCTATCAGTGCTCAAGGGAATCAGGCATGGCCACCTTTTGAAGAAGTGAACTACGCGTGCTTCTTGAAATGTCAAAGGGATGTGAGGCATTCCTTCGCAATGTGGCGGGGAATTAGGGCTTTCTCTAGGGTCTCCACAGGGGATTGAGACATCCATTCAACTTGTGAGATAAAAGATGAGCCTGTACTCAAGAAATTGCAAGGAAATCCGGCCTCCTTTCGAGTCAGGGCTTATCGATTTATATTTCACTTGAGGCAGTAAACTCAGGATCTCTCCCGCATAACTATTGCTGAGAGAAGCCTGCTCTTGAGATGCTTGTGGAACGTTGGCATACGTCTTGAGTCTAAGCCAGGGAATCAGCTCTCATCTCGAGACGATTTGGGGTACTCGGAATACTCCTCGAGTTGCTGTGCTGAAATTGTTATTCCTCTAGTCTTGAGACGGTGTTTTCGAGGAATCTCTGGAGTTGAATAAAGGAAATCAATCCACTGGGCATGTTTTCTTAGGAACGGTGATTGCTCTGTATTCAATGTAGGGGAGTCGGGCCTTATCTCGATTTAATTTGGGGTACAAGCAGGACCTTCACGCTGATGGGGTGACCTCAAGGTCCCTCTAGTCTTTTGACAGTATTCTTGGGGACTGTCTCGAGATCTATCAACCAAGTCGAGGATCCTTATATGTTTATAGAGATCACGGAATTGCTCTGCAGGCAATGCAGGGGAATCGGGCCTCATCTCGCTTCGAGCGGGAAGACTAATGGGTTTTCTCGAGTTGTGGTGGGGACCTGGGGTATATTCTCGAGTTACAGCGGGGATGGCCGTTCAAAACTCGTCTTTGTTAAGCGAAGTTAGCACTCCGGTCTAGTTACGAGGGTCACCTCAGGTATCTCTTCGAGGCTTGTCAGGATAAAAGGGACGCTTCTCGAGGTGAGGCCGGAAACCCAGGGTCCCTTTCCAGTAGCCACAGGGCTCTTGGGATTCCTATCAATGTTCGTGAGGAGTCAGGCATCGTCACGTTTTGAAGCAGTGAACTCCGCATGCCTCTCGAGGTGTCAAAGTGATGTGAGGCATTCCATCGAAATGAGGTGGGACTCTAGGGCTTTCTTTAGGGTCTACACTGGGGATTCAGACATCCCATCATTTTGTGAAATGAAAGACGAGCCTGTATTCAAGCCATTGCAAGGAAATCTGGCCTCAATTCCAGTCAGGGCTTCTCAGTGTATATTCCACTTGAGGCAGCAAACTCATGGTCCCTCCAACATACCTATTGCTAAGAGACGTCTCCTCTTGAGGGGCTTGTGGAAAGTTGGCATATGTCTTGAGTCTAAACCAGGAAATCAGCTCTCCTCTCGAGACGATTTGGGGTACATAGACCATTCCTCGCGTTGCTGTTCTGAACTTGGTGTTCCCCTAACCTTGGGATGGTGTTCTGAGGGTATCTCAGGAGTAGCCTAAAGGAAGTCAAGCCACTGCTCGTGTTTGATGGGGAAGGGGGGATGGCTCTGGAGTTAATGCAGGGGAATCGGGCCTCATCTCAAGTTGATTTGGGGTACATGGAGCTTCTTCATTTTCTTAGGGTGAGCTCACGTTCTCTCTAGAGTTGTGACAGTGTTTTTGGGGACTTTCTCGAGATCTGTCAAGCAAGTTGAGGCTCCTTACATGTTTGATGGTGATCACAGAATTGCTCTGCATTCAATGCAGGGGAATCATGCCTCATCTCGCTCCGAGGGGAAGTCCCATGATTTTTTTGAGTTGCGGTGTGGACCTGGGGTATATTCTCAAGTTACGGCGGGGATGGCCCTTCAAAACTCGTGTTTGCTCAGCGACATCAGGACTCCTGTCTAGTTACGAGGGACACCTCAGCTATCTCTTTGAGATTTGTCAGGGCAAAAGGGACTCTTCTCGAGGTTAGGCCGGAAACCCAGGGTCCCTTTCCAGTAGCCATTGGGCTATTGGGATTCCTATCTAAGTTTAAGAGGATTCAGGCATCCTCACATTTTCAAGCAGTGAACTCCGCATAACTCTCGAGGTGTCAAATGATGTGAGGCATTCCGTCGAAATGAGATGGGGATCTAGGTCTTTCTCTAGGGTCTCCACTGGGGATTCAGACATCCCTTCATCTTGTGAGATGAAAGACGAGCCTGTATTCAAGCCGCTGCAAGGAAATCCTGAATCCTTTCCAGTCAGGGCTTCTCGGTGTATATTTCTCTTGAAACAGCAAACACAGGGTCCCTCCCACATACATATTGCCAAGAGAAACCTCCTCTTGAGGGGCTTGTGGAATTTTGGCATATGTCTTGAGTCTAAACCAGGGAATCAGCTCTCATCTTGAGACGTTTTGAAGTACATGGGGCATTCCTCGAGTTGCTATGATGAACTTGGTGTTCCTCTAGACTTTGGACGGGTGTTCTCGGGGAAACTCTGCAGTTTACTAAAGGAAGTCAAGCCACTGGTCGTGTTTGTTGGGGAACGGCGGATGGCTGTGTAGTCATTGCAGGGGAATCAGGCCTCATCTCGAGTTGATTTGGGGTACATGGAAGTTCTTCTTGTTGCTGGGGTGACGTCAGGGTCCCTCTAGAATTGTGACCTTATTCTTGGGGACTGTCTCGAGATCCATCAAGCAAGTCGATGCTCCTTACATGTTTGATGGGGATCACGGAATTGCTCTGCATGCAAGGTAGGGGATTCGGGCCTCATCTCGCTTCTAGGGGGAGGTCACATTGTTTTTTTTCGAGTTGCTGTGGGACCTGGGGTATAATCTCACGTTACGGCGGGGATGGCCCGGCAAAAATTGTGTTTGTTCTGCGACGTCAGGACTCTTGTCTAGTTACGAGGGACAACTCAGGAGTCTTTTCGAGGCTTGGCAGGGCAAATGGGGCGCTTCTCAATGTGAGTCGGGAGATCCAAGGTCCCTTTTCAGTAGCCACAGTTATATTGCGCTTTCTATCAATGTTCAAGATGAGGCAGGCATCGTTACCTTTTGAAGCAGTGAACTCTGCGTGCCTCTCGAGGTGTCAAAGGGATGTGAGGCTTTCCTTCAAAATGAGGCGGGAACGTAGGGCTTTCTCTAGGGTCTCCACAGGGGATTCAGACGTCCCTTCACCTTGTGAGATGAAAGACGAGACTGTATTCAAGCCACTGCAAGGAAATCCGGCCTTCTTTCGTGTCAGGGCTGTTCGGTGAATATTCCACTCGAGGCAGCAAGCTCAGGGTGCCTCCCACATACCTACTGCTGAGAGAAGCCTCCTCTTTAGGGGCTTGTGGAAAGCTGCCATACGTCTTGAGTCTAAACCAGGGAATCAGCTCTCATCTCGAGACAATTTGGGGTACACGGAGCATTCCTCGAGTTGCTGTGCTGAACTTGGTGTTCCTCAAAACTAGGGAAGGTGTTCGCCTGGATTCTCTTGTTGTTGCCTAAAGAAGTCAACCCATTGGTCGTGTTTGATGGGGAATGGGGGATGACTCTGTAGTCAATACAGGGGAATTGGTCCTCATCTCGTGTTGACTTAGGGTACTTGGAGTTACTTAGCGTTGCTGGGGTAACCTCAGTGTCCCTCTAGACTTGTAACTGTTTTCCTGGGGACTTTCTCGAGATCCATCATGCAAGTCGATGCTCCTTACATGTTTGATTGGGATAACGGAATTGCTCTGCATGCAATGCAAAGGAATCGGACCTCATCTCGCGTCGAGGGGGATATCTCCTGGCTTTTCTCGGGTTGAGGTGGGGACCTGGAGTATATTCACGTGTTACGGCGGGGATGGCCCTTAGAAACTTGAGTTTTTTCAGCAACGTCAGGACTCCAGTTTAGTTACGAGGGACACCTCAGGAATCTCTTGAAGGATTGGCAGGGCAAAAGGTACGCTTCTCGAGGTAAGGCGGGAGACCCAGTGTCCCTTTCCAGTAGCCACAGGGATATTGGGGTTCCTATCAATTCTGAAGGGGTGTCAGTCTTCGTCACCTTTTGAAGCAGTGAACTCTGCATGCCTCCCGAGGTGTAAAAGGGATGTGAGGCATTCTGACGAAATGAGGCAGGGACATAGAGCTTTCTCTAGGGTCTCGACAAGGGTTTCAGACTACCCTTCCTCTTCTCAGATGATAGAAGATCCTGTATTCAAGCCACTGCAAGAAAATCCAGTCTCCTTTCGAGTCAAGGCTTCTCGGTGTATATTCCACTTGACGCAGCAAACTCAGGATCCCTCCAACATACCTATTGCTGAGAGAAGCCTCCTGTTGAGGTGCTTATGGAAAGTTGGCATAGGTCTTGAGTCGAAGCCAGTGAATCAGCTCTCATGTCGAGACAATTAGGGAACACGGAGGATCCTCGAGTTGCTGTGCTGAACTTCGTGTTCCTCTAGACTTGGGACGGTGTTCTCGTTGAATCTCTGGAGTTGCCTAAAGAAAATCAAGCCCCTGGTCGTGTTTGATGGCAAACGGGGGATGACTCTGTGGTGAAGGCAGGGGAATTTGGCCTCATCTCGATTTGATATGGGGTGCATGGAACTCTTCTCATTGTTGGAGTGACCTCAGGGTCCCTCTAGACTTGTGACAGTGTTCTTGGGGACTCTCGAGATCCATCAAGCAAGTCAAGGCTCCTTACATGTTTGATGGGGATCACAGAATTGCTCTGCATGAAATGCAGCGGAATCGGGCCTCATCTCGCTTCGAGGGGGATGTGTCATGGTTTTTCTCGAGTTGCGGTGGTGACCTGGGGTATATTCTCGAGTTACAGCGGGGATGGACCTTCAAAACTCGTGTTTGTTCAGTGAAGTCATGACTCCTGTCTAGTTAAGAGCGACCCCTTAGGAATCTCTTGAAGGATTGGCAGGGCAAAAGGTACGTTTCTCTAGGTAATTCGGGAGAACCAGGGTTCCTTTCCAGTAGCCACAGGGATATTGGGGTTCCTATCAATGCTCAAGGGAATCAGGCATGGCCACCTTTTGAAGAAGTGAACTACGCATGCTTCTTGAAATGTCAAAGGGATGTGAGGCATTCCTTTGCAATGTGACGGGGAATTAGGGCTTTCTCTAGGGTCTCCACAGGGGATTGAGACATCCATTCAACTTGTGAGATAAAAGATGAGCCTGTACTCAAGGAATTGCAAGGAAATCCGGCCTCCTTTCGAGTCAGGGCTTATCGGTTTATATTTTACTTGAGGCAGCAAACTCAGGATCTCTCCCGCATTACTATTGCTGAGAGAAGCCTGCTCTTGAGGTGCTTGTGGAACGTTGCCATACGTCTTGAGTCTAAGCCAGGGAATCAGCTCTCATCTCGAGACGATTTGGAGTACTCGGAACATTCCTCGAGTTGCTGTGCTGAAATTGTTATTCCTCTAGTCTTGAGACGGTGTTCTCGGGGAATCTCTAGAGTTGCCTAAAGGAAATCAATCCACTGGGCATGTTTTCCTAGGAATGGTGATTGCTCTGGATTCAATGCAGGGGAGTCGGGCCTTATCTCGATTTAATTTGGGGTACAAGCAGGACCTTCACGCTGATGGGGTGACGTCAGTGTCCCTCTAGGCTTGTGACAGTGTTATTGGGAACTGTCTCGAGATCTATCAACCAAGTCGAGGATCCTTATATGTTTACGAGGTTCACGGAATTGCTCTGCAGGCAATGCAGGGGAATCGGGCCTCATCTTGCTTCGAGGGGGAAGACTAATGGGTTTTCTCGAGTTGTGGCGGGGACCTGGGGTATATTCTCGAGTTATGGCGGGGATGGCCGTTCAAAACTCGTCTTTGTTAAGCGAAGTTAGCACTCCGGTCTAGTTACGAGGGTCACCTCAGGTATCTCTTCGAGGCTTGTCTGGATAAAAGGGACGCTTCTCGAGGTGAGGCGGGAAACCTAGGGTCCCTTTCCAGTAGCCACAGGGCTCTTGGGATTCCTATCAATGTTCGTGAGGAGTCAGACATCTTCACGTTTTGAAGCACTGAACTCCGCATTCCTCACCAGTTGTCAAAGGGATGTTAGGCATTCCATCGAAATGAGGTGGGACTCTAGGGCTTTCTTTAGGGTCTACACTGGGGATTCAGACATCCCATCATTTTGTGAAATGAAAGACGAGCCTGTATTCAAGCCACTGCAAGGAAATCTGGCCTCAATTCCAGTCAGGGTTTCTCAGTGTATATTCCACTTGAGGCAGCAAACTCATGGTCCCTAAAACATACCTATTGCTAAGAGACGCCTCCTCTTGAGGGACTTGTGGAAAGTTGGCATATGTCTTGAGTCTAAGCCAGGGAATCAGCTCTCCTCTCGAGACGATTTGGGGTACATAGAGCATTCCTCGCGTTGCTGTTCTGAACTTGGTGTTCCTCTAAACTTGGGATGGTGTTCTGAGGGTATCTCAGGAGTAGCCTAAAGGAAGTCAAGCCACTGCTCGTGTTTGATGGGGAAGGGAGGATGGCTCTGGAGTTAGTGCAGGGGAATCGGGCCTCATCTCGAATTGATTTGGGGTACATGGAAGTTCTTCTCGTTGCTGGGGTGACGTCAGCGTCCCTCTAGAATTGTGACCTTATTCTTGGGGACTGTCTCGAGATCCATCAAGCAAGTCGATGCTCCTTACATGTTTGATGGGGATCACGGAATTGCTCTGCAGGAAGGCAGGGGATTCGGGCCTCATCTCGCTTCTAGGGGGAGGTCACATTGTTTTTTTCGAGTTGCGGTGGGACCTGGGGTATAATCTCACGTTATGGCGGGGATGGCCCGGCAAAACTTGTTTGTTCTGCGACGTCAGGACACTTGTCTAGTTACGAGGGACAATTCAGGAGTCTTTTCGAGGCTTGGCAGGGCAAATGGGGCACTTCTCAATGTGAGTCGGGAGACCCAAGGTCCCTTTTCAGTAGCCACAGTTATATTGCGCTTCCTATCAATGTTCAAGATGAGTCAGGAATCATCACCTTTTGAAGCAGTGAACTCTGCGTGCCTCTCGAGGTGTCAAAGGGATGTGAGGCTTTCCTTCAAAATGAGGCGGGAATATAGGGCTTTCTCTAGGGTCTCCACAGGGGATTGAGACGTCCCTTCATCTTGTGAGAAGAAAGACGAGCCTGTATTCAAGCCACTGCAAGGAAATCCGGCCTTCTTTCGTGTCAGGGCTGCTCGGTGTATATTCCACTCGAGGCAGCATGCTCACGGTGCCTCCCACATAACTATTGCTGAGAGAAGCCTCCTCTTTAGGGGCTTGTGGAAAGCTGCCATAAGTCTTGAGTATAAGCCAGGGAATCAGCTCTCATCTCGAGACAATTTGGGGTACACGGAGCATTCCTCGAGTTGCTGTGCTGAACTTGGTGTTCCTTTAAACTAGGGAAGGTGTTCGCCTGGATTCTCTTGTTGTTGCCTAAAGAAGTCAACCCATTGGTCGTGTTTGATGGGGAATGGGGGATGACTCTGTAGTCAATACAGGGGAATTGGTCCTCATCTCGTGTTGACTTAGGCTACTTGGAGTTACTTAGCTTTGCTGGGGTGACCTCAGTGTCCCTCTAGACTTGTAACTGTTTTCTTGGGGACTTTCTCGAGATCCATCATGCAAGTCGATGCTCCCTACATGTTTGATTGGGATAACGGAATTGCTCTGCATGCAATGCAAAGGAATCGGACCTCATCTCGCGTCGAGGGGGATATCTCCTGGCTTTTCTTGGGTTGAGGTGGGGACCTGGAGTATATTCACGAGTTACGGTGGGGATGGCCCTTCGAAACTCGGGTTTTTTCAGCGACGTCAGGACTCCAGTTTAGTTACGAGGGACACCTCAGGAATCTCTTGAAGGATTGGCAGGGCAAAAGGTATGCTTCTCGAGGTAAGGCGGGAGACCCAGTGTCCCTTTCCAGTAGCCACAGGGATATTGGGGTTCCTATTAATTCTCAAGGGAAGTCAGTCTTCGTCATCTGCTGAAGAAGTGAACTCCGCCTGCCTCTCGAAGTGTCAAAGGGATGTGAGGCATTCCGTCGAAATTGGGCGGGGAATTAGGGCTTTCTCTAGTTTCTCCACAGGGGATTGAGACATCCCTTCACTTTTGAGATAAAAGACGAGCCTGTATTCAAGACAATGCAAGAAAATCCAGTGTCCTTTCAAGTCAGGACTTATCGGCTTATCTTCCACTTGAGGCAACAAACTCAGGGTCCCTCCCACATACCTATTGCTGAGAGAAGCCTGCCCTTTAGGTGCTTGCGGAAAGTTGGTATATGTCTTGAGTGTAAGCCAGGGAATCAGCTCTCATCTCGAGATATTTTGGGGTACACGGAGCAGTTCTCGAGTTGCTGTGCTGAACTTGGTATTCCTCTAGACTTGGGACGGTGTTCTCGGGGATTCTGTGGAGTTTGCTAAAGGAAATCAAGCCACTGGGCGTTGTCTTGGGAACGGTGTTGGCTCTGGATTCAATGCAGAGGAATCGGGCTTCATCTCGATTTAATTTGGGGTACATGGAGCTCCTTCGCGCTGATGGGTTGACCTCAGTTTTCCTCTAGACTTGTAACAGTGTTCTTGGGAACTGTCTCGAGATCCATCAACCAAGTCGAGGATCCTTCTATGTTTATGGGGATCACGGAATTGCTCTGCATGCAATGCAGGGGAATCGGGCCTCATCTCGCTTCGAGGGTGAAGACTCATGTGTTTTCTCGAGGTGCGGCGGGGACCTGGGTTATATTCTCGAGTTACGGTTGGGATGGCCCTTCAAAACTCTTGTTTGTTCTGCCTTGTCAGGACTCCTCTCTAGTTAGGATGGACACCTCAGGAATGTCTTCTAGCTTTGGCAGGTCAAAAGGAACGCTTCTCGAGGTGAGGCGGGAGACCCAGGGTCCCTTTTCAGTAGCATTCAGTGAGGCATTCCATCGAAATGAGGTGTGACTCTAGGGCTTTCTTTAGGGTCTACACTGGAGATTCAGACATCCCGTCATTTTGAGAAATGAAAGACGATCCTGTATTCAAGCCATTGCAAGGAAATCTGGCCTCAATTCCAGTCAGGGCTTCTCAATGTATATTCCACTTGAGGCAGCAAACTCATGGTCCCTCCAACATACTTATTGCTAAGAGACGCCTCCTCTTGAGGGGCTTGTGGAAAGTTAGCATATGTCTTGAGTCTAAGCCAGGGAATCGTCTCTCCTCTCGAGACGATTGGGGTACATAGACCATTCCTCGTGTTGCTGTTCTGAACTTGGTGTTCCCTTAATCTTGGTTTGGTGTTCTGAGGGTATCTCAGGAGTAGCCTAAAGGAAGTCAAGCCACTGCTAGTGTTTGATGTGGAAGGGGGGATGGCTCTGGAGTTAATGCAGGGGAATCGGGCCTCATCTCAAGTTGATTTGGGGTACATGGAGCTTCTTCATTTTCTTAGGGTGAGCTCAGTTTCCCTCTAGACTTGTGACAGTGTTCTTGGGGACTTTCTCGAGATCCGTCAAGCATGTCGAGGCTCCTTACATGTTTGATGGTGATCACAGAATTGCTCTGCATTCAGTGCAGGGGAATCATGCCTCATCTCGCTTCGAGTGGAAGTCCCATGGTTTTTCTCGAGTTGCGGCATGGACCTGAGGTATATTCTCAAGTTACGGCTGGGATGGCCCTTCAAAACTCGTGTTTGTTCAGTGACATCAGGATTCCTGTCTAGTTACGAGGGACACCTCAGGTATCTCTTTGAGACTTGTCAGGTCAAAAGGGACACTTCTCGAGGTTAGGCCGGAAACCCAGGGTCTCTTTCCAGTAGCCAATGGGCTATTGGGATTCCTATCTAAGTTTAAGCGGATACAGGCATCCTCACAGTTTCAAGCAGTGAACTCCGCATAACTCTCGAGGTGTCAAATGATGTGAGGCATTCAGTCGAAATGAGATGGGGTTCTAGTTCTTTCTCTAGGGTCTCCACTGGGGATTCAGACATCCCTTCATCTTGTGAGATGAAAGGCGAGACTGTATTCAAGCCGCTGCAAGGAAATCCTGCCTCCTTTCCAGTCAGGTCTTCTCGGTGTATATTTCTCTTGAAACAGCAAACACAGGGTCCCTCCCACATACATATTGCCAAGAGAAACCTCCTCTTGAGGGGCTTGTGGAATTTTGGCATATGTCTTGAGTCTAAACCAGGGAATCAGCTCTCATCTTGAGGCGTTTTGAAGTACATGGGGCATTCCTCGAGTTGCTCTGATGATCTTGGTGTTCCTCTAGACTGCGGACGGTGTTCTCGGGGAAACTCTGCAGTTGCCTAAAGGAAGTCAAGCGACTGGTCGTGTTTGTTGGGGAACGGCGGATGGCTGTGAAGCCAATGCAGGGGAATCAGGCCTCATCTCGAGTTGATTTGGGGTACATGGAAGTTCTTCTCGTTGCTGGGGTGACGTCAGCGTCCCTCTAGAATTGTGACCTTATTCTTGGGGACTGTCTCAAGATCCATCAAGCAAGTCGATGCTCCTTACATGTTTGATGGGGATCACGAAATTGCTCTGCATGCAAGGCAGGGGACTCGGGCCTCATCTCGCTTCTAAGGGGATTTCACATTGTTTTTCTCGAGTTGCGGCTGGACCTGGGGTATAATCTCACGTTACCGCGGGGATGGCCCGGCAAAACTTGTGTTTGTTCTGCGACGTCAGGTCTCCTGTCTAGTTACGAGGGACACATCAGGAGTCTCTTCGAGACTTGGCAGGGAAAATGGGGCGCTTCTCAATATGAGTCGGGAGACCCAAGGTCCCTTTTCAGTAGCCACAGGGATATTGCGCTTCCTATCAATGTTCAAGAGGACTAAGGCATCGTTACCTTTTGAAGCAGTGAACTCTGCATGCCTCTCGAGGTGTCAAAGGGATGTGAGGCTTTCCTTCAAAATGAGGCGGGAACGTATGGTTTTCTCTAGGGTCTCCACAGGGGATTCAGACGTCCCTTCACCTTGTGAGATGAAAGAGGGGCCTGTATTCAAGCCACTGCAAGGAATTACGGCGTCCTTTAGAGACAGGGCTTCTCGGTGTATATTCCATTTGAGGCAGCAAATTCAGGGTCCCTACCACATAACTATTGCTGAGAGAAGCCTCCTCTTGAGGTGCTTGTGGAAATTTGGCATGCGTCTTGAGTCTAATCCAGGGACTCAGCTCTCATCTCGAGATGATTTGGGGTCCACGGAGCATTCCTCGTGTTGCTGTTCTAAACTTGGTGTTCCTCTAGACTTGGGACGGTGTTCTCTGTGAACCTCTGGAGCTGCCTAAAGGAAGTCAAAACACTGGTCGTGTTTGATGGGGAACGGGTGATATTTCTGGACTCAATGCAAGGTAATCGGACTTCTTCTCGATCGAGGGGGAAGTCTGATGTCTTTTCTCGTGTAGCGGCGGGGTCCTGGGGTATATTCTCGAGTTACGGTGGGGATGGCATTCAAAACTCGTGTTTGTTCAGCGACGTCAGGACTCGTGTCTAGATACTAGGGACACCTCAGGAATCTCTTCGAGGCTTGGCAGGGCAAAAGGGATACTTCTCGAGGTGAGGCGGGTGACTCAGGGTCCATTTCCTGTAGCCACAGGGATATTGGGATTCCTATCAATGCTCAAGGCGAGTCAGGCATCGTCACCCTTGAAGAAGTGAACTCGCGTGCCTCTAGAGGTATCAAAGTGATGTGAGGCATTCCGTCGAAATAAAGCAGGGACTTAGGGCGTTCACTAGCGTTTCAACATGGGTTTCAGACATCCCAGCATCCTGTGAGATGAAAGATGAGCCTGTATTCAAGCCACTGCAAGGAAATCTGGCCTACTTTCGAGTCAGGGCTTCTCGGTATATATTCCACTTGAAGCAGTAAACTCAGGTCCCTCCCACATACCTATTGCTGAGAGAAGCCTCCTCTTGATGTGCTTGTGGAAATTTGGCATACGTCTTGAGCCTAAGCCAGGAAATCAGCTCTCATCTCGAGACGATTTTGTGTACACGGAGCATTCCTCGAGATGCTGTGCTGAACTTGGTGTTCCTCTAGACTTGGCACGGTGTTTTCAGGGAATCTCTGGAGTTGCCTAAAGGAAGTCAAGCCACAGGTCATGATTAATGGGAAACGGGGGATGACTCTGGAGACAATACAGGGGAATTGGGCCTGATCTTGAGTTTATTTGGTGTACATGGAGCTCCTTCACACTGCTAGGGTGACGTCAGGCTCTCTCTAGATATGTGACAGTGTTCTTGGCGACTGTCTGGAGATCCATCAACAAGTCGAGGCTCCTTACATGTTTGATGGGGATTACCAAATTGCTCTGCATCAAATGCAGAGGAATTGGGCCTCATCTCACTTCGAGGGGGAAGTCTCATTGTTTTTCTCGAGTTGCGGCGGAGACCTGGGGTATGTTCTCGAGTTACGTCGGGGATGGATCTTCAAATCTCGTGTTTGTTCAGCGACATCAGTACTCCTGTCTAGTTATGAGGGACACCTCAGGAATCTCTTCGAGGCTTGGCAGGGCAAAAGGGATGCTTCTCGAGGTTACACGGGAGACCATGGTAACTTTCCCGTAGCAATAGGGATATTGGGATTCCTATCAATGTTCAAGGTGTGTCAGGCATCGTCACCTTTTGAAGCAGTGAACTCTGCATGACTCCCGAGGTGTTAAAGGGATGTGAGGCATTCCGTCGAAATGAGTTAGGGACATAGAGCTTTCTCTAGGGTCTCCACAAGGATTTCAGACTTCCCTTCCACTTGTCAGATGATAGAAGAGCCTGTATGCAAGCCACTGCAAGAAAATCCAGTCTCCTTTTGAGTCAAGGCTTCTCCGTGTATATTCCACTTGAGGCAGCAAACTCAGGGTCCCTCCAACATACCTATTGCTGAGAGAAGCCTCCTGTTGAGGTGCTTATGGAAAGTTGGCCTACGTCTTGAGTCAAAGCCAGTGAATCAGCTCTCATCTCGAGACGATTAGGGAATACGGAGGATTCCTCGAGTTGCTGTGCTGAACTTCGTGTTCCTCGAGACTTGGGACGGTGTTCTCGTTGAATCTCTGGAGTTGCCTAAAGAAAATCAAGCCACTGGTCGTGCTTGATGGCGAATGGGGGATGACTCTGTGGTGAACGTAGGGTAATTTGGCCTCATCTCGAGTTGATATGGGGTGCATGGAACTCCTTCTCATTCTTGGAGTGACGTCAGGGTCCCTCTAGGCTTGTGACGGTGTTCTTGGGGACTCTCTCGAGATCCATCAAGCAAGTCAAGGCTCCTTACATGTTTGATGGGGATCACAGAATTGCTCTGCATGAAATGCAGGGGAATCGGGCCTCATCTCGCTTCAAGGGGGATGTCTCATGGTTTTTCTCGGGTTGCGGCGGGGACCTGGGGTATATTCTCGAGTTACGGCGGGGATGGCCCTTCAAAACTCGTGTTTGTTTAGCGAAGTCATGACTCCTGTCTAGATAAGAGGGACCCCTTAGGAATCTCTTGAAGCATTGGCAGGGCAAAAGGTACGCCTCTCGATGTAAGGCGGGAGACCCACGGTCCACTCCAGTAGCAGGGGGATATTGGGGTTCCTATCCATGCTCAAGGGGAGTCACGCATGGTCACCTTTTGAAGAAGTGAACTCTGCGTGCCTCTCGAAGTGTCAAAGGGATGTGAGGCATTCCGTCGAAATGGGGCGGAGATTTAGGGCTTTCTCTAGGGTCTCCACAGGGGTTTGAGACATCCCTTCATCTTTTGAGATAAAAGACGAGCCTGTATTCAAGACACTGCCAGAAAATCCGGCCTCCTTTCGAGTCAAGGCTTATCGGTTTCTATTCCACTTGAGGCTGCATACTCAGTGTCTCTCTCACATACCTATTGTTGAGAGAAGCCTGCTCTTGAGGTGCTTGTAGAACGTTGGCATACATCTTGGGTCTAAGCCAGGGAATCAGCTCTCATCTCGAGACGATTTGGGGTACACGGAGCAGTCCTCGAGTTGCTGTGCTGAACTTGGTATTCCTTTAGACTTGGAACGGTGTTCTCGGGTATCTCTGGAGTTGCATAAAGGAAATCAATCCACTGGGCATGTTTTCTTAGGAACGGTGATTGCTCTGGATTCAATGCAGTGGAGTCGGGCCTTATCACGATTTAATTTGGGGTACAAGCAGGACCTTCACGCTGATGGGGTGACCTCAGGGTCCCTCTAAACTTGTGACAGTGCTCTTGGGGACTGTCTCGAGATCTATCAACCAAGTCGAGGATCCTTATATGTTTATGGGGATCACGGAATTGCTCTGCAGGCAATGCAGGGGAATCGGGCCTCATCTCGCTTTGAGGGGGAAGACTCATGGGTTTTCTCGAGTTGTGGCGGGGACCTGGGGTATATTCTCGAGTTACGGCGGGGATGGCTGTTCAAAACTCGTGTTTGTTCAGCGACATTAGGACTCCGGTCTAGTTACGAGGGTCACCTCAGGTATCTCTTCGAGGCTTGTCAGAATAAAAGGGACGCTTCTCGAGGTGAGGCCGGAAACCCAGAGTCCCTTTCCAGTAGCCACAGGGCTCTTGGGATTCCTATCAATGTTCATGAGGAGTCAGGCATCGTCACATTTTGATGCAGTGAACTCCGCATGCCTCTTGAGGTGTCAAAGGGATGTGAGGCATTCCATCGAAATGAGGTGGGACTCTAGGGCTTTCTTTAGGGTCTACACTGGGGATTCAGACATCCCATCATTTTGTGAAATGAAAGACGAGCCTGTATTCAAGCCACTGCAAGGAAATCTGGCCTCAATTCCAGTCAGGGCTTCTCAGTGTATATTCCATTTGAGGCAGCAAACTCATGGTCCCTCCAACATACCTATTGCTAAGAGACGCCTCCTCTGGAGGGGCTTGTGGAAAGTTGGCATATGTCTTGAGTCTAAGCCAGGGAATCGTCTCTCCTCTCGAGACGATTTGTGGGTACATAGACCATTCCTCGCATTGCTGTTCTGAACTTGGTGTTCCTCTAAACTTGGGATGGTGTTCTGAGGGTATCTCAGGAGTAGCCTAAAGGAAGTCAAGCCACTGCTCGTGTTTGATGGGGAAGGGGGGATGGCTCTGGAGTTAATGCAGGGGAATCGGGCCTCATCTCAGGTTGATTTGGGGTACATGGAGCTTCTTCATTTTCTTAGGGTGAGCTCAGGTTCCCACTAGACTTTTGACAGTGTTCATGGGGACTTTCTCGAGATCCATCGAGCAAGTCGAGGCTCCTTACATGTTTGATGGTGATCACAGAATTACTCTGCATTCAATGCAGGGGAATCATGCCTCATCTCGCTTCGAGGGGAAGTCCCATGTTTTTTCTCGAGTTGCGGGGTGGACCTGAGTTATATTCTCAAGTTACTGCGGGGATGGCCCTTCAAAACTCGTGTTTGTTCAGCGACATCAGGACTCCTGTCTAGTTACGAGGGACACCTCAGGTATCTCTTTGACACTTGTCAGGTCAAAAGGGACGCTTCTTGAGGTTAGGCCGGAAAACCAGGGTCCCTTTCCAGTAGCCACTGGGCTATTGGGATTCCTATCTAAGTTTAAGAGTATTCAGGCATCCTCAAATTTTCAAGCAGTGAACTCCGCATAACTCTCGAGGTGTCAAATGATGTGAGACATTCCGTCGAAATGACATGGGGGTCTAGGTCTTTCTCTAGGGACTCCACTGGGGATTCAGACATCCCTTCATCTTGTGAGATGAAAGGCGAGCCTGTATTCAAGCCGCTGCTAGAAAATCCTGCCTCCTTTCCAGTCAGGGCTTCTCGGTGTATATTTCTCTTGAAACAGCAAACACAGGGTCCCTCCCACATACATATTGCCAAGAGAAACCTTCTCTTGAAGGGCTTGTGGAATTTTGGCATCTGTCTTGAGTCTAAACCAGGGAATCAGCTCTCATCTTGAGACGTTTTGAAGTACATGGGGCATTCCTCGAGTTGCTCTGATGAACTTGTTGTTCCTCTAGACTTCGGACGGTGTTCTCGGGGAAACTCTGTAGTTGCCTAAAGGAAGTCAAGCGACTGGTCGTGTTTGTTGGGGAATGGCAGATGGCTGTGGAGTCAATGCAGGGGAATCAGGCCTCATCTCGAGTTGATTTGGGGTACATGGAAGTTCTTCTCGTTGCTGGGGTGACGTCAGAATTGTGACCTTATTCTTGGGGATTGTCTCGAGATCCATCAAGCAAGTCGATGCTCCTTACATGTTTGATGGGGATCACGGAATTGCTCTGCATGCAAGGCAGGGGATTCGGGCCTCATCTTGATTCTAAGGGGAAGTCACATTGTTTTTCTCGAGTTGCGGTGGGACCTGAGGTATAATCTCACGTTACGGCGGGGATGGCCCAGCAAAACTTGTGTTTGTTTTGTGACGTCAGGACTCCTGTCTAGTTACAAGGGACACATCAGGAGTCTCTTCGAGACTTGGCAGGGCAAATGGGGCGCTTCTCAATATGAGTCGGGAGACCCAAGGTCCCTTTTCAGTAGCCACAGGGATATTGCGCTTCCTATCAATGTTCAAGAGGAGTCAGGCATCGTCACATTTTGAAGCAGTGAACTCTGCGTGCCTCTCGAGGTGTCAAAGGAATGTGAGGCTTTCCTTCAAAATGAGGCGGGAACGTAGGGCTTTCTCTAGGGTCTCCACAGGGGATTCAGACGTCCCTTCACCTTGTGAGATGAAAGACGAGCCTGTATTCAAGCCACTGCAAGGAAATCCGGCCTTCTTTCATGTCAGGGCTGCTCGGTGTATATTCTACTCGAGGCAGCAAGCTCAGGGTGCCTCCCACATACCTATTGCTGAGAGAAGCCTCCTCTTTAGGGGCTTGTGGAAAGCTGGCATAAGTCTTGAGTCTAAGCCAAGGAATCAGCTCTCATCTCGAGACGATTTGGGGTACACAGAGCATTCCTCGAGTTGCTGTGCTGAACTTGGTGTTCCTCAAGACTAGGGAAGGTGTTCGCCTGGATTCTCTCGTTGTTGCCTAAAGGAAGTCAACCCATTGGTCGTGTTTGATGGGGAATGGGGGATGACTCTGTAGTCAATACAGGGGAATTGGTCCTCATCTCGTGTTGACTTAGGGTAATTGGAGGTACTTAGCGCTGCTGGCGTGACCTCAGTGTCCCTCTAGACTTGTAACTGTTTTCTTGGGGACTTTCTCGAGATCCATCATGCAAGTCGATGCTCCTTACATGTTTCATTGGGATAACGGAATTTCTCTGCACGCAATGAAAAGGAATCGAACCACATCTCGCGTCGAGGGGGATATCTCCTGGATTTTTTCGGGTTGAGGTGGGGACCTGGAGTATATTCACGAGTTACAGCGGGGATGGCCCTTCGAAACTCGGGTTACTTCAGCGACGTCAGGACTCCAGTTTAGTTTCGAGGGACACCTCAGGAATCTCTTGAAGGATTGGCAGGGCAAAAGGTATGCTTCTCGAGGTAAGGCGGGAAACCCAGTGTCCCTTTCCAGTAGCCACAGGGATATTGGGGTTCCTATCAATTCTCAAGGGGAGTCAGGCTTCGTCATTTTTTGAAGAAGTGAACTCCGCCTGCCTCTCGAAATGTCAAAGGGATGTGAGGCATTCTGACGAAATGGGGCGGTGACATAGGGCTTTCTCTAGTGTCTCCACAGGGGATTGAGACATCGCTTCATCTTTTGAGATGAAAGACGAGCCTGTATTCAAGACACTGCAAGGAAATCCGGCGTCCTTTCGAGTCAGGGCTTATCGGTTTATATTCCACTTGAGGCAGCAAACTCAGTGTTCCTCCAACATACCTATTGCTGAGAGAAGCCTGCCCTTTAGGTGCTTGTGGAAAGTTGGCATACGTCTTGAGTCTAAGCCAGGGAATCAGCTCTCATCTCGAGATGATTTGGGGTACACGGAGCAGTTCTCGAGTTGCTGTGCTGAACTTGGTATTCCTCTAGACTTGGGACGGTGTTCTCGGGGAATCTGTGGAGTTGCCTAAAGGAAATCAAGCCACTGGGCATTGTCTTGGGAACGGTGATTGCTCTGGATTCAATGCAGAGGAATTGGGTCTCATCTCGATTTACTCTGGGGTACATGGAGCTCCTTCGCGCTGATGGGTTGACCTCAGGTTTCCTCTAGACTTGTAACAGTGTTCTTGGGAACTGTCTCGAGATCCATCAACCAAGTCGAGGATCCTTATATGTTTATGGGGATCACGGAATTGCTCTGCATGCAATGCAGGGGAATCGAGCCTCAATTGGCTTCGAGGGTTAAGACTCTTGTGTTTTCTCGAGTTGCGGCGGGGACCTGGGGTATATTCTCGAGTTACGGTTGGGATGGCCCTTCAAAACTCTTGTTTGTTCTGCCTTGTCAGGACTCCTCTCTATTTAGGATGGACACCTCAGGAATGTTTTCGAGCTTTGGCAGGTCAAAAGGAACGCTTCTCGAGGTGAGGCGGGAGACCCAGGGTCCCTTTTCAGTAGCCACAGAATATTGGAGTTTTTATCAATGTTCAAGAGGATTCACGCATCGTCACCTTCTGAAGCAGTGATCTCCACATGCCTCTCAAGGTATCAAAGAGATGTGAGGCATTCCTTCGAAATGAGGCGTGGACCTAGGGATTTCTCTAGAGTCTCCACAGGGGATTCGGACATCCCTTCATCTTGTGAGATGAAAGAGGGGCCTGTATTCAAGCCACTGCAAGGAATTACGGTGTCCTTTCGAGACAGGGCTTCTCGGTGTATATTCCATTTGAGGCAGCAAATTCAGGGTCCCTACCACATAACTATTGCTGAGAGAAGCCTCCTCTTGAGGTGCTTGTGGAAATTTGGCATGCGTCTTGAGTCTAATCCAGGGACTCAGCTCTCATCTCGAGATGATTATGGGTCCACGGAGCATTACTCGTGTTGCTGTTCTAAACTTGGTGTTCCTCTAGACTTGGGACGGTGTTCTCTGTGAACCTCTGGAGCTGCCTAAATGAAGTCAAAACACTGGTCGTGTTTGATGGGGAACGGGTGATATTTCTGGACTCAATGCAAGGTAATCGGACTTCTTCTCGATCGAGGGGGAAGTCTGATGTCTTTTCTCGAGTAGCGGCGGGGTCCTGGTGTATATTCTCGAGTTACGGTGGGGATGGCCTTCAAAATTCGTGTTTGTTCAGCGACGTCAGGGCTCGTGTCTAGATACTACGGACACCTCAGGAATCTCTTCGAGGCTTGGCAGGGCAAAAGGGATACTTCTCGAGGTGAGGCGGGTGACTCAGGGTCCATTTCCTGTAGCCACAGGGATATTGGGATTCCTATCAATGCTCAAGGCGAGTCAGGCATCGTCACCCTTGAAGAAGTGAACTCCGCGTGCCTCTAGAGGTATCAAAGTGATGTGAGGCATTCCGTCGAAATAAAGCGGGGACTTAGGGCGTTCACTAGCGTTTCCACATGGGTTTCAGACATCCCAGCATCCTGTGAGATGAAAGGTGAGCCTGTATTCAAGCCACTGCAAGGAAATCTGGCCTACTTTCGAGTCAGGGCTTCTCGGTGTATATTCCACTTGAGGCAGTAAACTCAGGTCCCTCCCACATACCTATTGCTGAGAGAAGCCTCCTCTTGATGTGCTTGTGGAAAGTTGGCATATGTCTTGAGCCTAAGCCAGGAAATCAGCTCTCATCTCGAGACGATTTTGTGTACACGGAGCATTCCTCGAGATGCTGTGCTGAACTTGGTGTTCCTCTAGACTTGGCACGGTGTTTTCAGGGAATCTCTGGAGTTGCCTAAAGGAAGTCAAGCCACAGGTCATGATTAATGGGAAACGGGGGATGACTCTGGAGACAATACAGGGGAATTGGGCCTGATCTTGAGTTTATTTGGTGTACATGGAGCTCCTTCACACTGCTAGGGTGACTTCAGGCTCTCTCTAGATATGTGACAGTGTTCTTGGCGACTGTCCGGAGATCCATCAACAAGTCGAGGCTCCTTACATGTTTGATGGGGATTACCAAATTGCTCTGCATCAAATGCAGAGGAATTGGGCCTCATCTCACTTCGAGGGGGAAGTCTCATTGTTTTTCTCGAGTTGCGGCGGAGACCTGGGTATGTTCTCGAGTTACGTCGGGGATGGATCTTCAAAACTCGTGTTTGTTCAGCGACATCAGTACTCCTGTCTAGTTATGAGGGACACCTCAGGAATCTCTTTGAGGCTTGGCAGGGCAAAAGGGACGCTTCTCGATGTTAGGCGGGAGACCATGGTAACTTTCCCGTTGTAATAGGGATATTGGGATTCCTATCAATGTTCAAGGTATGTCAGACATCGTCACCATTTGAAGCAGTGAACTCTGCATGCCTCCCGAGGTGTTAAAGGGATGTGAGGCATTCCGCCGAAATGAGTTAGGAACATAGAGCTTTCTCTAGGGTCTCAACAAGGGTTTCAGACTTCCCTTCCTCTTGTCAGATGATAGAAGAGCCTGTATGCAAGCCACTGCAAGAAAATTCAGTCTCCTTTTGAGTCAAGGCTTCATGGTGTATATTCCAGTTGAGGCAGCAAACTCAGGGTCCCTCCAACATACCTATTACTGAGAGAAGCCTCCTGTTGAGGTGCTTATGGAAAGTTGGCCTACGTCTTGAGTCAAAGCCAGTGAATCAGCTCTCATCTCGAGACGATTACGGAACACGGAGGATTCCTCGAGTTGCTGTGCTGAACTTCGTGTTCCTCTAGACTTGGGACGGTGTTCTCGTTGAATCTCTGGAGTTGCCTAAAGAAAATCAAGCCACTGGTCGTGTTTGATGGCGAACGGGGGATGACTCTGTGGTGAAGGTAGGGTAATTTTCCCTCATCTCGAGTTGATATGGGGTGCATGGAACTCCTTCTCATTCTTGGAGTGACGTCAGGGTCCCTCTAGACTAGTGACAGTGTTCTTGGGGACTCTCTCGAGATCCATCAAGCAAGTCAAGGCTCCTTACATGTTTGATGGGGATCACAGAATTGCTCTGCATGAAATGCAGGGGAATCGGGCCTCATCTCGCTTCGAGGGGGATGTCTCATGGTTTTTCTCGGGTTGCGGCGGGGACCTGGGTATATTCTCGAGTTACGGCGGGGATGGCCCTTCAAAACTCGTGTTTGTTTAGCGAAGTCATGACTCCTGTCTAGTTAAGAGGGACCCCTTAGGAATCTCTTGAAGGATTGGCAGGGCAAAAGGTATGCTTTTCGAAGTAAGGCGGGAGACCCACGGTCCCACTCCAGTAGCAGGGGGATATTGGGGTTCCTATCCATGCTCAAGGGGAGTCACACATGGTCACCTTTTGAAGAAGTAAACTCTGTGTGCCTCTCGAAGTGTCAAAAGGATGTGAGGCATTCCGTCGAAATGGGGCGGAGATTTAGGGCTTTCTCTAGGGTCTCCACAGGGGTTTGAGACATCCCTTCATCTTTTGAGATAAAAGACGAGCCTGTATTCAAGACACTGCCAGAAAATCCGGCCTCCTTTCGAGGCAGGGCTTATCGGTTTCTATTCCACTTGAGGCTGCATACTCAGGGTCTCTCTCACATACCTATTGTTGAGAGAAGCCTGCTCTTGAGGTGCTTGTAGAACGTTGGCATACATCTTGGGTCTAAGCCAGGGAATCAGCTCTCATCTCGAGACGATTTGGGGTACACGGAGCAGTCCTCGAGTTGCTGTGCTGAACTTGGTATTCCTTTAGACTTGGAACGGTGTTCTCGGGTATCTCTGGAGTTGCATAAAGGAAATCAATCCACTGGGCATGTTTTCTTAGGAACGGTGATTGCTCTGGATTCAATGCAGTGGAGTCGGGCCTTATCACGATTTAATTTGGGGTACAAGCAGGACCTTCACGCTGATGGGGTGACCTCAGGGTCCCTCTAGACTTGTGACAGTGCTCTTGGGGACTGTCTCGAGATCTATCAACCAAGTCGAGCATCCTTATATGTTTATGGGGATCACGGAATTGCTCTGCAGGCAATGCAGGGGAATCGGGCCTCATCTCGCTTTGAGGGGGAAGACTCATGGGTTTTCTCGAGTTGTGGCGGGGACCTGGGGTATATTCTCGAGTTACGGCGGGGATGGCTGTTCAAAACTCGTGTTTGTTCAGCGACATTAGGACTCCGGTCTAGTTACGAGGGTCACCTCAGGTATCTCTTCGAGGCTTGTCAGAATAAAAGGGACGCTTCTCGAGGTGAGGCCGGAAACCCAGAGTCCCTTTCAGTAGCCACAGGGCTCTTGGGATTCCTATCAATGTTCATGAGGAGTCAGGCATCGTCACATTTTGAAGCAGTGAACTCCGCATGCCTCTTGAGGTGTCAAAGGGATGTGAGGCATTCCATCGAAATGAGGTGGGACTCTAGGGCTTTCTTTAGGGTCTACACTGGGGATTCAGACATCCCATCATTTTGTGAAATGAAAGACGAGCCTGTATTCAAGCCACTGCAAGGAAATCTGGCCTCAATTCCAGTCAGGGCTTCTCAGTGTATATTCCATTTGAGGCAGCAAACTCATGGTCCCTCCAACATACCTATTGCTAAGAGACGCCTCCTCTGGAGGGGCTTGTGGAAAGTTGGCATATGTCTTGAGTCTAAGCCAGGGAATCGTCTCTCCTCTCGAGACGATTTGGGGTACATAGACCATTCCTCGCATTGCTGTTCTGAACTTGGTGTTCCTCTAAACTTGGGATGGTGTTCTGAGGGTATCTCAGGAGTAGCCTAAAGGAAGTCAAGCCACTGCTCGTGTTTGATGGGGAAGGGGGGATGGCTCTGGGGTTAATGCAGGGGAATCGGGCCTCATCTCAGGTTGATTTGGGGTACATGGAGCTTCTTCATTTTCTTAGGGTGAGCTCAGGTTCCCACTAGACTTTTGACAGTGTTCCTGGGGACTTTCTCGAGAAATATCAAGCAATTCGAGGCTCCTTACATGTTTGATGGTGATCACAGAATTACTCTGCATTCAATGCAGGTGAATCATGCCTCATCTCGCTTCGAGGGGAAGTCCCATGTTTTTTCTCGAGTTGCGGGGTGGACCTGAGTTATATTCTCAAGTTACTGCGGGGATGGCCCTTCAAAACTCGTATTTGTTCAGCGACATCAGGACTCCTGTCTAGTTACGAGGGACACCTCAGGTATCTCTTTGAGACTTGTCAGGTCAAAAGGGACGCTTCTCGAGGTTAGGCCGGAAAACCAGGGTCCCTTTCCAGTAGCCACTGGGCTATTGGGATTCCTATCTAAATTTAAGAGTATTCAGGCATCCTCAAATTTTCAAGCAGTGAACTCCGCATAACTCTCGAGGTGTCAAATGATGTGAGGCATTCCGTCGAAATGAGATGGGGGTCTAGGTCTTTCTCTAGGGTCTCCACTGGGGATTCAGACATCCCTTCATCTTGTGAGATGAAAGACGAGCCTGTATTCAAGCCGCTGCAAGGAAATCCTGCCTCCTTTCCAGTCAGGGCTTCTCGGTGTATATTTCTCTTGAAACAGCAAACACACGGTCCCTCCCACATATATATTGCCAAGAAATACCTCCTCTTGAGGGGCTTGTGGAATTTTGGCATATGTCTTGAGTCTAAACCAGGGAATCAGCTCTCATCTTGAGACGTTTTGAAGTACATGGGGCATTCCTCGAGTTGCTCTGATGAACTTGTTATTCGTCTAGACTTCGGACGGTGTTCTCGGGGAAACTCTGCAGTTGCCTAAAGGAAGTCAAGCGACTGGTCATGTTTGTTGGGGAATGGCAGATGGCTGTGGAGTCAATGCAGGGGAATCAGGCCTCATCTCGAGTTGATTTGGGGTACATGAAAGTTCTTCTCGTTGCTGGGGTGACGTCAGCGTCCCTCTAGAATTGTGACCTTATTCTTGGGGACTGTCTCGAGATCCATCAAGCAAGTCGATGCTCCTTACATGTTTGATGGGGATCACGGAATTGCTCTGCATGCAAGGCAGGGGATTCGGGCCTCATCTCGCTTCTAAGGGGAGGTCACATTGTTTTTCTCAAGTTGCGGCGGGACCTGGGGTATAATCTCACGTTACGGCGGGGATGGCCCGGCAAAACTTGTGTTTGTTTTGCGACGTCAGGACTCCTGTCTAGTTACGAGGGACACATCAGGAGTCTCTTCGAGACTTGGCAGGGCAAATGGGGCGCTTCTCAATATGAGTCGGGAGACCCAAGGTCCCTTTTCAGTAGCCACAGGGATATTGCGCTTCCTATCAATGTTCAAGAGGAGTCAGGCATCGTCACCTTTTGAAGCAGTGAACTCTGCGTGCCTCTCGAGGTGTCAAAGTGATGTGAGGCTTTCCTTCAAAATGAGGCGGGAACGTAGGGCTTTCTCTAGCATCTCCACAGGGGATTCAGACGTCCCTTCATCTTGTGAGATGAAAGACGAGCCTGTATTCTAGCAACTGCAAGGAAATCCGGCCTTCTTTCGTGTCAGGGCTGCTCGGAGTATATTCCACTAGAGGCAGCATGCTCAGGGTAACTCCCACATACCTATTGCTGAGAGAAGCCACCTCTTTAGGGGCTTGGGAAAGCTGGCATACGTCTTGAGTCTAAGCCAGGGAATCAGCTCTCATCTCGAGACGATTTGGGGTACACGGAGCATTCCTCGAGTTGCTGTGCTGAACTTGGTGTTCCTCAAGACTAGGGAAGGTGTTCGCCTGGATTCTCTAATTGTTGCCGAAAGAAAGTCAACACATTGGTCGTGTTTGATGGGGAATGGGGGATGACTCTGTAGTCAATACAGGGGAATTGGTCCTCATCTCTTGTTGACTTAGGGTACTTGGAATTTCTTAGCGTTGCTGGGGTGACCTCAGTGTCCCTCTAGACTTGTAACTGTTTTCTTGGGGACTTTCTCGAGATCCATCATGCAAGTCGATGCTCCTTACATGTTTCATTGGGATAACGGGATTGCCGTGCACGCAATGAAAAGGAATCGAACCTCATCTCGCGTCGAGGGGGATATCTCCTGGCTTTTTTCGGGTTGAGGTGGGGACCTGGAGTATATTCACGAGTTACAGCGGGGATGGCCCTTCGAAACTCGGGTTTCTTCAGCAACGTCAGGACTCCAGTTTAGTTACGAGGGACACCTCAGGAATCTCCTGAAGGATTGGCAGGGCAAATGGTATGCTTCTCGAGGTAAGGCGGGAGACCCAGTGTCCCTTTCCAGTAGCCACAGGGATATTGGTGTTCCTATCAATTCTCAAGGGGAGTCAGGCTTCGTCATTTTTTGAAGAAGTGAACTCCGCCTGCCTCTCGAAATGTCAAAGGGATGTGAGGCATTCCGTCGAAATGAGGCGGTGACATAGGGCTTTCTCTATTGTCTCCACAGGGGATTGAGAAATCGCTTCAACTTTTGAGATGAAAGACGAGCCTGTATTCAAGACACTGCAAGGAAATCCGGCGTCCTTTCGAGTCAGGGCTTATCGGTTTATATTCCACTTGAGGCAGCAAACTCAGTGTCCCTCCCACATACCTATTGCTGAGAGAAGCCTGCCCTTTAGGTGCTTGTGGAAAGTTGGCATACGTCTTGAGTCTAAGCCAGGGAATCAGCTCTCATCACCAGATGATTTGGGGTACACGGAGCAGTTCTCGAGTTGCTGTGCTGAACTTGGTATTTCTCTAGACTTGGGACGGTGTTCTCGGGGAATCTGTGGAGTTGCCTAAAGGAAATCAAGCCACTGGGCATTGTCTTTGGAACGGTGATTGCTCTGGATTCAATGCAGAGGAATCGGGCCTCATTTCGATTTAATTTGGGGTACATGGAGATCCTTCGCGCTGATGGGTTGACCTCAGGATTCCTCTAGACTTGTAACAGTGTTCTTGGGAACTGTCTCGAGATCCATCAACCAAGTCGAGGATCCTTATATGTTTATGGGGATCACGGAATTGCTCTGCATGCAATGCAGGGGAATCGAGCCTCATCTGGCTTCGATGGTTAAGACTCATGTGTTTTCTCGAGTTGCGGCGGGGACCTGGGGTATATTCTCGAGTTACGGTTGGGATGGCCCTTCAAAACTCTTGTTTGTTCTGCCTTGTCAGGACTCCTCTCTAGTTAGGATGGACACCTCAGGAATGTCTTCGAGCTTTGGCAGGTTAAAAGGAACGCTTCTCGAGGTGAGGCGGGAGACCCAGGGTCCCTTTTTAGTAGCCACAGAATATTGGAATTCGTATCAATGTTCAAGAGGATTCAGGCATCGTCACCTTCTGAAGCAGTGATCTCCACATGCCTCTCAAGGTATCAAAGAGATGTGAGGCATTCCTTCGAAATGAGGCGTGGACCTTGGGCTTTCTCTAGCGTCTCCACAGGGTATTCGGTCATCCCTTCATCTTGTGAGATGAAAGAGGGGCCTGTATTCAAGCCACTGCAAGGAATTACGTCGTCCTTTCGAGACAGGGCTTCTCGGTGTATATTCCACTTGAGGCAGCAAATTCAGGGTCCCTACCACATAACTATTGCTGAGAGAAGCCTCCTCTTGAGGTGCTTGTGGAAATTTGGCATGCGTCTTGAGTCTAATCCAGGGACTCAGCTCTCATCTCGAGATGATTTGGGGTCCACGGAGCATTCCTCGTGTTGCTGTTCTAAACTTGGTGTTCCTCTAGACTTGGGACGGTGTTCTCTGTGAATCTCTGGAGCTGCCTAAAGGAAGTCAAAACACTGGTCGTGTTTGATGGGGAACGGGTGATATTTCTGGACTCAATGCAAGGTAATCGGACTTCTTCTCGATCGAGTTGGAAGTCTGATGTTTTTTCTCGAGTTGCGGTGGGGTCCTGGGGTATATTCTCGAGTTACGGTGGGGATGGCCTTCAAAACTCGTGTTTGTTCAGTGACGTCAGGACTCGTGTCTAGATACTAGGGACACCTCAGGAATCTCTTCGAGGCTTGGCAGGGCAAAAGGAATACTTATCGAGGTGAGGCCGGTGACCCAGGGTCCATTTCCTGTAGCCACAGGGATATTGGGATTCCTATCAATTCTCAAGGCGAGTCAGGCATCGTCACCCTTGAAGAAGTGAACTCCACATGCCTCTAGAGGTATCAAAGTGATGTGAGGCATTCCGTCGAAATAAAGCGGGGACTTAGGGCGTTCACTAGCGTTTCCACATGGGTTTCAGACATCCCAGCATCCTGTGAGATGAAAGATGAGCCTGTATTCAAGCCACTGCAAGGAAATCTGGCCTACTTTCGAGTCAGTGCTTCTCTGTGTATATTCCACTTGAGGCAGTAAACTCAGGTCCCTCCCACATACCTATTGCTGAGAGAAGCCTCCTCTTGATGTGCTTGTGGAAAGTTGGCATATGTCTTGAGCCTAAGCCAGGAAATCAGCTCTCATCTCGAGACGATTTTGTGTACATGGAGCATTCCTCGAGATGCTGTGCTGAACTTGGTGTTCCTCTAGACTTGGCACGGTGTTCTCAGGGAATCTCTGGAGTTGCCTAAAGGAAGTCAAGCCACAGGTCATGATTAATGGGAAACGGGGGATGACTCTGGAGACAGTACAGGGGAATTGGGCCTGATCTTGAGTTTATTTGGTGTACATGGAGCTCCTTCACACTGCTAGGGTGACGTCAGCCTCTCTCTAGATATGTGACAGTGTTCTTGGGGACTGTCTGGAGATCCATCAAGCAAGTCGAGGCACCTTACATGTTTGATGGGGATTACCAAATTGCTCTGCATCAAATGCAGAGGAATTGGGCCTCATCTCACTTCGAGGGGGAAGTCTCATTGTTTTTCTCGAGTTGCGGCGGAGACCTGGGGTATGTTCTCGAGTTACGTCGGGGATGGATCTTCAAATCTCGTGTTTGTTCAGCGACATCAGTACTCCTGTCTAGTTATGAGGGACACCTCAGGAATCTCTTCGAGGCTTGGCAGGGCAAAGGGACGCTTCTCGAGGTTACGCGGGAGACCATGGTAACTTTCCCGTAGCAATAGGGATATTGGGATTCCTATCAATGTTCAAGGTGTGTCAGGCATCGTCACCTTTTGAAGCAGTGAACTCTGCATGCCTCCCCAGGTGTTAAAGGGATGTGAGGCATTCTGCCGAAATGAGTTAGGGACATAGAGCTTTCTCTAGGGTCTCCACAAGGGTTTCAGACTTCCCTTCCACTTGTCAGATGATAGAAGAGCCTGTATGCAAGCCACTGCATGAAAATCCATTCTCCTTTTGAGTCAAGGCTTCTCGGTGTATATTTCACTTAAGGCAGGAAACTCAGGGTCCCTCCAACATACCTATTGCTGAGAGAAGCCTCCTGTTGAGGTGCTTATGGAAAGTTGGCCTACGTCTTGAGTCAAAGCCAGTGTATCAGCTCTCATTTCGAGACGATTAGGGAATACGGAGGATTCCTCGAGTTGCTATGCTGAACTTCGTGTTCCTCTAGACTTGAGACGGTGTTCTCGTTGAATCTCTGGAGTTACCTAAAGAAAATCAAGCCACTGGTCGTGTTTGATGGCGAACGGGGAATGACTCTGTGGTGAAGGTTCGGTAATTTGGCCTCATCTCGAGTTGATATGGGGTGCATGGAACTCCTTCTCATTCTTGGAGTGACGTCAGGGTCCCTCTAGACTTGTGACAGTGTTCTTGGTGACTCTCTCGAGATCCATCAAGCAAGTGAAGGCTCCTTACATGTTTGATGGGGATCACAGAATTGCTCTGCATGAAATGCAGGGGAATCGGGCCTCCTCTCGCTTCGAGGGGGATGTCTCATGGTTTTTCTCGGGTTGCGGCGGGGACCTGGTTTATATTCTCGAGTTACGGCGGGGATGGCCCTTCAAAACTCGTGTTTGTTTAGCGAAGTCATGACTCCTGTCTAGTTAAGAGGGACCCCTTAGGAATCTCTTGAAGGATTGGCAGGGCAAAAGGTACGCTTCTCGAAGTAAGGCGGGAGACCCACGGTCCCACTCCAGTAGCAGGGGGATATTGGGGTTCCTATCCATGCTCAAGGGGAGTCACACATGGTCACCTTTTGAAGAAGTGAACTCTGCGTGCCTCTCGAAGTGTCAAAGGGATGTGAGGCATTCCGTCGAAATGGGGCGGAGATTTAGGGCTTTCTCTAGGGTCTCCACAGGGGATTGAGACATCCCTTCATCTTGTGAGATAAAAGACGAGCCTGTATTCAAGACACTGCAAGGAATTACGTCGTCCTTTCGAGACAGGGCTTCTCGGTGTATATTCCACTTGAGGCAGCAAATTCAGGGTCCCTACCACATAACTATTGCTGAGAGAAGCCTCCTCTTGAGGTGCTTGTGGAAATTTGGCATGCGTCTTGAGTCTAATCCAGGGACTCAGCTCTCATCTCGAGATGATTTGGGGTCCACGGAGCATTCCTCGTGTTGCTGTTCTAAACTTGGTGTTCCTCTAGACTTGGGACGGTGTTCTCTGTGAATCTCTGGAGCTGCCTAAAGGAAGTCAAAACACTGGTCGTGTTTGATGGGGAACGGGTGATATTTCTGGACTCAATGCAAGGTAATCGGACTTCTTCTCGATCGAGTTGGAAGTCTGATGTTTTTTCTCGAGTTGCGGTGGGGTCCTGGGGTATATTCTCGAGTTACGGTGGGGATGGCCTTCAAAACTCGTGTTTGTTCAGTGACGTCAGGACTCGTGTCTAGATACTAGGGACACCTCAGGAATCTCTTCGAGGCTTGGCAGGGCAAAAGGAATACTTATCGAGGTGAGGCCGGTGACCCAGGGTCCATTTCCTGTAGCCACAGGGATATTGGGATTCCTATCAATTCTCAAGGCGAGTCAGGCATCGTCACCCTTGAAGAAGTGAACTCCACATGCCTCTAGAGGTATCAAAGTGATGTGAGGCATTCCGTCGAAATAAAGCGGGGACTTAGGGCGTTCACTAGCGTTTCCACATGGGTTTCAGACATCCCAGCATCCTGTGAGATGAAAGATGAGCCTGTATTCAAGCCACTGCAAGGAAATCTGGCCTACTTTCGAGTCAGTGCTTCTCTGTGTATATTCCACTTGAGGCAGTAAACTCAGGTCCCTCCCACATACCTATTGCTGAGAGAAGCCTCCTCTTGATGTGCTTGTGGAAAGTTGGCATATGTCTTGAGCCTAAGCCAGGAAATCAGCTCTCATCTCGAGACGATTTTGTGTACACGGAGCATTCCTCGAGATGCTGTGCTGAACTTGGTGTTCCTCTAGACTTGGCACGGTGTTCTCAGGGAATCTCTGGAGTTGCCTAAAGGAAGTCAAGCCACAGGTCATGATTAATGGGAAACGGGGGATGACTCTGGAGACAGTACAGGGGAATTGGGCCTGATCTTGAGTTTATTTGGTGTACATGGAGCTCCTTCACACTGCTAGGGTGACGTCAGCCTCTCTCTAGATATGTGACAGTGTTCTTGGGGACTGTCTGGAGATCCATCAAGCAAGTCGAGGCACCTTACATGTTTGATGGGGATTACCAAATTGCTCTGCATCAAATGCAGAGGAATTGGGCCTCATCTCACTTCGAGGGGGAAGTCTCATTGTTTTTCTCGAGTTGCGGCGGAGACCTGGGGTATGTTCTCGAGTTACGTCGGGGATGGATCTTCAAATCTCGTGTTTGTTCAGCGACATCAGTACTCCTGTCTAGTTATGAGGGACACCTCAGGAATCTCTTCGAGGCTTGGCAGGGCAAAGGGACGCTTCTCGAGGTTACGCGGGAGACCATGGTAACTTTCCCGTAGCAATAGGGATATTGGGATTCCTATCAATGTTCAAGGTGTGTCAGGCATCGTCACCTTTTGAAGCAGTGAACTCTGCATGCCTCCCCAGGTGTTAAAGGGATGTGAGGCATTCTGCCGAAATGAGTTAGGGACATAGAGCTTTCTCTAGGGTCTCCACAAGGGTTTCAGACTTCCCTTCCACTTGTCAGATGATAGAAGAGCCTGTATGCAAGCCACTGCATGAAAATCCATTCTCCTTTTGAGTCAAGGCTTCTCGGTGTATATTTCACTTAAGGCAGGAAACTCAGGGTCCCTCCAACATACCTATTGCTGAGAGAAGCCTCCTGTTGAGGTGCTTATGGAAAGTTGGCCTACGTCTTGAGTCAAAGCCAGTGTATCAGCTCTCATTTCGAGACGATTAGGGAATACGGAGGATTCCTCGAGTTGCTATGCTGAACTTCGTGTTCCTCTAGACTTGAGACGGTGTTCTCGTTGAATCTCTGGAGTTACCTAAAGAAAATCAAGCCACTGGTCGTGTTTGATGGCGAACGGGGAATGACTCTGTGGTGAAGGTTCGGTAATTTGGCCTCATCTCGAGTTGATATGGGGTGCATGGAACTCCTTCTCATTCTTGGAGTGACGTCAGGGTCCCTCTAGACTTGTGACAGTGTTCTTGGTGACGCTCTCGAGATCCATCAAGCAAGTGAAGGCTCCTTACATGTTTGATGGGGATCACAGAATTGCTCTGCATGAAATGCAGGGGAATCGGGCCTCCTCTCGCTTCGAGGGGGATGTCTCATGGTTTTTTCTCGGGTTGCGGCGGGGACCTGGTTTATATTCTCGAGTTACGGCGGGGATGGCCCTTCAAAACTCGTGTTTGTTTAGCGAAGTCATGACTCCTGTCTAGTTAAGAGGGACCCCTTAGGAATCTCTTGAAGGATTGGCAGGGCAAAAGGTACGCTTCTCGAAGTAAGGCGGGAGACCCACGGTCCCACTCCAGTAGCAGGGGGATATTGGGGTTCCTATCCATGCTCAAGGGGAGTCACACATGGTCACCTTTTGAAGAAGTGAACTCTGCGTGCCTCTCGAAGTGTCAAAGGGATGTGAGGCATTCCGTCGAAATGGGGCGGAGATTTAGGGCTTTCTCTAGGGTCTCCACAGGGGATTGAGACATCCCTTCATCTTGTGAGATAAAAGACGAGCCTGTATTCAAGACACTGCCAGGAAATCCGGCCTCCTTTTGAGTCAGGGCTTATCGGTTTCTATTCCACTTGAGGCTGCATACTCAGGGTCTCTCTCACATACCTATTGTTGAGAGAAGCCTGCTCTTGAGGTGCTTGTAGAACGTTGGCATACATCTTGGGTCTAAGCCAGGGAATTAGCTCTCATCTCGAGACGATTTGGGGTACACGGAGCAGTCCTCGAGTTGCTGTGCTGAACTTGGTATTCCTTTAGACTTGGAACGGTGTTCTCGGGTATCTCTGGAGTTGCATAAAGGAAATCAATCCACTGGGCATGTTTTCTTAGGAACGGTGATTTCTCTGGATTCAATGCAGTGGAGTCGGGCCTTGTCACGATTTAATTTGGGGTACAAGCAGGACCTTCATGCTGATGGGGTGACCTCAGGGTCCCTCTAGACTTGTGACAGTGTTCTTGGGTACTGTCTCGAGATCTATCAAGCAAGTCGAAGATCCTTATATGTTTATAGGGATCACAGAATTGCTCTGCAGGCAATGCAGGGGAATCGGGCCTCATCTCGCTTTGAGGGGGAAGATTCATGGGTTTTCTCGAGTTGTGGCGGGGACCTGGGGTATATTTTCGAGTTACGGCGGGGATGGCCCTTCAAAACTCGTGTTTGTTCAGCGACGTTAAGACTCCGGTCTAGTTACGAGGGTCACCTCAGGTATCTCTTCGAGGCTTGTCAGGATAAAAGGGACGCTTCTCGAGCTGAGGCCGGAAACCCAGGGTCCCTTTCCAGTAGCCACAGGGCTCTTGGGATTCCTATCAATGTTCATGAGGAGTCAGGCATCGTCACATTTTGAAGCAGTGAACTCCGCATGCCTCTCGAGGTGTCAAAGGGATGTGAGGCATTCCATCGAAATGAGGTGGGACTCTAGGGCTTTCTTTAGGGTCTACACTGGGGATTCAGACATCCCATCATTTTGTGAAATGAAAGACGAGCCTGTATTCAAGCCACTGCAAGGAAATCTGGCCTCAATTCCAGTCAGGGCTTCTCAGTTTTTATTCCAGTTGAGGCAGCAAACTCATGGTCCCTCCAACATACCTATTGCTAAGAGACGCCTCCTCTTGAGGGGCTTGTGGAATGTTGGCATATGTCTTGAGTCTAATCCAGGGAATCGTCTCTCCTCTCGAGACGATTTGGGGTACATAGACCATTCCTCGCAATGCTGTTCTGAACTTGGTGTTCCTCTAAACTTGGGATGGTGTTCTGAGGGTATCTCAGGAGTAGCCTAAAGGAAGTCAAGCCACTGCTGGTGTTTGATGGGAAAGGGGGGATGGCTCTGGAGTTAATGCAGGGGAATCGGGCCTCATCTCAGGTTGATTTGGGGTACATGGAGCTTCTTCATTTTCTTAGGGTGAGCTCAGGTTCCCACTAGACTTTTGACAGTGTTCCTGGGGACTTTCTCGAGATCCATCAAGCAAATCGAGGCTCCTTACATGTTTGATGGTGATCACAGAATTAATCTGCATTCAATGCAGGTGAATCATGCCTCATCTCGCTTCGAGGGGAAGTCCCATGGTTTTTCTCGAGTTGCGGGGTGGACCTGAGTTATATTCTCAAGTTACTGCGGGGATGGCCCTTCAAAACTCGTGTTTGTTCAGCGACATCAGGACTCCTGTCTAGTTACGAGGGACACCTCAGGTATCTCTTTGAGACTTGTCAGGTCAAAAGGGACGCTTCTCGAGGTTAGGCCGGAAAACCAGGGTCTCTTTCCAGTAGCCACTGGGCTAAGGGGATTCCTATCTAAGTTTAAGAGTATTCAGGCATCCTCAAATTTTCAAGCAGTGAACTCCGCATAACTCTCGAGGTGTCAAATGATGTGAGGCATTCCGTCGAAATGAGATGGGGGTCTAGATCTTTCTCTAGGGTCTCCACTGGGGATTCAGACATCCCTTCATCTTGTGAGATGAAAGACGAGCCTGTATTCAAGCCGTTGCAAGGAAATCCTGCCTCCTTTCCAGTCAGGGCTTCTCGGTGTATATTTCTCTTGAAACAGCAAACACACGGTCCCTCCCACATATATATTTCCAAGAGAAATCTCCTCTTGAGGGGCTTGTGGAATTTTGGCATATGTCTTGAGTCTAAACCAGGGAATCAGCCCTCATCTTGAGACGTTTTGAAGTACATGGGGCATTCCTCGAGTTGCTCTGATTAACTTGTTATTCCTCTAGACTTCGGACGGTGTACTCGGGGAAACTCTGCAGTTGCCTAAAGGAAGTCAAGCGACTGGTCATGTTTGTTGGGGAATGGCAGATGGCTGTGGAGTCAATGCAGGGGAATCAGGCCTCATCTCGAGTTGATTTGGGGTACATGGAAGTTCTTCTCGTTGCTGGGGTGACGTCAGGGTCCCTCTAGAATTGTGACCTTATTCTTGGGGACTGTCTCGAGATCCATCAAGCAAGTCGATGCTCCTTACATGTTTGATGGGGATCACGGAATTGCTCTGCATGCAAGGCAGGGGATTCGGGCCTCATCTCGCTTCTAAGGGGAGGTCACATTGTTTTTCTCGAGTTGCTGCGGGACCTGGGGTATAATCTCACGTTACGGCGGGGATGGCCCGGCAAAACTTGTGTTTGTTTTGCCACGTCAGGACTCCTGTCTAGTTACGAGGGACACATCAGGAGTCTCTTCGAGACTTGGTAGGGCAAATGGGGCGCTTCTCAATATGAGTCGGGAGACCCAAGGTCCCTTTTCAGTAGCCACAGGGATATTGCGCTTCCTATCAATGTTCAAGAGGAGTCAGGCATCGGCACATTTTGAAGCAGTGAACTCTGCATGCCTCTCAAGGTGTCAAAGGGATGTGAGGCTTTCCTTCAAAATGAGGCGGGAACGTAGGGCTTTCTCTAGGGTCTCCACAGGGGATTCAGACGTCCCTTCACCTTGTGAGATGAAAGACGAGCCTGTATTCAAGCCACTGCAAGGAAATCCCGCCTTCTTTCGTGTCAGGGCTGCTCGGTGTATATTCTACTCGAGGCAGCAAGCTCAGGGTGCCTCCCACATACCTATTGCTGAGAGAAGCCTCCTCTTTAGGGGCTTGTGGAAAGCTGGCATACGTCTTGAGTCTAAGCCAGGGAATCAGCTCTCATCTCGAGACGATTTGGGGTACACAGAGCATTCCTCGAGTTGCTGTGCTGAACTTGGTGTTCCTCAAGACTAGGGAAGGTGTTCGCCTGGATTCTCTAGTTGTTGCCTAAAGAAGTCAACCCATTCGTCGTGTTTGATGGGGAATGGGGGATGACTCTGTAGTCAATACAGGGGAATTGGTCCTCATCTCGTGTTGACTTAGGGTACTTGGAGTTACTTAGTGTTGCTGGGGTAACCTCAGTGTCCCTCTAGACTTGTAGCTGTTTTCTTGGGGACTTTCTCGAGATCCATCATGCAAGTCGATGCTCCTTACATGTTTCATTGAGATAACGGAATTGCTGTGCACGCAATGAAAAGGAATCGAACCTCATCTTGCGTCGAGGGGGATATCTCCTGGCTTTTTTCGGGTTGAGGTGGGGACCTGGATTATATTCACGAGTTACAGCGGGGATGACCCTTCGAAACTCGGGTTTCTTCAGCAACGTCAGGACTCCAGTTTAGTTACGAGGGACACCTCAGGAATCTCTTGAAGGATTGGCAGGGCAAAAGGTATGCTTCTCGAGGTAAGGCAGGAGACCCAGTGTTCCTTTCCAGTAGCCACAGGGATATTGGGGTTCCTATCAATTCTCAAGGGGAGTCAGGCTTCGTCATTTTTTGAAGAAGTGAACTCCGCCTGCCTCTCAAAATGTCAAAGGGATGTGAGGCATTCCGACGAAATGGGGCGGTGACATAGGGCTTTCTCTATTGTCTCCACAGGGGATTGAGAAATCGGTTCATCTTTTGAGATGAAAGACGAGCCTGTATTCAAGACACTGCAAGGAAATCCGGCGTCCTTTCGAGTCAGGGCTTATCGGTTTATTTTCCACTTGAGGCAGCAAACTCAGTGTCCCTCCCACATACCTATTGCTGAGAGAAGCCTGCCCTTTAGGTGCTTGTGGAAAGTTGGCATACGTCTTGAGCCTAAGCCAGGAAATCAGCTCTCATCTCGAGACGATTTTGTGTACACGGAGCATTCCTCGAGATGCTGTGCTGAACTTGGTGTTCCTCTAGACTTGGCACGGTGTTCTCAGGGAATCTCTGGAGTTGCCTAAAGGAAGTCAAGCCACAGGTCATGATTAATAGGAAACGGGGGATGATTCTGGAGACAATACAGGGGAATTGGGCCTGATCTTGAGTTTATTTGGTGTACATGGAGCTCAGTCACACTGCTAGGGTGACGTCAGGCTCTCTCTAGATATGTGACAGTGTTCTTGGCTACTGTCTGGAGATCCATCAAGCAAGTCGAGGCACCATAGATGTTTGATGGGGATTACCAAATTGCTCTGCATCAAATGCAGAGGAATTGGGCCTCATCTCACTTCGAGGGGGAAGTCTCATTGTTTTTCTCGAGTTGCGGCGGAGACCTGGGGTATGTTCTCGAGTTACGTCGGGGATGGATCTTCAAATCTCGTGTTTGTTCAGCGACATCAGTACTCCTGTCTAGTTATGAGGGACACCTCAGGAATCTCTTCGAGGCTTGGCAGGGCAAAGGGACGCTTCTCGAGGTTACGCGGGAGAACATGGTAACTTTCCCGTAGCAATAGGGATATTGGGATTCCTATCAATGTTCAAGGTGTGTCAGGCATCGTCACCTTTTGAAGCAGTGAACTCTGCATGCCTCCCCAGGTGTTAAAGGGATGTGAGGCATTCTGCCGAAATGAGTTAGGACATAGAGCTTTCTCTAGGGTCTCCACAAGGGTTTCAGACTTCCCTTCCACTTGTCAGATGATAGAAGAGCCTGTATGCAAGCCACTGCATGAAAATCCATTCTCCTTTTGAGTCAAGGCTTCTCGGTGTATATTTCACTTATGGCAGGAAACTCAGGGTCCCTCCAACATACCTATTGCTGAGAGAAGCCTCCTGTTGAGGTGCTTATGGAAAGTTGGCCTACGTCTTGAGTCAAAGCCAGTGAATCAGCTCTCATTTCGAGACGATTAGGGAACACGGAGGATTCCTCGAGTTGCTGTGCTGAACTTCGTGTTCCTCTAGACTTGAGACGGTGTTCTCGTTGAATCTCTGGAGTTACCTAAAGAAAATCAAGCCACTGGTCGTGTTTGATGGCGAATGGGGGATGACTCTGTGGTGAAGGTTCGGTAATTTGGCCTCATCTCGAGTTGATATGGGGTGCATGGAACTCCTTCTCATTCTTGAAGTGACGTCAGGGTCCCTCTAGACTTGTGACACTGTTCTTGGGGACTCTCTCGAGATCCATCAAGCAAGTGAAGGCTCCTTACATGTTTGATGGGGATCACAGAATTGCTCTGCATGAAATGCAGGGGAATCGGGCCTCATCTCGCTTCGAGGGGGATGTCTCATGGTTTTTCTCGGGTTGCGGCGGGGACCTGGGGTATATTCTCGAGTTACGGCGGGGATGGCCCTTCAAAACTCGTGTTTGTTTAGCGAAGTCATGACTCCTGTCTAGTTAAGAGGGACCCCTTAGGAATCTCTTGAAGGATTGGCAGGGCAAAAGGTACGCTTCTCGAAGTAAGGCGGGAGACCCACGGTCCCACTCCAGTAGCAGGGGGATATTGGGGTTCCTATCCATGCTCAAGGGGAGTCACACATGGTCACCTTTTGAAGAAGTGAACTCTGCGTGCCTCTCGAAGTGTCAAAGGGATGTGAGGTATTCCGTCGAAATGGGGCGGAGGTTTAGGGCTTTCTCTAGGGTCTCCACAGGGGTTTGAGACATCCCTTCATCTTGTGAGATAAAAGACGAGCCTGTATTCAAGACACTGCCAGGAAATCCGGCCTCCTTTTGAGTCAGGGCTTATCGGTTTCTATTCCACTTGAGGCTGCATACTCAGGGTCTCTCTCACATACCTATTGTTGAGAGAAGCCTGCTCTTGAGGTGCTTGTAGAACGTTGGCATACATCTTGGGTCTAAGCCAGGGAATCAGCTCTCATCTCGAGACGATTTGGGGTACACGGAGCAGTCCTCGAGTTGCTGTGCTGAACTTGGTATTCCTTTAGACTTGGAACGGTGTTCTCGGGTATCTCTGGAGTTGCATAAAGGAAATCAATTCACTGGGCATGTTTTCTTAGGAACGGTGATTTCTCTGGATTCAATGGAGTGGAGTCGGGCCTTGTCACGATTTAATTTGGGGTACAAGCAGGACCTTCATGCTGATGGGGTGACCTCAGGGTCCCTCTAGACTTGTGCCAGTGTTCTTGGGTACTGTCTCGAGATCTATCAACCAAGTCGAGGATCCTTATATGTTTATAGGGGTCACAGAATTGCTCTGCACCCATGAAGGGGAATCGGGCCACATCTCGCTTTGAGGGGGAAGACTCATGGGTTTTCTCGAGTTGTGGCGGGGACCTGGGGTATATTTTCGAGTTACGGCGGGGATGGCCCTTCAAAACTCGTGTTTGTTCAGCGACGTTAAGACTCCGGTCTAGTTACGAGGGACACATCAGGAGTCTCTTCGAGACTTGGCAGGGCAAATGGGGCGCTTCTCAATATGAGTCGGGAGACCCAAGGTCCCTTTTCAGTAGCCACAGGGATATTGCGCTTCCTATCAATGTTCAAGAGGAGTCAGGCATCGTCACCTTTTGAAGCAGTGAACTCTGCGTGCCTCTCGAGGTGTCAAAGGGATGTGAGGCTTTCCTTCAAAATGAGGCGGGAACGTAGGGCTTTCTCTAGGGTCTCCACAGGGGATTCAGACGTCCCTTCACCTTGTGAGATGAAAGACGAGCCTGTATTCAAGCCACTGCAAGGAAATCCGGCCTTCTTTCGTGTCAGGGCTGCTCGGTGTATATTCCACTCGAGGCAGCAAGCTCAGGGTGCCTCCCACATACCTATTGCTGAGAGAAGTCCCCTCTTTAGGGGCTTGTGGAAAGCTGGCATACGTCTTGAGTCTAAGCCAGGGAATCAGCTCTCATCTCGAGACAATTTGGGGTACACAGAGCATTCCTCAAGTTGCTGTGCTGAACTTGGTGTTCATCAAGACTAGGGAAGGTGTTCGCCTGGATTCTCTAGTTGTTGCCTAAAGGAAGTCAACTCATTGGTCGTGTTTGATGGGGAATGGGGGATGACTCTGTAGTCAATACAGGGGAATTGGTCCTCATCTCGTGTTGACTTAGGGTACTTGGCGTTACTTTGCGTTGCTGGGGTGACCTCAGTGTCCCTCTAGACTTGTAGCTGTTTTCTTGGGGACTTTCTCGAGATCCATCATGCAAGTCGATGCTCCTTACATGTTTCATTGGGATAACGGAATTGCTCTGCACGCAATGAAAAGGAATCGAACCTCATCTCGCGTCGAAGGGGATATCTCCTGGCTTTTTTCGGGATGAGGTGGGGACCTGGAGTATATTCACGAGTTACGGCGGGGATGGCCCTTCGAAACTCGGGTTTCTTCAGCGACGTCAGGACTCCAGTTTACTTACGAGGGACACCTCAGGAATTTCTTGAAGGATTGGCAGGGCAAAAGGTATGCTTCTCGAGGTAAGGCGGGAGACCCAGTGTCCCTTTCCAGTAGCCACAGGGATATTGGTTCCTATCAATTCTCAAGGGGAGTCAGGCTTCGTCATTTTTTGAAGAAGTGAACTCCGCCTGGCTCTCGAAATGTCAAAGGGATGTGAGGCATTACGACGAAATGGGGCGGTGACATAGGGGTTTCTCTAGTGTCTCCACAGGGGATTGAGACATCGCTTCATCTTTTGAGATGAAAGACGAGCCTGTATTCAAGACACTGCAAGGAAATCTGGCATCCTTTCGAGTCAGGGCTTATCGGTTTATATTCCACTTGAGGCAGCAAACTCAGTGTCCCTCCAACATACCTATTGCTGAGAGAAGCCTGCCCTTTAGGTGCTTGTGGAAAGTTGGCATACGTCTTGAGTCTAAGCCAGGGAATCAGCTATCATCTCGAGATGATTTGTGGTACACGGAGCAGTTCTCGAGTTGCTGTGCTGAACTTGGTATTCCTCTAGATTTAGGACGGTGTTCTCGGGTAATCTGTGAAGTTGCCTAAAGGAAATCAAGCCACTGGGCATTGTCTTGGGAACGGTGATTGCTCTGGATTCAATGCAGAGGAATCGGGCCTCATCTCGATTTCATTTGGGGTACATGGAGATCCTTCGCGCTGATGGGTTGACCTCAGGTTTCCTCTAGACTTGTAACAGTGTTCTTGGGAACTGTCTCGAGATCCATCAACCAAGTCGAGGATCCTTATATGTTTATGGGGATCACGGAATTGCTCTGCATGCAATGCAGGGGAATCGAGCCTCATCTCGCTTCGAGGGTTAAGACTCATATGTTTTCTCGAGTTGCGGCGGGGGCCTGGGGTATATTCTCGAGTTACGGTTGGGATGGCCCTTCAAAACTCTTGTTTGTTCTGCCTTGTCAGGACTCATCTCTAGTTAGGATGGACACCTCAGGAATGTCTTCGAGCTTTGGCAGGTCAAAAGGAACGCTTCTCAAGGTGAGGCGGGAGACCCAGGGTCCCATTTCAGTAGCCACAGAATATTGGAATTCGTATCAATGTTCAAGAGGATTCAGGCATCGTCACCTTCTGAAGCAGTGATCTCCACATGCCTCTCAAGGTATCAAAGAGATGTGAGACATTCCGTCGAAATGAGGCGTGGACCTAGGGCTTTCTCTAGGGTCTCCACAGGGGATTCGGACATCCCTTCATCTTGTGAGATGAAAGAGGGGCCTGTATTCAAGCCACTGCAAGGAATTACGGCGTCCTTTCGAAACAGGGCTTCTTGGTGTATATTCCACTTGAGGCAGCAAATTCAGGGTCCCTACCACATAACTATTGCTGAGAGAAGCCTCCTCTTGAGGTGCTTGTGGAAATTTGGCATGCGTCTTGAGTCTAATCCAGGGACTCAGCTCTCATCTCGAGATGATTTGGGGTCCACGGTGCATTCCTCGTGTTGCTGTTCTAAACTTGGTGTTCCTCTAGACTTGGGACGGTGTTCTCTGTGAATCTCTGGAGCTGCCTAAAGGAAGTCAAAACACTGGTCGTGTTTGATGGGGAACGGGTGATATTTCTGGACTCAATGCAAGGTAATCGGACTTCTTCTCGATCGAGGGGGAAGTCTGATGTTTTTTCTCGAGTTGCGGCGGGGACATGGGGTATATTCTCGAGTTACAATGGGGATGGCCTTCAAAACTCGTGTTTGTTCAGCGAAGTCAGGACTCGTGTCTGGATACTAGGGACACCTCAGGAATCTCTTCGAGGCTTGGCAGGGCAAAAGGGATACTTCTCGAGGTGAGGCGGCTGACCCAGGGTCCATTTCCTGTAGCCACAGTGATATTGGGATTCCTATCAATGCTCTAGGGGAGTCAGACATCGTCACCCTTGAAGAAGTGAACTCTGCGTGCCTCTAGAGATATCAAAGTGATGTGAGGCATTCCGTCGAAATAAAGCGGGGACCTAGGGCATTCACTAGCGTTTCCACATGGGTTTCAGACATCCCAGCATCCTGTGAGATGAAAGATGAGCCTGTATTCCAGCCACTGCAAGGAAATCTGGCCTACTTTCGAGTCAGGGCTTCTCGGTGTATATTCCACTTGAGGCAGTAAACTCAGGTCCCTCCCACATACCTATTGCTGAGAGAAGCCTCCTCTTGATGTGCTTGTGGAAAGTTGGCATACATCTTGAGCCTAAGTCAGGAAATCAGCTCTCATCTCGAGACGATTTTGTGTACACGGAGCATTCCTCGAGATGCTGTGCTGAACTTGGTGTTCCTCGAGACTTGGCACGGTGTTCTCAGGGAATCTCTGGAGTTGCCTAATGGAGTCAAGCCACAGGTCATGATTAATATGAAACGGGGGATGACTCTGGAGACAATACAGGGGAATTGGGCCTGATCTTGAGTTTATTTGGTGTACATGGAGCTCCTTCACACTGCTAGGGTGACGTCAGGCTCTCTCTAGATATGTGACACTGTTCTTGGCGACTGTCTGGAGATCCATCAACAAGTCGAGGCTCCTTACATGTTTGATGGGGATTACCAAATTGCTCTGCATCAAATACAGAGGAATTGGGCCTCATCTCACTTCGAGGGGGAAGTCTCATTGTTTTTCTCGAGTTGCGGCGGAGACCAGGGGTATGTTTTCGAGTTACGTCGGGGATTTATCTTCAAATCTCGTGTTTGTTCAGCGACATCAGTACTCCTGTCTAGTTATGAGGGACACCTCAGGAATCTCTTCGAGGCTTGGCAGGGCAAAAGGGACGCTTCTCGAGGTTAGGCGGGAGACCATGGTAACTTTCCCGTAGCAATAGGGATATTGGGATTCCTATCAATGTTCAAGGTGTGTCAGGCATCGTCACCTTTTGCAGCAGTGAAATCTGCTTGCCTCCTGTGGTGTTAAAGGGATGTGAGGCATTCCGCCGAAATGAGTTAGGGACATAGCGCTTTCTCTAGGGTCTCCACAAGGGTTTCAGACTTCCCTTCCTCTTGTCAGATGATAGAAGAGCCTGTATGCAAGCCACTGCAAGAAAATCCAGTCTCCTTTTGAGTCAAGGATTCTCGGTGTATATTCCACTTGAGGCAGCAAACTCAGGGTCCCTCCAACATACCTATTGCTGAGAGAAGCCTCCTGTTGAGGTGCTTATGGAAAGTTTGCCTACGTCTTGAGTCGAAGCCAGTGAATCAGCTCTCATCTCGAGATGATTAGGGAACACGGAGGATTCCTCGAGTTGCTGTGCTGAACTTCGTGTTCCTCTAGACTTGAGATGGTGTTCTCGTTGAATCTCTAGAGTTGCCTAAAGAAAATCAAGCCATTGGTCGTGTTTGATGGCGAACGGGGGATGACTCTGTGGTGAAGGTAGGGTAATTTGGCCTCATCTCGATTTGATATGGGGTGCATGGAACTCCTTCTCATTCTTGGAGTGACGTCAGGATCCCTCTAAATTTGTGACAGTGTTCTTGGGGACTCTCTCGAGATCCATCAAGCAAGTCAAGGCTCCTTACATGTTTGATGGTGATCACAGAATTGCTCTGCATGAAATGCAGGGGAATCGGGCCTCATCTCGCTTCGAGGGGGATGTCTCACGGTTTTTCTCGGGTTGCGGCGAGGTCCTGGGGTATATTCTCGAGTTACGGGGGGATGGCCCTTCAAAACTCATGTTTGTTTAGCGAAGTCATGACTCCTGTCTACTTAAGAGGGACCCCTTAGGAATCTCTTGAAGGACTGGCAGGGCAAAAGGTACGCTTCTCGAAGTAAGGCGGGAGACCCACGGTCCCACTCCAGCAACAGGGGGATATTGGGGTTCCTATCCATGCTCAAGGGGAGTCACACATGGTCACCTTTTGAAGAAGTGAACTCTGCGTGCCTCTCGAAGTGTCAAAGGGATGTGAGGCATTCCGTCGAAATGGATCGGAGATTTAGGTCTTTCTCTAGGTTCTCCACAGGGGATTGAGACATCCCTTCATCTTGTGAGATAAAAGACGAGCCTGTATTCAAGACACTGCCAGAAAATCCGGTCTCCTTTCGAGTCAGGGCTTATCGGTTTCTCTTCCACTTGAGGCTACATACTCAGGGTCTCTCTCACATACCTATTGTTGAAAGAAGCCTGCTCTTGAGGTGCTTGTAGAACGTTGGCATACATCTTGGGTCTAAGCCAGGGAATCAGCTCTCATCTCGAGACGATTTGGGGTACACGGAGCAGTCCTCGAGTTGCTGTGGTGAACTTGGTATTCCTTTAGACTTGGAACGGTGTTCTCGGGTATCTTTGGAGTTGCATAAAGGAAATCAATCCACTGGGCATGTTTTCTTCGGAACGGTGATTTCTCTGGATTCAATGCAGTGGAGTCGGGCCTTATAACGATTTAATTTGGGGTACAAGCAGGACCTTCACGCTGATGGGGTGACCTCAGGGTCCCTCTAGACTTGTGACAGTGTTCTTGGGGACTGTCTTGAGATCTATCAACCAAGTCGAGGATCCTTATATATTTATGGGGATCACGGAATTGCTCTGCAGGCAATGCAGGGGAATCGGGCCTCATCTCGCTTTGAGGGGGAAGACTCATGGGTTTTCTCAAGTTGTGGCTGGGACCTGGGGTATATTCTCGAGTTACGGCGGGGATGGCTGTTCAAAACTCGTGTTTGTTCAGCGACGTTAGGACTCCGGTCTAGTTACGAGGGTCACCTCAGGTATCTCTTCGAGGCTTGTCAGGATAAAACGGACGCTTCTCGAGGTGAGGCCGGAAACCCAGGGTCCCTTTCCAGTAGCCACAGGGCTCTTGGGATTCCTATCAATGTTCATGAGGAGTCAGGCATCGTCACATTTTGAAGCAGTGAACTCCGCATGCCTCTCGAGGTGTCAAAGGGATGTGAGGCATTCCATCGAAATGAGGTGGTACTCTAGGGCTTTCTTTAGGGTCTACACTGGGGATTCAGACATCCCATCATTTTGTGAAATGAAAAACGAGCCTGTATTCAAGCCACTGCAAGGAAATCTGGCCTGAATTCCAGTCAGGGCTTCTCAGTGTATATTCCAGTTGAGGCAGCAAACTCATGGTCCCTCCAACATACCTATTGCTAAGAGACGCCTCCTCTTGAGGGGCTTGTGGAAAGTTGGCATATGTCTTGAGTGAATCGTCTCTCCTCTCGAGACGATTTGGGGTACATAGACCATTCCTCGCATTGCTGTTCTGAACTTGGTGTTCCTCTAAACTTGGGATGGTGTTCTGAGGGTATCTCAGAAGTAGCCTAAAGGAAGTCAAGCCACTGCTCGTGTTTGATGGGGAAGGGGGGATGGCTCTGGAGTTAATGCAGGGGAATCGGGCCTCATCTAAGGTTGATTTGGGGTACATGGAGCTTCTTCATTTTCTTAGGGTGAGCTCAGGTTCCCACTAGACTTTTGACAGTGTTCCTGGGGACTTTCTCGAGATCCATCAAGCAAGTCGAGGCTCCTTACATGTTTGATGGTGATCACAGAATTACTCTGCATTCAATGCAGGTGAATCATGCCTCATCTCGCTTTGAGGGGAAGTCCCATGGTTTTTCTCGAGTTGCGGGGTGGACCTGAGTTATATTCTCAAGTTACTGCGGGGGATGGCCCTTCAAAACTCGTGTTTGTTCAGCGACATCAGGACTCCTGTCTAGTTACAAGGGACACCTCAGGTATCTCTTTGAGACTTGTCAGGTCAAAAGGGACGCTTCTCGAGGTTAGGCCGGAAAACCAGGGTCCCTTTCCAGTAGCCACTGGGCTATTGGGATTCCTATCTAAGTTTAAGAGTATTCAGGCATCCTCAAATTTTCAAGCAGTGAACTCCGCATAACTCTCGAGGTGTCAAATGATGTGAGGCATTCGATCGAAATGAGATGGGGTTCTAGGTCTTTCTCTAGGGTCTCCACTGGGGATTCAGACTTCCCTTCATCTTGTGAGATGAAAGAGGAGCCTGTATTCAAGCCGCTGCAAGGAAATCCTGCCTCCTTTCCAGTCAGGGCTTCTCGGTGTATATTTCTCTTGAAACAGCAAACACACGGTCCCACCCACATACATATTGCCAAGAGAAACCTCCTCTTGAGGGCTTGTGGAATTTTGGCATATGTCTTGAGTCTAAACCAGGGAATCAGCTCTCATCTTGAGACGCTTTGAAGTACATGGGGCATTCCTCGAGTTGCTCTGATGAACTTGTTGTTCCTCTAGTCTTCGGACGGTGTTCTCGGGGAAACTCTGCAGTTGCCTAAAGGAAGTCAAGCGACTTGTCGTGTTTCTTGGGGAATGGCAGATGTCTGTTGAGTCAATGCAGGGGAATCAGGCCTCATCTCGAGTAGATTTGGGGTACATGGAAGTTCTTCTCGTTGCTGGGATGACGTCAGGGTCCCTCTAGAATTGTGACCTTATTCTTGGGGACTGTCTGGAGATCCATCAAGCAAGTCGATGCTCCTTACATGTTTGATGGGGATCACGGAATTGCTCTGCATGCAAGGCAGGGGATTCGGGCCTCATCTCGCTTCTAAGGGGAGGTCACATTGTTTTTCTCGAGTTGCAGCGGAACCTGTGGTATAATCTCACGTTATGGCGGGGATGGCCCGGCAAAACTTGTGTTTGTTTTGCGACGTCAGGACTCCTGTCTAGTTACGAGGGACACATCAGGAGTCTCTTCGAGACTTGGCAGGGCAAATGGGGCGCTTCTCAATATGAGTCGGGAGACCAAAGGTCCCATTTCAGTAGCCACAGGGATATTGCGCTTCCTATCAATGTTCAAGAGGAGTCAGGCATCGTCACATATTGAAGCAGTGAACTCTGCGTGCCTCTCGAGGTGTCAAAGGGATGTGAGGCTTTCCTTCAAAATGAGGCGGGAACGTAGGGCTTTCTCTAGGGTCTCCACAGGGGATTCAGACGTCCCTTCACCTTGTGAGATGAAAGACGAGCCTGTATTCAAGCCACTGCAAGGAAATCCGGCCTTCTTTCGTGTCAGGGCTGCTCGGGGAATATTCCACTCGAGGCAGCAAGCTCAGGGTGCCTCCCACATACCTACTGCTGAGAGAAGCCTCCTCTTTAGGGGCTTGTGGAAAGCTGGCATACGTCTTGAGTCTAAGCCAGGGAATCAGCTCTCATCTCGAGACGATTTGGGGTACACAGAGCATTCCTCGAGTTGCTGTGCTGAACTTGGTGTTCCTCAAGACTAGGGAAGGTGTTTGCCTGGATTCTCTAGTTGTTGCCTAAAGGAAGTCAGCCCATTGGTCGTGTTTCATGGGGAATGAGGGATGACTCTGTAGTCAATACAGGGGAATTGGTCCTCATCTCGTGTTGACTTAGGGTACTTGGAGTTACTGAGCGTTGCTGGGGTGACCTCAGTGTTCCTCTAGACTTGTAGCTCTTTTCTTGGGGACTTTCTCGAGATCCATCATGCAAGTCGATGCTCCTTACATGTTTCATTGGGATAACGGAATTGCTCTGCACGCAATGAAAAGGAATCGAACCTCATCTCGCGTCGAGGGTGATATCTCCTGGCTTTTTTCGTGTTGAGGTGGGGACCTGGAGTATATTCACGAGTTACGGCTAGGATGGCCCTTCGAAACTCGGGTTTCTTTAGCGACGTCAGGACTCCAGTTTAGTTACGAGGGACACCTCAGGAATCTCCTGAAGGATTGGCAGCCAAAAGGTATGCTTCTCGAGGTAAGGCGGGAGAACCAGTGTCCCTTTCCAGTAGCCACAGGGATATTGGGGTTCGTATCAATTCTCAAGGGGAGTCAGGCTTCGTCATTTTTTGAAGAAGTGAACTCCGCCTGCCTCTCGAAATGTCAAAGGGATGTGAGGCATTCCGACGAAATGGGGCGGTGACATAGGGGTTTCTCTAGTGTCTCCACAGGGGATTGAGACATCGCTTCATCTTTTGAGATGAAAGACGAGCCTGTATTCAAGACACTGCAAGGAAATCTGGCATCCTTTCGAGTCAGGGCTTATCGGTTTATATTCCACTTGAGGCAGCAAACTCAGTGTCCCTCCAACATACCTATTGCTGAGAGAAGCCTGCCCTTTAGGTGCTTGTGGAAAGTTGGCATATACGTCTTGAGTCTAAGCCAGGGAATCAGCTCTCATCTCGAGATGATTTGGGGTACACGGAGCAGTTCTCGAGTTGCTGTGCTGAACTTGGTATTTCTCTAGACTTGGGACGGTGTTCTCGGGGAATCTGTGGAGTTGCATTAACGAAATCAAGCCACTGGCCATTGTCTTGGGAACGGTGATTTCTCTGGATTCAATGCAGAGGAATCGGGCCTCATCTCGATTTAATTTGGGGTACATGGAGATCCTTTGCACTGATGGGTTGACTTCAGGTTTCCTCTAGACTAGTAACAGTGTTCTTGGGATCTATCTCGAGATCCATCAACCAAGTCGAGGATCCTTATATGTTTATGGGGATCACGGAATTCCTCTGCATGCAATGCAGGGGAATCGAGCCTCATCTCGCTTCGAGGGGGAAGACTCATGTGTTTTCTCGAGTAGCGGCAGGGACCTGGGGTATATTCTCGAGTTACGGTTGGGATGGCCCTTCAAAACTCTTGTTTGTTCTGCCTTGTCAGGACTCCTCTCTAGTTAGGATGGACACCTCAGGAATGTCTTCGAGCTTTGGCAGGTCAAAAGGAACGCTTCTCAAGGTGAGGCGGGAGACCCAGGGTCCCTTTTCAGTAGCCACAGAATATTGGAATTCGTATCAATGTTCAAGAGGATTCAGGCATCGTCACCTTCTGAAGCAGTGATCTCCACATGCCTCTCAAGGTATCAAAGACATGTGAGGCATTCCATCGAAATGAGGCGTGGGACCTAGGGCTTTCTCTAGGGTCTCCACAGGGGATTCGGACATCCCTTCATCTTGTGAGATGAAAGAGGGCCTGTATTCAAGCCACTGCATGGAATTACGGCGTCCTTTGGAGACAGGGCTTCTCAGTGTATATTCCACTTGAGGCAGCAAATTCAGGGTCCCTACCACATAACTATTGCTGAGAGAAGCCTCCTCTTGAGGTGCTTGTGGAAATTTGGCATATGCGTCTTGAGTCTAATACAGGGACTCAGCTCTCATCTCGAGATGATTTGGGGTACAGAGACATTCCTCGTGTTGCTGTTTTGAACTTGGTGTTCCTCTAAACTTGGGATGGTGTTCTGAGGGAATCTCTGGAGCTGCCTAAAGGAAGTCAAAACTGCTCGTGTTTGATGGGGAAGGGGGGATGGCTCTGGAGTTAATGCAGGGGAATCGGGCCTCATTTCAGGTTGATTTGGGGTACATGGAGCTTCTTCATTTTCTTAGGGTGAGCTCAGGTTCCCACTGACTTTTGACAGTGTTCCTCGGGACTTTCTCGAGATCCATCAAGCAAGTCGAGGCTCCTTACATGTTTGATGGTGATCACAGAATTACTCTGTTTTCAATGCAGGTGAATCATGCCTCATCTCGCTTCGAGGGGAAGTCCCATGGTTTTTCTGGAGTTGCGGGTTGGACCTGAGTTATATTCTCAAGTTACTACGGGGATGGCCCTTCAAAACTCGTGTTTGTTCAGCGACATCAGGACTCCTGTCTAGTTACGAGGGACACCTCAGGTATCTCTTTGAGAATTGGCAGGTCAAAAGGGACGCTTCTCGAGGTTAGGCGGGTGACCAGGGTCCCTTTCCAGTAGCCACTGGGATATTGGGATTCCTATCTAAGTTTAAGAGTATTCAGGCATCGTCACATTTTCAAGCAGTGAACTCCGCATAACTCTCGAGGTCTCAAATGATGTGAGCATTCCGTCGAAATGAGATGGGGGTTAGGTCTTTCTCTAGGGTCTCCACTGGGGATTCAGACATCCCTTCATCTTGTGAGATGAAAGAGGAGCCTGTATTCAAGCCGCTGCAAGGAAATCCTGCCTCCTTTCCAGTCAGGGCTTCTCGGTGTATATTTCTCTTGAAACAGCAAACACACGGTCCCTCCCACATACATATTGCCAAGAGAAACCTCCTCTTGAGGGGCTTTTGGAATTTTGGCATATGTCTTGAGTCTAAACCAGGGAATCAGCTCTCATCTTGAGACGTTTTGAAGTACATGGGGCATTCCTCGAGTTGCTCTGATGAACTTGTTGTTCCTCTAGACTTCGGACGTTGTTCTCGGGGAAACTTTGCAGTTGCCTAAAGGAAGTCAAGCGACTGGTCGTGTTGTTGGGGAATGGCAGATGGCTGTGGAGTCAATGCAGGGGAATCAGGCCTCATCTCGAGTTGATTTGGGGTACATGGAAGTTCTTCAAGTTGCTTGGGTGACGTCGGGGTCCCTCTAGAATTGTGACTTATTCTTGGGGACTGTCTCGAGATCCATCAAGCAAGTCGATGCTCCTTACATGTTTGATGGGGATCACGGAATTGCTCTGCATGCAAGGCAGGGGATTCGGGCCTCATCTCGCTTCTAAGGGGAGGTACATTTTTTTCTCGAGTTGCGGCGGGACCTGTGGTATAATCTCACGTTACGGCGGGGCTGGCCCGGCAAAACTTGTGTTTGTTTTGCGACGTCAGGACTCCTGTCTAGTTACGAGGGACACATCAGGAGTCTCTTCGAGACTTGGCAGGGCAAAAGGGGCGCTTCTCAAGGTGAGTCGGGAGACCCAAGGTCCCTTTTCAGTAGCCACAGGGATATTGCGCTTCCTATCAATGTTCAAGAGGAGTCAGGCATCGTCACATTTGAAGCAGTGAACTCTGCCTGCCTCTCGAGGTGTCAAAGGGATGTGAGGCTTTCCTTCAAAATGAGGCGGGAACGTAGGGCTTTCTCTAGGGTCTCCACAGGGGATTCAGACATCCCTTCACCTTGTGAGATGAAAGACGAGCCTGTATTCAAGCCACTGCAAGGAAATCTGGCCTTCTTTCGTGTCAGGGCTGCTCGGTGTATATTCCACTCGAGGCAGCAAACTCAGGGTGCCTCCCACATAGCTATTGCTGAGAGAAGCCTCCTCTTTAGGGACTTGTGGAAAGCTGGCATACGTCTTGAGTCTAAGCCAGGGAATCAGCTCTCATCTCGAGACGATTTGTGGTACACAGAGCATTCCTCGAGTTGCTGTGCTGAACTTGGTGTTCCTCAAGACTAGGGACGGTGTTCGCCTGGATTCTCTAGGTGTTGCCTAAAGGGAGTCAACCCATTGGTCGTGTTTGATGAGGAATGGGGGATGACTCTGTAGTCAATACAGGGGAATTGGTCCTCATCTTGTGTTTACTTAGGGTACTTGGAGTTACTTAGCGTTGCTGGGGTGACCTCAGTGTTCCTCTAAAATTGTACTGTTTTCTTGGGACTTTCTCTCGAGATCCATCATGCAAGTCGATGCTCCTTACATGTTTCATGGGATAACGGAATTGCTCTGCATCAATGAAAAGGAATCGAACCTCATCTCGCGTCGAGGGGGATATCTCCTGGTTTTTTCGTGTTGAGGTGGGGACCTGGAGTATATTCACGAGTTACGGCGGGGATGGCCCTTCGAAATCTCGGGTTTGTTCAGCGACGTCAGGACTCCAGTTTAGTTACGAGGGACACCTCAGGAATCTCTTGAAGGATTGGCAGGGCAAAAGGTATGCTTCTCGAGTAAGGCGGGAGACCCAGTGTCCCTTTCCTGTAGCCACAGGGATATTGGGGTTCCCATCAATTCTCAAGTGGAGTCAGGCTTCGTCATTTTTTGAAGAAGAGAACTCCGCCTGCCTCTCGAAATGTCAAAGGGATGTGAGGCATTACGACGAAATGGGCCGGTGACATAGGGCTTTCTCTAGTGTCTCCACAGGGGATTGAGACATCGCTTCATCTTTTGAGATGAAAGACGAGCCTGTATTCAAGACACTGCAAGAAAATCCGGCATCCTTTCGAGTCAGGGCTTATTGGTTTATATTCCACTTGAGGCAGCAAACTCAGTGTCCCTCCAACATACCTATTGCTGAGAGAAGCCTGCCCTTTAGGTGCTTGCGGAAAGTTGGCATACGTCTTGAGTCTAAGCCAGGGAATCAGCTCTCATCTCGAGATGATTTGGGTTACACGGGGCAGTTCTCGAGTTGCTGTGCTGAACTTGGTATTCCTCTAGACTTGGGACGGTGTTCTCGGGGAATCTGTGGTGTTGCCTAAAGGAAATCAAGCCACTGGGCATTGTCTTGGGAACGCTGATTGCTCTGGATTCAATGCAGAGGAATCGGGCCTCATCTCGATTTAATTTGGGGTACATGGAGCTCCTTCGCGCTGATGGTTTGACCTCAGGTTTCCTCTAGACTTGTAACAGTGTTCTTGGGAACTGTCTCGAGATCCATCAACCAAGTTGAGGATCCTTATATGTTTATGGGGATCACGGAATTGCTCTGTATGCAATGCAGGGGAATCGAGCCTCATCTCGCTTCGAGGGTTAAGGCTCATGTGTTTTCTCGAGTTGCGGCGGGGACCTGGGGTATATTTTCGAGTTACGGTTGGGATGGCCCTTCAAAACTCTTGTTTGTTCTGCCTTATCAGGACTCCTCTCTAGTTAGGATGGACACCTCAGGAATGTCTTCGAGCTTTGGCAGGTCAAAAGGAACGCTTCTCGAGGTGAGGCGGGAGACCCAGGGTCCCTTTCCAGAAGCCACAGAGTATTGGAATTCGTATCAATGTTCAAGAGGATTCAGGCATCCTCACCTTCTGAAGCAGTGATCTCCACATGCCTCTCAAGGTATCAAAGAGATGTGAGGCATTCCTTCGAAATGAGGCGTGGACCTAGGGCTTTCTCTAGGGTCTCCACAGGGGATTCGGACATCCCTTCATCTTGTGAGATGAAAGAGGGGCCTGTATTCAAGCCACTGCAAGGAATTACGGCGTCCTTTCGAGACAGGGCTTCTCGGTGTATATTCCACTTGAGGCTGCAAATTCAGGGTCCCTACCACATAACTATTGCTGAGAGAAGCCTCCTCTTGAGGTGCTTGTGGAAATTTGGCATGCGTCTTGAGTCTAATCCAGGGACTCAGCTCTCATCTCGAGATGAATTGGGGTCCACGGAGCATTCCTCATGTTGCTGTTCTAAACTTGGTGTTCCTCTAGACTTGGGACGGTGTTCTCTGTGAATCTCTGGAGCTGCCTAAAGGAAGTCAAAACACTGGTCGTGTTTGATGGGGAACGGGTGATATTTCTGGACTCAATGCAAGGTAATCGGACTTCTTCTCGATCGAGTGTGAAGTCTGATGTTTTTTCTCGAGTTCCGGCGGGGTCCTGGGGTATATTCTCGAGTTACGGTGGGATGGGCTTCAAAACTCGTGTTTGTTCAGCGACGTCAGGACTCGTGTCTAGATACTAGGGACACCTCAGGAATCTCTTCGAGGCTTGGCAGGGCAAAAGGGATACTTCTCGAGGTGAGGCGGGTGACCCAGGGTCCATTTCCTGTAGCCACAGGGATATTGGGATTCCTATCAATGCTCAAGGCGAGTCAGGCATCGTCACCCTTGAAGAAGTGAACTCCGCGTGCCTCTAGAGTTATCAAAGTGATGTGAGGCATTCCGTCGAAATAAAGCGGGGACTTAGGGCGTTCACTAGCGTTTCCACATGGGTTTCAGACATCCCAGCATTCTGTGAGATGAAAGATGAGCCTGTATTCAAGCCACTGCAAGGAAATCTGGCCTACATTCGAGTCAGGGCTTCTCGGTGTATATTCCACTTTAGCCTGTAAACTCAGGGCCCTCCCACATACCTATTGCTGAGAGAAGCCTCCTCTTGATGTGCTTGTGGAAAGTTGGCATACGTCTTGAGCCTAAGCCAGGAAATCAGCTCTCATCTCGAGACGATTTTGTGTACACGGAGCATTCCTCAAGATGCTGTGTTGAACTTGGTGTTCCTCTAGACTTGGCACGGTGTTCTCAGGGAATCTCTGGAGTTGCCTAAAGGAAGTCAAGCCACAGGTCATGATTAATGGGAAGCGGGGGATGACTCTGGAGACAATACAGGGGAATTGGGCCTGATCTTGAGTTTATTTGGTGTACATGGAGCTCCTTCACACTGCTAGGGTGACGTCAGGCTCTCTCTAGATATGTGACAGTGTTCTTGGCAACTGTCTGGAGATCCATCAACAAGTCGAGGCTCCTTACATGTTTGATGGGGATTACCAAATTGCTCTGCATCAAATGCAGAGGAATTGGGCCTCATCTCACTTCGAGGTAGAAGTCTCATTGTTTTTCTTGAGTTGCGCGGAGACCTGGGGTATGTTCTCGAGTTACGTCGGGGATGGATCTTCAAATCTCGTGTTTGTTCAGCGACATCAGTACTCCTGTCTAGTTATGAGGGACACCTCAGGAATCTCTTCGAGGTTTGGCAGGGCAAAAGGGACGCTTCTCGAGGTTAGGCGGGAGACCATGGTAACTTTCCCGTAGCAATAGGGATATTGGGATTCCTATCAATGTTCAAGGTGTGTCAGGCATCGTCACCTTTTGAAGCAGTGAACTCTGCATGCCTCCCGAGGTGTTAAAGGGATGTGAGGCATTCTGACGAAATGAGTTAGGGACATAGAGCTTTCTCTAGGGTCTCCACAAGGGTTTCAGAGCTCCCTTCCTCTTGTCAGATGATAGAAGAGCCTGTATGCAAGCCACTGCAAGAAAATCCAGTCTCCTTTTGAGTCAAGGCTTCTCGGTGTATATTCCACTTGAGGTAACAAACTCAGGGTCCCTCCAACATACCTATTGCTGAGAGAAGCCTCCTGTTGAGGTGCTTATGGAAAATTGGTCTACGTCTTGAGTCAAAGCCAGTGAATCAGCTCTCATCTCGAGATGATTAGGGAACACGGAGGATTCCTCGAGTTGCTGTGCTGAACTTCGTGTTCCTCTAGACTTGGGACGTTGTTCTCGTTGAATCTCTGGAGTTGCCTAAAGAAAATCAAGCCACTGGTCGTGTTTGATGGCGAACGGGGGATGACTCTGTGGTGAAGATAGGGTAATTTGGCCTCATCTCGAGTTGATATGGGGTGCATGGAACTCCTTCTCATTCTTGGAGTGACGTCAGGGTCCCTCTAGACTTGTGACAGTGTTCTTGGGGACTCTCTCGAGATCCATCAAGCAAGTGAAGGCTCCTTACATGTTTTATGGGGATCACAGAATTGCTCTGCATGAAATGCAGGGGAATCGGGCCTCATCTCGCTTCGAGGCGAATGTCTCATGGTTTTTCTCGGGTTGCGGCGGGGACCTGGGTTATATTCTCGAGTTACGGTGGGGATGGCCCTTCAAAACTCGTGTTTGTTTAGCGAAGTCATGACTCCTGTCTAGTTAAGAGGGACCCCTTAGGAATCTCTTGAAGGATTGGCAGGGCAAAAGGTACGCTTCGCGAAGTAAGGTGGGAGACCCACGGTCCCACTCCAGTAGCAGGGGGATATTAGGGTTCCTATCCATGCTCAAGGGGAGTCACACATGGTCACCTTTTGAAGAAGTGAACTCTGCGTGCCTCTCGAAGTGTCAAAGGGATGTGAGGCATTCCGTCGAAATGGGGCGGAGATTTAGGGCTTTCTCTAGGGTCTTCACAGGGGATTGAGACATCCCTTCATCTTGTGAGATAAAAGACGAGCCTGTATTCAAGACACTGCCAGGAAATCCGGCCTCCTTTCGAGTCAGGGCTTATCGGTTTCTATTCCACTTGAGGCTGCATACTCAGGGTCTCTCTCACATACCTATTGTTGAGAGAAGCCTGCTCTTGAGGTGCTTGTAGAACGTTGGCATACATCTTGGGTCTAAGCCAGGGAATCAGCTCTCATCTCGAGACGATTTGGGGTACACGGAGCAGTCCTCGAGTTGCTGTGCTAAACTTGGTATTCCTTTAGACTTGGAACGGTGTTCTCGGGTATCTCTGGAGTTGCATAAAGGAAATCAATCCACTGGGCATGTTTTCTTAGGAACGGTGATTGCTCTGGATTCAATGCAGTGGAGTCGGGCCTTATCACGATTTAATTTGGGGTACAAGCAGGACCTTCACGCTGATGGGGTGACCTCAGGGTCCCTCTAGACTTGTGACAGTGTTCTTGGGGACTGTCCCGAGATCTATCAACCAAGTCGAGGATCCTTATATGTTTATGGGGATCACGGAATTGCTCTGCAGGCAATGCAGGGGAATCGGGCCTCATCTCGCTTTGAGGGGGAAGACTCATGGGTTTTCTTGAATTGTGGCGGGGACCTGGGATATATTCTCGAGTTACGGCATGGATGGCTATTCAAAACTCGTGTTTGTTCAGCGACGTTAGGACTCCAGTCTAGTTACGAGGGTCACCTCAGGTATCTCTTCGAGGCTTGTCAGGATAAAAGGGACGCTTCTCGAGGTGAGGCCGGAAACCCAGGGTCCCTTTCCAGTAGCCACAGGGCTGTTGGGATTCCTATCAATGTTCATGAGGAGTCAGGCATCGTCACATTTTGAAGCAGTGAACTCCGCATGCCTCTCGAGGTGTCAAAGGGATGTGAGGAATTCCATCGAAATGAGGTGGGACTCTAGGGCTTGCTTTAGGGTCTACACTGGGGATTCAGACATCCCACCATTTTGTGAAATGAAAGACGAGCCTGTATTCAAGCCACTGCAAGGAAATTTGGCCTCAATTCCAGTCAGGGCTTCTCAGTGTATATTCCAGTTGAGGCTGCAAACTCATGGTCCCTCCAACATACCTATTGCTAAGAGACGCCTCCTCTTGAGGGGCTTGTGGAAAGTTGGCATAGGTCTTGAGTCTAAGCCAGGGAATCGACTCTCCTCTCGAGACGATTTGCTGTACATAGACCATTCCTCGCGTTGCTGTTCTGAACTTGGTGTTCCTCTAAACTTGGGATGGTGTTCTGAGGGTATCTCAGGAGTAGCCTAAAGAAAGTCAAGCCACTGCTCGTGTTTGATGGGGAAGGGGGGATGGCTCTGGAGTTAATGCAGGGGAATCGGGCCTCATTTCAGGTTGATTTGGGGTACAAGGAGCTTCTTCATTTTCTTAGGGTGAGCTCAGGTTCACACTAGACTTTAAACAGTGTTCCTGGGGACTTTCTCGAGATCCATCAAGCAAGTCGAGGCTCCTTACATGTTTGATGGTGATCACAGAATTACTCTGCATTCAATGCAGGTGAATCATGCCTCATCTCGCTTCGAGGGGAAGTCCCATGGTTTTTCTAGAGTTGCGGGGTGGACCTGAGTTATATTCTCAAGTTACTGCGGGGATGGCCCTTCAAAACTCATGTTTGTTCAGCGACATCAGGACTCCTGTCTAGTTATGAGGGACACCTCTGGAATCTCTTCGAGGTTTGGCAAGGCAAAAGGGACGCTTCTCGAGGTTAGGCGGGAGACCATGGTAACTTTCCCGTAGCAATAGGGATATTGGGATTCCTATCAATGTTCAAGGTGTGTCAGGCATCGTCACCTTTTGAAGCAGTGAACTCTGCATGCCTCCCAAGGTGTTAAAGGGATGTGAGGCATTCTGACGAAATGAGTTAGGGACATAGAGCTTTCTCTAGGGTCTCCACAAGGGTTTCAGAGTTCCCTTCCTCTTGTCAGATGATAGAAGAGCCTGTATGCAAACCACTGCAAGAAAATCCAGTCTCCTTTTGAGTCAAGGCTTCTCGGTTTATATTCCACTTGAGGTAGCAAACTCAGGGTCCCTCCAACATACCTATTGCTGAGAGAAGCCTCCTGTTGAGGTGCTTATGGAAAGTTGGCCTACGTCTTGAGTCAAAGCCAGTGAATCAGCTCACATCTCGAGACGATTAGGGAACACGGAGGATTCCGCGAGTTGCTGTGCTGAACTTCGTGTTCCTCCAGACTTGGGATGGTGTTCTCGTTGAATCTCTGGAGTTGCCTAAAGAAAATCAAGCCACTGGTCTTGTTTGATGGCGAACGGAGTTGACTCTGCGGTGAAGGTAGGGTAATTTGGCCTCATCTCGAGTTGATATGGGGTGCATGGAACTCCTTCTCATTCTTGGAGTGACGTCAGGGTCCCTCTAGACTTGTGACAGTGTTCTTGGGGACTCTCTCGAGATCCATCAAGCAAGTCAAGGCTCCTTACATGTTTGATGGGGATCACAGAATTGCTCTGCATGAAATGCAGGGGAATCGGGCCTTATATCGCTTCGAGGGGGATGTCTCATGGTTTTTTTCGGGTTGCGGCGGGGACCTGGGTTATATTCTCGAGTTACGGTGGGGATGGCCCTTCAAAACTCGTGTTTGTTTAGCAAAGTCATGACTCCTGTCTAGTTAAGAGGGACCCCTTAGGAATCTCTTGAAGGATTGGCAGGGCAAAAGGTACGCTTAGCGAAGTAAGGTGGGAGACCCACGGTCCCACTCCAGTAGCAGGGGGATATTGGGGTTCCTATCCATGCTCAAGGGGAGTCACACATGGTCACCTTTTGAAAAAGTGAACTCTGCGTGCCTCTCGAAGTGTCAAAGGGATGTGAGGCATTCCGTCGAAATGGGGCGGAGATTTAGGGCTTTCTCTAGGGTCTTCACAGGGGATTGAGACATCCCTTCATCTTGTGAGATAAAAGACGAGCCTGTATTCAAGACACTGCCAGGAAATCCGGCCTCCTTTCGAGTCAGGGCTTATCGTTTTCTATTCCACTTGAGGCTGCATACTCAGGGTCTCTCTCACATACCTATTGTTGAGAGAAGCCTGCTCTTGAGGTGCTTGTAGAACGTTGGCATTCATCTTGGGTCTAAGCCAGGAAATCAGCTCTCATCTCGAGACGATTTGGGGTACACGGAGCAGTCCTCGAGTTGCTGTGCTGAACTTGGTATTCCTTTAGACTTGGAACGGTGTTCTCGGGTATCTCTGGAGTTGCATAAAGGAAATCAATCCACTGGGCATGTTTTCTTAGGAACGGTGATTGCTCTGGATTCAATGCAGTGGAGTCGGGCCTTATCACGATTTAATTTGGGGTACAAGCAGGACCTTCACGCTGATGGGGTGACCTCAGGGTCCCTCTAGACTTGTGACAGTGTTCTTGGGGACTGTCTCGAGATCTATCAACCAAGTCGAGGATCCTTTTATGTTTATGGGGATCACGGAATTGCTCTGCAGGCAATGCAGGGGAATCGGGCCTCATCTCGCTTTGAGGGGGAAGACTCATGCGTTTTCTTGAGTTGTGGCGGGGACCTGGGATATATTCCCGAGTTACGGCGTGGATGGCTGTTCAAAACTCGTGTTTGTTCAGCGACGTTAGGACTCCTGTCTAGTTACGAGGGTCACCTCAGGTATCTCTTCGAGGCTTGTCAGGATAAAAGGGACGCTTCTCGAGGTGAGGCCGGAAACCCAGGGTCCCTTTCCAGTAGCCACAGGGCTCTTGGGATTCCTATCAATGTTCATGAGGAGTCAGGCATCGTCACATTTTGAAGCAGTGTACTCCGCATGCCTCTTGAGGTGTCAAAGGGATGTGAGGCATTCCATCGAAATGAGGTGGGACTCTAGGGCTTTCTTTAGGGTCTACACTGGGGATTCAGACATCCCATCATTTTGTGAAATGAAAGACGAGCCTGTATTCAAGCCACTGCAAGGAAATTTGGCCTCAATTCCAGTCAGGGCTTCTCAGTGTATATTCCAGTTGAGGCAGCAAACTCATGGTCCCTCCAACATACCAATTACTAAGAGACGCCTACTCTTGAGGGGCTTGTGGAAAGTTGGCATATGTCTTGAGTGTAAGCCAGGGAATCGTCTCTCCTCTCGAGACGATTTGGGGTACATAGACCATTCCTTGCGTTGCTGTTCTGAACTTGGTGTTCCTCTAAACTTGGGATGGTGTTCTGAGGGTATCTCAGGAGTAGCCTAAATTAAGTCAAGCCACTGCTCGTGTTTGCTGGGGAAGGGGGGATGGCTCTGGAGTTAATGCAGCGGAATCGGGCCTCATTTCAGGTTGATTTGGGGTACATGGAGCTTCTTCATTTTCTTAGGGTGAGCTCAGGTTCCCACTAGACTTTTAACAGTGTTCCTGGGGACTTTCTCGAGATCCATCAAGCAAGTCGAGGCTCCTTACATGTTTGATGGTGATCACAGAATTACTCTGCATTCAATGCAGGTGAATCATGCCTCATCTCGCTTCGAGGGGAAGTCCCATGATTTTTCTCGAGTTGCGGGGGGGACCTGAGTTATATTCTCAAGTTACTGCGGGGATGGCCCTTCAAAACTCGTGTTTGTTCAGCGACATCAGGACTCCTGTCTAGTTACGAGGGACACCTCAGGTATCTCTTTGAGACTTGTCAGGTCAAAAGGGACGCTTCTCGAGGTTAGGCCGGAAAACCAGGGTCCCTTTCCAGTAGCCACTGGGCTATTGGGATTCCTATCTAAGTTTAAGAGTATTCAGTCATCCTCAAATTTTCAAGCATTGAACTCCGCATAACTCTCGAGGTGTCAAATGATGTGAGGCATTCCATCGAAATGAGATGGGGTTCTATGTCTTTCTCAAGGGTCTCCACTGGGGATTCAGACATCCCTTCATCTTGTGAGATGAAAGAGGAGCCTGTATTCAAGCCGCTGCAAGGAATTCCTGCCTCCTTTCCAGTCAGGGCTTCTCGGTGTATATTTCTCTTGAAACAGCAAACACAGGGTCCCTCCCACATACATATTGCCAAGAGAAACCTCCTCTTGAGCGGCTTGTGGAATTGTGGCATATGTCTTAAGTCTAAACCAGGGAATCAGCCCTCATCTTGAGACGTTTTGAAGTACATGGGGCATTCCTCGAGTTGCTCTGATGAACTTCTTGTTCCTCTAGACTTCGGACGGTGTTCTCGGGGAAACTCTGCAGTTGCCTAAAGGAAGTCAAGTGACTGGTCATGTTTGTTGGGGAATGGCAGAAGGCTGTGGAGTCAATGCAGGGGAATCAGGCCTCATCTCGAGTTGATTTGGGGTACATGGAAGTTCTTCTCGTTGCTGGGGTGACGTCAGGGTCCCTCTAGAATTGTGACCTTATTCTTGGGGACTGTCTCGAGATCCATCAAGCAAGTCGATGCTCCTTACATGTTTGATGGGGATCACGGAATTGCTCTGCATGCAAGGCAGGGGATTCGGGCCTCATGTCGCTTCTAAGGGGAGGTCACATTGTTTTTCTCGAGTTGCAGCGGGACCTGGGGTATAATCTCACGTTACGGCGCGGTTGGCCCGGCAAAACTTGTGTGTGTTTTCCGACGTCAGTACTCCTGTCTAGTTACGAGGTACACCTCAGGAGTCTCTTCGAAGCTTGGCTGGGCAAATGGGGCGCTTCTCAATATGAGTCGGGAGACCCAAGGTCCCTTTTCAGTAGCCACAGGGATATTGCGCTTCCTATCAATGTTCAAGAGGAGTCAGGCATCGTCACATTTTGAAGCAGTGAACTCTGCGTGCCTCTCGAGGTGTCAAAGGGATGTGAGGCTTTCCTTCAAAATGAGGCGGGAACGTAGGGCTTTTTCTAGGGTCTCCACAGGGGATTCAGACGTCCCTTCACCTTGTGAGATGAAAGACGAGCCTGTATTCAATCCACTGCAAGGAAATCCGGCCTTCTTTCGAGTCAGGGCTTATCGGTTTATATTCCACTTGAGGCTGCATACTCAGGGTCTCTCACATACCTATTGTTGAGAAAAGCCTGCTCTTGAGGTGCTTGTAGAACGTTGGCATACATCTTGGGTCTAAGCCAGGGAATCAGCTCCCATCTCGAGACGATTTGGGGTACACGGAGCAGTCCTCGAGTTGCTGTGCTGAACTTGGTATTCCTTTAGACTTGGAACGGTGTTCTCGGGTATCTTTGGAGTTGCATAAAGGAAATCAATCCACTGGGCATGTTTTCTTAGGAACGGTGATTGCTCTGGATTCAATGCAGTGGAGTCGGGCCTTATCACGATTTAATTTGGGGTAAAAGCAGGACCTTCACGCTGATGGGTGACCTCAGGGTCCCTCTAGACTTGTGACAGTGTTCTTGGGGACTGTCTCGAGATCTATCAACCAAGTCGAGGATCCTTATATGTTTATGGGGATCACGGAATTGCTCTGCAGGCAATGCAGGGGAATCGGGCCACATCTCGCTTTGAGGGGGAAGACTCATGGGTTTTCTCGAGTTGTGGCGGGGACCTGGGATATATTCTCGAGTTACGGCGTGGATGGCTGTTCATAACTCGTGTTCGTTCAGCGACGTTAGGACTCCGGTCTAGTTACGAGGGTCACCTCAGGTATCTCTTCGAGGCTTGTCAGGATAAAAGGGACGCTTCTCGAGGTGAGGCCGGAAACCCAGGGTCCCTTTCCAGTAGCCACAGGGCTGTCGGGATTCCTATCAATGTTCATGAGGAGTCAGGCATCGTCACATTTTGAAGCAGTGAACTCCGCATGCCTCTCGAGGTGTCAAAGGGATGTGAGGCATTCCATCGAAATGAGGTGGGACTCTAGGGCTTTCTTTAGGGTCTACACTGGGGATTCAGACATCCCATCATTTTGTGAAATGAAAGACGAGCCTGTATTCAAGCCACTGCAAGGAAATTTGGCCTCAATTCCAGTCAGGGCTTCTCAGTGTATATTCCAGTTGAGGCAGCAAACTCATGGTCCCTCCAACATACCTATTGCTAAGAGACGCCTCCTCTTGAGGGGCTTGTGGAAAGTTGGCATATGTCTTGAGTGTAAGCCAGGGAATCTTCTCTCCTCTCGAGACAATTTGGGGTACATAGACCATTCCTTTCGTTGCTGTTCTGAACTTGGTGTTCCTCTAAACTTGGGATGGTGTTCTGAGGGTATCTCAGGAGTAGCCTAAAGGAAGTCAAGCCACTGCTCGTGGTTGATGGGGAAGGGGGGATGGCTCTGGAGTTAATGCAGGGGAATCGGGCCTCATTTCAGGTTGATTTGGGGTACATGGAGCTTCTTCATTTTCTTAGGGTGAGCTCAGGTTCCCACTAGACTTTTAACAGTGTTCCAGGGGACTTTCTCGAGATCCATCAAGCAAGTCGAGGCTCCTTACATGTTTGATGGTGATCACAGAATTACTCTGCATTCAATGCAGGTGAATCATGCCTCATCTCGCTTCGAGGGGAAGTCCCATGGTTTTTCTCGAGTTGCGGGGTGGACCTGAGTTATATTCTCAAGTTACTGCGGGGATGGCCCTTCAAAACTCGTGTTTGTTCAGCGACATCAGGACTCCTGTCTAGTTACGAGGGACACCTCAGGTATCTCTTTGAGACTTGTCAGGTCAAAAGGGACGCTTCTCGAGGTTAGGCCGGAAAACCAGGGTCCCTTTCCAGTAGCCACTGGGCTATTGGGATTCCTATCTAAGTTTAAGAGTATTCAGTCATCCTCAAATTTTCAAGCATTGAACTCCGCATAACTCTCGAGGTGTCAAATGATGTGAGGCATTCCGTCGAAATGAGATGGGGTTCTAGGTCTTTCTCTAGGGTCTCCACTGGGGATTCAGACATCCCTTCATCTTGTGAGATGAAAGAGGAGCCTGTATTCAAGCCGCTGCAAGGAATTCCTGCCTCCTTTCCAGTCAGGGCTTCTCGGTGTATATTTCTCTTGAAACAGCAAACACAGGGTCCCTTCCACATACATATTGCCAAGAGAAACCTCCTCTTGAGCGGCTTGTGGAATTGTGGCATATGTCTTGAGTCTAAACCAGGGAATCAGCTCTCATCTTGAGACGTTTTGAAGTACATGGGGCATTCCTCGAGTTGCTCTGATGAACTTCTTGTTCCTCTAGACTTCGGACGGTGTTCTCGGGGAAACTCTGCAGTTGCCTAAAGGAAGTCAAGTGACTGGTCATATTTGTTGGGGAATGGCAGATGGCTGTGGAGTCAATGCAGGGGAATCAGGCCTCATCTCGAGTTGATTTGGGGTACATGGAAGTTCTTCTCGTTGCTGGGGTGACGTCAGGGTCCCTCTAGAATTGTGACCTTATTCTTGGGGACTTTCTCGAGATCCATCAAGCAAGTCGATGCTCCTTACATGTTTGATGGGGATCACGGAATTGCTCTGCATGCAAGGCAGGGGATTCGGGCCTCATGTCGCTTCTAAGGGGAGGTCACATTGTTTTTCTCGAGTTGCGGCGGGACCTGGGGTATAATCTCACGTTACGGCGCGGATGGCCCGGCAAAACTTGTGTGTGTTTTGCGACGTCAGTACTCCTGTCTAGTTACGAGGTACACATCAGGAGTCTCTTCGAGACTTGGCTGGGCAAATGGGGCGCTTCTCAATATGAGTCGGGAGACCCAAGGTCCCTTTTCAGTAGCCACAGGGATATTGCGCTTCCTATCAATGTTCAAGAGGAGTCAGGCATCGTCACATTTTGAAGCAGTGAACTCTGCGTGCCTCTCGAGTTGTCAAAGGGATGTTAGGCTTTCCTTCAAAATGAGGCGGGAACGTAGGGCTTTCTCTAGGGTCTCCACAGGGGATTCAGTCGTCCCTTCACCTTGTGAGATGAAAGACGAGCCTGTATTCAATCCACTGCAAGGAAATCCGGCCTTCTTTCGAGTCAGGGCTTATCGGTTTATATTCCACTTGAGGCTGCATACTCAGGGTCTCTCTCACATACCTATTGTTGAGAAAAGCCTGCTCTTGAGGTGCTTGTAGAACGTTGGCATACATCTTGGGTCTAAGCCAGGGAATCAGCTCCCATCTCGAGACGATTTGGGGTACACGGAGCAGTCCTCGAGTTGCTGTGCTGAACTTGGTATTCCTTTAGACTTGGAACGGTGTTCTCGGGTATCTTTGGAGTTGCATAAAGGAAATCAATCCACTGGGCATGTTTTCTTAGGAACGGTGATTGCTCTGGATTCAATGCAGTGGAGTCGGGCCTTATCACGATTTAATTTGGGGTACAAGCAGGACCTTCACGCTGATGGGGTGACCTCAGGGTCCCTCTAGACTTGTGACAGTGTTCTTGGGGACTGTCTCGAGATCTATCAACCAAGTCGAGGATCCTTATATGTTTATGGGGATCACGGAATTGCTCTGCAGGCAATGCAGGGGAATCGGGCCACATCTCGCTTTGAGGGGGAAGACTCATGGGTTTTCTCGAGTTGTGGCGGGGACCTGGGGTATATTTTCGAGTTACGGCGTGGATGGCTGTTCAAAACTCGTGTTTGTTCAGCGATGTTAGGACTCCGGTCTAGTTACGAGGGTCACCTCAGGTATCTCTTCGAGGCTTTTCAGGATAAAAGGGACGCTTCTCGAGGTGAGGCCGGAAACCCAGGGTTCCTTTCCAGTAGCCACAGGGCTCTTGGGATTCCTATCAATGTTCATGAGGAGTCAGGCATCGTCACATTTTGAAGCAGTGAACTCCGCATGCCTCTCGAGGTGTCAAAGGGATGTGAGGCATTCCATCGAAATGAGGTGGGACTCTAGGGCTTTCTTTAGGGTCTACACTGGGGATTCAGACATCCCATCATTTTGTGAAATGAAAGACGAGCCTGTATTCAAGCCACTGCAAGGAAATCTGGCCTCAATTCCAGTCAGGGCTTCTCAGTGTATATTCCAGTTGAGGCAGCAAACTCATGGTCCCTCCAACATACCTATTGCTAGGAGACACCTCCTCTTGAGGGGCTTGTGGAATGTTGGCATATATCTTGAGTCTAAGCCAGGGAATCGTCTCTCCTCTCGAGACGATTTGGGGTACATAGACCATTCCTCGCGTTGCTGTTCAGAACTTGGTGTTCCTCTAAACTTGGGATGGTGTTCTGAGGGTATCTAAGGAGTAGTCTAAAGGAAGTCAAGCCACTGCTCGTGTTTGATGGCGAAGGGGGGATGGCTCTGCAGTTAATGCAGGGGAATCGGGCCTCATCTCAGGTTGATTTGGGGTACATGGAGCTTCTTCATTTTCTTAGGGTGAGCTCAGGTTCCCACTAGACTTTTGACAGTGTTCCTGGGGACTTTCTCGAGATCCATCAAGCAAGTCGAGGCTCCTTACATGTTTGATGGTGATCACAGAATTACTCTGCATTCAATGCAGGTGAATCATGCCTCATCTCGCTTCGAGGGGAAGTCCCATGATTTTTCTCGAGTTGCGGGGTGGACCTGAGTTATATTCTCAAGTTACTGCGGGCATGGCCCTTCATAACTCGTGTTTGTTCAGCGACATGAGTACTCCTGTCTAGTTACGAGGGACACCTCAGGTATCTCTTTGAGACTTGTCAGGTCAAAAGGGACGCTTCTCGAGGTTAGGCCGGAAAACCAGGGTTTCTTTCCAGTAGCCACTGGGCTATTGGGATTCCTATCTAAGTTTAAGAGTATTCAGGCATCCTCAAATTTTCAAACAGTGAACACCGCATAACTCTCGAGGTGTCAAATGATGTGAGGCATTCCGTCGAAATGAGATGGGGTTCTAGGTCTTTCTCTAGGGTCTCCACTGGGGATTCAGACATCCCTTCATCTTGTGAGATGAAAGAGGAGCCTGTATTCAAGCCGCTGCAAGGAAATCCTGCCTCCTTTCCAGTCAGGGCTTCTCGGTGTATATTTCTCTTGAAACAGCAAACACAGGGTTCCTCCCACATACATATTGCCAAGAGAAACCTCCTCTTGAGCGGCTTGTGGAATTTTGGCATATGTCTTGAGTCTAAACCAGGGAATCAGCTCTCATCTTGATTCGTTTTGAAGTACATGGGGCATTCCTCGAGTTGCTCTGATGAACTTGTTGTTCCTCTAGCCTTCGGACGTTGCTCTCGGGGAAACTCTGCAGTTGCCTAAAGGAAGTTAAGCGACTGGTCGTGTTTGTTGGGGAATGGCAGATGGCTGTGGAGTCAATGCAGGGGAATCAGGCCTCATCTCGAGTTGATTTGGGGTACATGGAAGTTCTTCTCGTTGCTGGGGTGACGTCAGGGTCCCTCTAGAATTGTGACCTTATTCTTGGGGACTGTCTCGAGATCCATCAAGCAAGTCGATGCTCCTTACATGTTTGATGGGGATCACGGAATTGCTCTGCATGCAAGGCAGGGGATTCGGGCCTCATGTCGCTTCTAAGGGGAGGTCACATTGTTTTTCTCGAGTTGCGGCGGGACCTGGGGTATAATCTCACGTTACGGCGGGGATGGCCCGGCAAAACTTGTGTTTGTTTTGCCACGTCAGGACTCCTGTCTAGTTACGAGGGACACATCAGGAGTCTCTTCGAGACTTGGCAGGGCAAATGGGGCGCTTCTCAATATGAGTCGGGAGACCCAAGGTCCCTTTTCAGTAGCCACAGGGATATTGCGCTTCCTATCAATGTTCAAGAGGAGTCAGGCATCGTCACATTTTGAAGCAGTAAACTCTGCCTGCCTCTCGAGGTGTCAAAGGGATGTGAGGCTTTCCTTCAAAATGAGGCGGGAACGTAGGGCTTTCTCTAGGGTCTCCACAGGGGATTCAGACGTCCCTTCACCTTGTGAGATGAAAGACGAGCCTGTATTCAAGCCACTGCAAGGAAATCCGGCCTTCTTTCGTGTCAGGGCTGCTCGGTGTATATTCCACTCGAGGCAGCAAGCTCAGGGTGCCTCCCACATACCTATTGCTGAGAGAAGCCTCCTCTTTAGGGGCTTGTGGAAAGCTGGCATTCGTCTTGAGTCTATGCCAGGGAATCAGCTCTCATCTCGAGATGATTTGGGGTACACAGAGCATTCCTCGAGTTGCTCTGCTGAACTTGGTGTTCCTCAAGACTAGGGAAGGTGTTCGCCTGGATTCTCTAGCTGTTGCCTAATGGAAGTCAACCCATTGGTCGTGTTTGATGGGGAATGGGGGATGACTCTGTAGTCAATACAGGGGAATTGGTCCTCATCTCGTGTTGACTTAGGGTACTTGGATTTACTTAGTGTTGCTGGGGTGACCTCAGTGTCCCTCTAGACTTGTAGCTGTTTTCTTGGGGACTTTCTCGAGATCCATCATGCAAGTCGATGCTCCTTACATGTTTCATTGGGATAACGGAATTGCTCTCCACGCAATGAAAAGGAATGGAACCTCATCTCGCGTCGAGGGGGATATCTCCTGGCTTTTTTCGTGTTGAGGTGGGGACCTGGAGTATATTCACGAGTTACGGCTAGGATGGCCCTTCGAAGCTCGGGTTTTTTCAGCGACGTCAGGACTCCTGTTTAGTTACGAGGGACACCTCAGGAATCTCTTGAAGGATTGGCAGGGCAAAAGGTATGCTTCTCGAGTTAAGGCGGGAGACCCAGTGTTCCTTTCCAGTAGCCACAGGGATATTAGGTTTCCTATCAATTCTCAAGGGGAGTAAGGCTTTGTTATTTTTTGAAGAAGTGAACTCTACCTGCCTCTCGAAATGTCAAAGTGATGTGAGGCATTCCGACGAAATGGGCCGGTGACATAGGGCTTTCTCTAGTGTCTCCACAGGGGATTGAGACATCGCTTCATCTTTTGAGATGAAAGACGAGCCTGTATTCAAGACACTGCAAGGAAATCCGGCGTCCTTTCGAGTCAGGGCTTATCGGTTTATATTCCACTTGAGGCAGCAAACTAAGTGTCCCTCCAACATACCTATTGCTTAGAGAAGCCTGCCCTTTAGGTGCTTGTCTAAAGTTGGTATACGTCTTGAGTCTAAGCCAGGGAATCAGCTCTTATCTCGAGATGATTTGGGGTACACGGAGCAGTTCTCGAGTTGCTGTGCTGAACTTGGTATTCCTCTAGACTTGGGACGGTGTTCTCGGGGAATCTGTGGAGTTGCCTAAAGGAAATCAAGCCACTGGGCATTGTCTTGGGAACGGTGATTGCTCTGGATTCAATGCAGAGGAATCGGGCCTCATCTCGATTTAATTTGGGGTACATAGAGCTCCTTCGTGCTGATGGGTTGACCTCAGGTTTCCTCTAGACTTGTAACAGTGTTCTTGGGAACTGTCTCGAGATCCATCAACCAAGTCGAGGGTCCTTATATATTTATGGGGATCACGGAATTGCTCTGCATGCAATGCAGGGGAATCAAGCCTCATCTCGCTTCGAGGGTTAAGACTCATGTGTTTTCTCGAGTTGCGGCGGTGTCTTGGGGTATATTCTCGAGTTAAGGTTGGGATGGCCCTTCAAAACTCTTGTTTGTTCTGCCTTGTCAGGACTTCTCTCTAGTAAGGATGGACACCTCATGAATGTCTTCGAGCTTTGGCAGGTCAAAAGGAACGCTTCTCGAGGTGAGGTGGGAGACCCAGGGTCCCTTTTCAGTAGCCACAGAATATTGGAATTCGTATCAATGTTCAAGAGGATTCAGGCATCGTCACCTTCTGAAGCAGTGATCTCCACATGCCTCTCAAGGTATCAAAGAGATGTGAGGCATTCCTTCGAAATGAGGCGTGGACCTACGGCTTTCTCTAGGGTCTCCACAGGGGATTCGGACATCCCTTCATCTTGTGAGATGAAAGAGGGGCCTGTATTCAAGCCACTGCAAGGAATTAAGGCGTCCTTTCGAGACAGGGCTTCTCGGTGTATATTCCACTTGAGGCAGCAAATTCAGGGTCCCTACCACATAACTATTGCTGAGAGAAGCCTCCTCTTGAGGTGCTTGTGGAAATTTGGCATGCGTCTTGAGTCTAATCCAGGAACTCAGCTCTCATCTCGAGATGATTTGGGGTCCACGGAGCATTCCTCAGGTTGCTGTTCTAAACTTGGTGTTTCTCTAGACTTGGGACGGTGTTCTCTGTGAATCTCTGGAGCTGCCTAAAGGAAGTCAAAACACTGGTCGTGTTTGATGGGGAACGGGTGATATTTCTGGACTCAATGCAAGGTAATCGGACTTCTTCTCGATCGAGGGGGAAGTTTGATGTTTTTTCTCGTGTTGCGGCGGGGACATGGGGTATATTCTCGAGTTACGGTGGGGATGGCCTTCAAAACTCGTGTTTGTTCAGCGACGTAAGGACTAGTGTCTAGATACTAGGGACACCTCAGGAATCTCTTCGAGGCTTGGCAGGGCAAAAGGGATACTTCTCGAGGTGAGGCGGGTGACCCAGGGTCCATTTCCTGTAGCCACAGGGATATTGGGATTCCTATCAATGCTCAAGGGGAGTCAGGCATCGTCACCCTTGAAGAAGTGAACTCCGCGTGCCTCTAGAGGTATCAAAGTGATGTGAGGCATTCCGTCGAAATAAAGCGGGGACCTAGGGCGTTCACTAGCATTTCCACATGGGTTTCAGACATCCCAGCATCCTGTGAGATGAAAGATGAGCCTGTATTCAAGCCACTGCAAGGAAATCTGGCCTACATTCGAGTCAGGGCTTCTCGGTGTATATTCCACTTGAGGCAGTAAATTCAGGTCCCTCCCACATACCTATTGCTGAGAGAAGCCTCCTCTTGATGTGCTTGTGGAAAGTTGGCATACGTCTTGAGCCTAAGCCAGGAAATCAGCTCTCATCTCGAGACGATTTTGTGTACACGGAGCATTCCTCGAGATGCTGTGCTGAACTTGGTGTTCCTCTAGACTTGGCACGGTGTTCTCAGGGAATCTCCGGAGTTGCCTAAAGGAAGTCAAGCCACAGGTCACGATTAATGGGAAACGGGGGATGACTCTGGAGACAATACAGGGGAATTGGGCCTGATCTTGTGTTTATTTGGTGTACATGGAGCTCCTTCAAACTGCTAGGGTGACGTCAGGCTCTCTCTAGATATGTGACAGTGTTCTTGGCGACTGTCTGGAGATCCATCTAGCAAGTCGAGGCTCCTTACATGTTTGATGGGGATTACCAAATTGTTCTGCATCAAATGCAGAGGAATTGGGCCTCATCTCACTTCGAGGGGGAAGTCTCATTGTTATTCTCGAGTTGCGGCTGAGACCTGGGGTATGTTCTCGAGTTACGTCGGGGATGGATCTTCAAATCTCGTGTTTGTTCAGCGACATCAGTACTCCTGTCTAGTTATGAGGGACACCTCAGGAATCTCTTCGAGGCTTGTTAGGGCAAAAGGAACGCTTCTCGAGGTTAGGCGGGAGACCATGGTAACTTTCCCGTAGCAATAGGGATATTGGGATTCCTATCAATGTTCAAGGTGTGTCAGGCATCGTCACCTTTTGAAGCAGTGAACTCTGCATACCTCCCGAGGTGTTAAAGGGATGTGAGGCATTCCGCCGAAATGAGGCAGGGACATAGAGCTTTCTCTAGGGTCTCCACAAGGGTTTCAGACTTCCCTTCCTCTTGTCAGATGATAGAAGAGCCTGTATGCAAGCCACTGCAAGAAAATCCAGTCTCCTTTTGAGTCAAGGCTTCTCGGTGCATATTCCACTTGAGGCAGCAAACTCAGGGTCCCTCCAACATACCTATTGCTGAGAAAAGCCTCCTGTTGAGGTGCTTATGGAAAGTTGGCCTACGTCTTGAGTCAAAGCCAGTGAATCAGCTCTCATCTCGAGACGATTAGGGAACACGGAGGATTCCTCGAGTTTGTGTGCTGAACTTCGTGTTCCTCTCGACTTGGGACGTTGTTCTCGTTGAATCTCTGGAGTTGCCTAAAGAAAATCCAGCCACTGGTCGTGTTTGATGGCGAACGGGGGATGACTCTGTGGTGAAGGTAGGGTAATTTGGCCTCATCTCGAGTTGATATGGGGTGCATGGAACTCATTCTCATTCTTGGAGTGACATCAGGGTCCCTCTAGACTTGTGACAGTGTTCTTGGGGACTCTCTCGAGATCCATCAAGCAAGTCAAGGCTCCTTACATGTTTCATGGGGATCACAGAATTGCTCTGCATGAAATGCAGGAGAATCGGGCCTCATCTCGCTTCGAGGGGGATGTCTCATGGTTTTTTTCGGGTTGCGGCGGGGTCCTGGGGTATATTCTCGAGTTACGGCGGGATGGCCCTTCAAAACTCATGTTTGTTTAGCGAAGTCATGACTCCTGTCTAGTTAAGAGGGACACCTTAGGAATCTCTTGAAGGACTGACAGGGCAAAAGGTACGCTTCTCGATGTAAGGCGGGAGACCCACGGTCCCACTCCAGTAGCCACAGGGATATTGGGGTTCCTATCCATGCTCAAGGGGAGTCACACATGGTCACCTTTTGAAGAAGTGAACTCTGTGTGCCTCTCGAAGTGTCAAAGGGATGTGAGGCATTCCGTCGAAATGGGGCGGAGATCTAGGGCTTTCTCTAGGGTCTCCACAGGGGACTGAGACATCCCTTCATCTTGTGAGATAAAAGACGAGCCTGTATTCAAGACACTGCCAGGAAATCCGGCCTCCTTTCGAGACAGGGCTTATCGGTTTATATTCCACTTGAGGCTGCATACTCAGGGTCTCTCTCACATACCTATTGTTGAGAGAAGCCTGCTCTTGAGGTGCTTGTAGAACGTTGGCATACATCTTGGGTCTAAGCCAGGGAATCAGCTCTCATCTCGAGACGATTTGGGGTACACGGAGCAGTCCTCGAGTTGCTGTGCTGAACTTGGTATTCCTTTAGACTTGGAACGGTGTTCTCGGGTATCTCTGGAGTTGCATAAAGGAAATCAATCCACTGGGCATGTTTTCTTAGGAACGGTGATTGCTCTGGATTCAATGCAGTGGAGTAGGGCCTTATCACGATTTAATTTGGGGTACAAGCAGGACCTTCACATTGATGGGGTGACCTCAGGGTCCCTCTAGACTTGTGACAGTGTTCTTGGGGACTGTCTCGAGATCTATCAACCAAGTCGAGGATCCTTATATGTTTATGGGGATCACGGAATTGCTCTGCAGGCAATGCAGGGGAATCGAGCCTCATCTCGCTTCGAGGGTTAAGACTCATGTGTTTTCTCGAGTTGCGGTGGGGACCTGGGGTATATTCTCGAGTTACGGCGGGGATGGCCCTTCAAAACTCGTGTTTGTTTAGTGAAGTCATGACTCCTATCTAGTTAAGAGGGACCCCTTAGGAATCTCTTGAAGAATTGGCAGGGCAAAAGATACGCTTCTTGAAGTAAGGCGGGAGACCCACGGTCCCACTCCAGTAGCAGGGGGATATTGGGGTTCCTATCCATGCTCAAGGGGAGTCACACATGGTCACACTTTGAAGAAGTGAACTCTGCGTGCCTCTCGAAGTGTCAAAGGGATGTGAGGCATTCCGTCGAAATGGGGCGGAGATTTAGGGCTTTCTCTAGGGTCTCCACAGGGGACTGAGACATCCCTTCATCTTGTGAGATAAAAGACGATCCTGTATTCAAGACACTGCCAGGAAATCCGGCCTCCTTTCGAGGCAGGGCATATCGGTTTATATTCCACTTGAGGCTGCATACTCAGGGTCTCTCTCACATACCTATTGTTGAGAGAAGCCTGCTCTTGAGGTGCTTGTAGAACGTTGGCATACATCTTGGGTCTAAGCCAGGGAATCAGCTCTCATCTCGAGACGATTTGGGGTACACGGAGCAGTCCTCGAGTTGCTGTGCTGAACTTGTTATTCCTTTAGACTTGGAACGGTGTTCTCGGGTATCTCTGGAGTTGCATAAAGGAAATCAATCCACTGGGCATGTTTTCTTAGGAACGGTGATTGCTCTGGATTCAATGCAGTGGAGTCGGGCCTTATCACGATTTAATTTGGGGTACAAGCAGGACCTTCACGCTGATGGTGTGACCTCAGGGTCCCTCTAGACTTGTGACAGTGTTCTTGGGGACTGTCTCGAGATCTATCAACCAAGTCGAGGATTCTTATATGTTTATGGGGATCACGGAATTGCTCTGCAGGCAATGCAGGGGAATCGGGCCTCATTTCGCTTTGAGGGGGAAGACTCATGGGTTTTCTCGAGTTGTGGCGGGGACCTGGGATATATTCGCGAGTTGCGGCGTGGATGGCTGTTCAAAACTCGTGTTTGTTCAGCGACATTAGGACTCCGGTCTAGTTACGAGGGTCACCTCAGGTATCTCTTCGAGGCTTGTCAGGATAAAAGGGACGCTTCTCGAGGTGAGGCCGGAAACCCAGGGTCCCTTTCCAGTAGCCACAGGGCTCTTGGGATTCCTATCAATGTTCATGAGGAGTCAGGCATCGTCACATTTTGAAGCAGTGAACTCCGCATGCCTCTCGAGGTGTCAAAGGGATGTGAGGCATTCCATCGAAATGAGGTGGGACTCTAGGGCTTTTTTAGGGTCTACACTGGGGATTCAGACATCCCATCATTTTGTGAAATGAAAGACGAGCCTGTATTCAAGCCACTGCAAGGAAATCTGGCCTCAATTCCAGTCAGGGCTTCTCAGTGTATATTCCAGTTGAGGCAGCAAACTCATGGTTCCTCCAACATACCTATTGCTAAAAGACGCCTCCTCTTGAGGGGCTTGTGGAAAGTTGGCATATGTCTTGAGTCTAAGCCAGGGAATCTTCTCTCCTCTCGAGACGTTTTGGTGTACCTAGACCATTCCTCGCGTTGCTGTTCAGAACTTGGTGTTCCTCTAAACTTGGGATGGTGTTCTGAGGGTATCTCAGGAGTAGCCTAAAGGAAGTCAAGCCACTGCTCGTGTTTGATGGGGAAGGGAGGAAGGCTCTGGAGTTAATGCAGGGGAATCGGGCCTCATCTCAGGTTTATTTGGGGTACATGGAGCTTCTTCATTTTCTTAGGGTGAGCTCAGGTTCCCACTAGACTTTTAACAGTGTTCCTGGGGACTTTCTCGAGATCCATCAAGCAAGTCGAGGCTCCTTACATGTTTGATGGTGATCACAGAATTACTCTGCATTCAATGCAGGTGAATCATGCCTCATCTCGCTTCGAGGGGAAGTCCCATGATTTTTCTCGAGTTGCGGGGTGGACCTGAGTTATATTCTCAAGTTACTGCGGGGATGGCCCTTCAAAACTCGTGTTTGTTCAGCGACATCAGGACTCCTGTCTAGTTACGAGGGATACCTCAGGTATCTCTTTGAGACTTGTCAGGTCAAAAGGGACGCTTCTCGAGGTAAGGCCGGAAAACCAGGGTCCCTTTCCAGTAGCCACTGGGCTATTGGAATTCCTATTTAAGTTTAAGAGTATTCAGGCATCCTCAAATTTTCAAGCAGTGAACTCCGCATAACTCTCGAAGTGTCAAATGATGTGAGGAATTCCGTCGAAATGAGATGGGGTTCTAGGTCTTTCTCTAGGGTCTCCACTGGGGATTCAGACATCCCTTCATCTTGTGAGATGAAAGAGGAGCCTGTATTCAAGCCGCTTCAAGGAAATCCTGCCTCCTTTCCAGTCAGGGCTTCTCGGTGTATACTTCTCTTGAAACAGCAAACACAGGGTCCCTCCCACATACATATTACCAAGAGAAACCTCCTCTTGAGGGGCTTGTGGAATTTTGGCATATGTCTTGAGTCTAAACCAGGGAATCAGCTCTCATCTTGAGGCATTTTGAAGTACATGGCGCATTCCTCGAGTTGCTCTGATGAACTTGGTGTTCCTCTAGACTTCTGACGGTGTTCTCGGGGAAACTCTGCAGTTGCCTAAAGGAAGTCAAGCGACTGGTCGTGTTTGTTGGGGAACGGCGGATGGCTGTGGAGCCAATGCAGGGGAATCAGGCCTCATCTCGAGTTGATTGGGGGTACACGGAAGTTCTTCTCGTTGCTGGGGTGACGTCAGCGTCCCTCTAGAATTGTAACCTTATTCTTGGGGACTGTCTCGAGATCCATCAAGCAAGTCGATGCTCCTTACATGTTTGATGGGGATCACGGAATTCCTCTGCATGCAAGGCAGGGGATTCGGGCCTCATCTCGCTTCTAAGTTGCGGTGGGACCTGGGGTATAATCTCACGTTACGGCGGGGATGGCCCAGCAAAACTTGTGTTTGTTTTGTGACGTCAGGACTCCTGTCTAGTTATGAGGGACATATCAGGAGTCTCTTTGAGACTTGGCAGGGCAAATGGGGCGCTTCTCAATATGAGTCGGGAGACCCAAGGTCCCTTTTCAGTAGCCACAGGGATATTGTGCTTCCTATCAATGTTCAAGAGGAGTCAGGCATCGTCACATTTTGAAGCAGTGAACTCTGCGTGCCTCTCGAGGTGTCAAAGGGATGTGAGGCTTTCCTTCAAAATGAGGCGGGAACGTAGGGCTTTCTCTAGGGTCTCCAAGGGGATTCAGACGTTCCTTCACCTTGTGAGATGAAAGACGAGCCTGTATTCAAGCCACTGCAAGGAAATCCGGCCTTCTTTCGTGTCAGGGCTGCTCGGTGTATATTCCACTCGAGACAGCAAGCTCAGGGTGCCTCCCACATACCTATTGCTGAGAGCAGCCTCCTCTTTAGGGGCTTGTGGAAAGCTGGCATACGTCTTGAGTCTATGTCAGGGAATCAGCTCTCATCTCGAGATGATTTGGGGTACACAGAGCATTCCTTGAGTTGCTGTGCTGAACTTGGTGTTCCTCAAGACTAGGGAAGGTGTTCGCCTGGATTCTCTAGTTGTTGCCTAAAGGAAGTCAACCCATTGGTCGTGTTTGATGGGGAATGGGGGATGACTCTGTAGTCAATACAGGGGAATTGGTCCTCATCTCGTGTTGACTTAGGGTACTTGGAGTTACTTAGTGTTGCTGGGGTGACCTCAGTGTCCCTCTAGACTTGTAACTGTTTCTTGAGGACTTTCTCGAGATCCATCATGCAAGTCGATGCTCCTTACATTTTTCATTGGGATAACGGAATTGCTCTGCATGCAATGAAAAGGAATCGAACCTCATCTCGCGTCGAGGGGGATATCTCCTGGCTTTTTTCGGGTTGAGGTGGGAACCTGGAGTATATTCACGAGTTACGGCGGGGATGGCCCTTCGAAACTCGGGTTTTTTGAGCGACGTCAGGACTCCAGTTTAGTTACGAGGGACAACTCAGGAATCTCTTGAAGGATTGGCAGGGCAAAAGGTATGCTTCTCGAGGTAAGGCGGGAGACCCAGTGTCCCTTTCCAGTAGCCACAGGGATATTGGGGTTCCTATCAATTCTCAAGGGGAGTCAGGCTTCGTCATCTTTTGAAGAAGTGAACTACCCCTACCTCTCGAAATGTCAAAGGGATGTGAGGCATTACGACGAAATGGGGTGGTGACATAGGGCTTTCTCTAGTGTCTCCACAGGGGACAGAGATATTGCTTCATCTTTTGAGATGAAAGACGAGACTGTATTCAAGACACTGCAATGAAATCCGGCGTCCTTTCGAGTCAGGGCTTATCGGTTTATATTCCACTTGAGGCAGCAAACTCAGTGTCCCTCCAACAAAGCTATTGCTGAGAGAAGCCTGCCCTTTAGGTGCTTGTGGAAAGTTGTCAAACGTCTTGAGTCTAAGCCAGGGAATCAGCTCTCATCTCGAGATGATTTGTGGTACACGGAGCAGTTCTCGAGTTGCTGTGCTGAACTTGGTATTCCTCTAGACTTTGGATGGTGTTCTCGGGGAATCTGTGGAGTTGCCTAAAGGAAATCAAGCCACTGGGCATTGTCTTGGGAACGGTGATTGCTCTGGATTCAATGCAGAGGAATCGGGCCTCATCTCGATTTAATTTGGGGTACATGGAGCTTCTTTGCGCTGATGGGTTGACCTCAGGTTTCCTCTAGACTTGTAACAGTGTTCTTGGGAACTGTCTCGAGATCCATCAACCAAGTCGAGGATCCCTATATGTTTATGGGGATCACGGAATTGCTCTGCATGCAATGCAGGGGAATCGAGCCTCATCTCGCTTCGAGGGTTAAGGCTCATGTGTTTTCTCGAGTTGCGGCGGGGACCTGGGGTATATTCTCGAGTTACGGTTGGGATGGCCCTTCAAAACTCTTGTTTGTTCTGCCTTGTCAGGACTCCTCTCTAGTTAGGATGGACACCTCAGGAATGTCTTCGAGCTTTGGCAGGTCAAAAGGAACGCTTCTCGAGGTGAGGCGGGAGACCCAGGGTCCCTTTTCAGTAGCCACAGGATATTGGAATTCGTATCAATGTTCAAGAGGATTCAGGCATCGTCACCTTCTGAAGCAGTGATCTCCACATGCCTCTCAAGGTATCAAAGAGATGTGAGGCATTCCGTCGAAATGAGGCGTGGACCTAGGGCTTTCTCTAGGGTCTCCACAGGGGATTCGGACATCCCTTCATCTTGTGAGATGAAAGAGGGGCCTGTTTTCAAGCCACTGCAAGGAATTACGGCGTCCTTTCGAGACAGGGCTTCTCGGTGTATATTCCACTTGAGGCAGCAAATTCAGGGTCCCTACCACATAACTATTGCTGAGAGAAGCCTCCTCTTGAGGTGCTTGTGGAAATTTGGCATGCGTCTTGAGTCTAATCCAGGGACTCAGCTCTCATCTCGAGATGATTTGGGGTCCACGGAGCATTCCTCGTGTTGCTGTTCTAAACTTGGTGTTCCTCTAGACTTGGGACGGTGTTCTCTGTGAATCTCTGGAGCTGCCTAAAGGAAGTCAAAACACTGGTCGTGTTTGATGGGGAACGGGTGATATTTCTGGACTCAATGCAAGCTAATCGGACTTCTTCTCAATTGAGGGGGAAGTCTGATGTTTTTTCTCGAGTTGCGGCGGGGACATGGGGTATATTCTCGAGTTACGGTGGGGATGGCCTTCAAAACTCGTGTTTGTTCAGTGACGTCAGGACTCGTGTCTAGATACTAGGGACACCTCAGGAATCTCTTCGAGGCTTGGCAGGGCAAAAAGGATACTTATCGAGGTGAGGCGGGTGACCAAGTGTCCATTTACTGTCGCCACAGGGATATTGGGATTCCTATCAATGCTCAAGGCGAGTCAGGCATCGTCACCCTTGAAGAAGTGAACTCCGCGTGCCTTTAGAGGTATCAAAGTGATGTGAGGCATTCCGTCGAAATAAAGCGGGGACTTAGGGCGTTCACTAACGTTTCCACATGGGTTTCAGACATCCCAGCATCCTGTGAGATGAAAGATGAGCCTGTATTCAAGCCACTGCAAGGAAATCTGGCCTACTTTCGAGTCAGGGCTTCTCGGTGTATATTCCACTTGAGGCAGCAAACTCAGGGTCCCTCCCACATACCTATTGCTGAGAGAAGCCTACCCTTTAGGTGCTTGTGGAAAGTTGGCATACGTCTTGAGTCTAAGCCAGGAAATCAGCTCTCATCTCGAGATGATTTGGGGTACACGGAGCAGTCCTTGAGTTGCTGTGCTGAAACTGGTATTCCTCTAGACTTGGGACGGTGTTTTCGGGGAATTTGTGGAGTTGCCTAAAGGAAATCAAGCCACTGGGCAGAGTCTTGGGAACGGAGATTGCTCTGGATTCAATGCAGAGGAATCGGGCCTCATCTCGATTTAATTTGGGGTACATGGAGCTCCTTCGCGCTGATGGGTTGACCTCAGGTTTCCTCTAGACTTGTAACAGTGTTCTTGGGAACTGTCTCGAGATCCAACAACCAAGTCGAGGATCCTTATATGTTTATGGGGATCACAGAATTGCTCTGCATGCAATGCAGGGGAATCGGGCCTCATCTCGCTTCGAGGGTGAAGACTCATGGGTTTTCTCGAGTTGCGGCGGGGACTTGGGGTATATTCTCGAGTTAAGGTTGGGATGGCCCTTCAAAACTCTTGTTTGTTCTGCCTTGTCAGGACTCCTCTCTAGTTAGGATGGACACCTCAGGAATGTCTTCGAGCTTTGGCAGGTCAAAAGGAACGCTTCTCGAGGTGAGGCGGGAGACCCAGTGTCCATTTTCAGCAGCCACAGGATATTGGAATTCGTATCAATGTTCAAGAGGATTCAGGCATCGTCACCTTCTGAAGCAGTGATCTCCGCATGCCTCTCAAGGTATCAAAGAGATGTGGGGCATTCCTTCGAAATGAGGCGTGGACCTAGGGCTTTCTCTAGGGTCTCCACAGGGGATTCGGACATCCCTTCATCTTGTGAGATGAAACAGTGACCTGTATTCAAGCCACTGCAAGGAATTACGGCGTCCTTTTGAGACAGGGCTTCTCGGTGTATATTCCACTTGAGGCAGCAAATTCAGTGTCCCTCCCACATAAGTATTGCTGAGAGAAGCCTCCTCTTGAGGTGCTTGTGGATATTTGGCATGCGTCTTGATTCTAATCCAGGGACTCAGCTCTCATCTCGAGATGATTTGGGGTCCACGGAGCATTCCTCGTGTTGCTGTTCTAAACATGGTGTTCCTCTAGACTTGGGACGGTGTTCTCGTTGAATCTCTGGAGTTGCCTAAAGAAAATCAAGCCACTGGTCGTGTGTGATGGTGAACTGGGGATGACTCTGTGGTGCAGGCATGGGAATTTGGCCTCATCTCGAGTTGATATGGGGTGCATGGAACTCCTTCTCATTCTTGGAGTGACTTCAGGGTCCCTCTAGACTTGTGATAGTGTTCTTGGGGACTCTCTCGAGATCCATCAAGCAAATCAAGGCTCCTTACATGTTTGATGGGGATCACCGAATTGCTCTGCCAGAAATGCAGGGGAATCAGGCCTCTTCTCGCTCGAGGGGGATGTCTCATGGTTATTCTCCGGTTACGGCGGGGACCTTGGGTATATTCTCGAGTTACAGCAGGGATGACCCTTCAAAACTCGTGTTTGTTCAGCGAAGTCATGACTCCTGTCTAGTTAAGAGGGACCCCTTAGGAATCTCTTGAATGATTGGCAGGGAAAAGGTACGCTTCTCGAAGTAAGGCGGGAGACCTACGGTCCCACTCCAGTAGCCACAGGGATTTTGGGTTCCTATCCATGCTCAATGGGAGTCACGCATGGTCATCTTTTGAAGAAGTGAACTCTGCGTGCCTCTCGAAGTGTCAAAAGGATGTGAGGCATTCCGTCGAAATGGGCGGAGATTTAGGGCTTTCTCTAGGGTCTCCACAGGGGATTGAGACATCCCTTCAACTTGTGAGATAAAAGACGAGCCTTTATTCAAGACACTGCCAGGAAATCCGGCCTTCTTTCGAGTGAGGGCTTATCGGTTTTTATTCCACTTGAGGCAGCATACTCAGGGTCTCTCTCACATACCTATTGTTGAGAGAAGCCTGCTCTTGAGGTGCTTTTAGAACGTTGGCATACATCTTGAGTCTATGCCAGGGAATCAGCTCTCATCTCGAGACGATTTGGTGTACACGGAGCAGTCCTCGAGTTGCTGTGCTGAACTTGGTATTCCTCTAGACTTGGAACAGTGTTCTGGGGAATCTCTGGAGTTGCCTAAAGGAAATCAATCCACTGGGGATGTTTTCTTAGGAACGGTGATTGCTCTAGATTCAATGCAGTGGAGTCGGGCCTTATCTCGATTTAATTTGAGGTACAAGCAGAAACTTCATGCTGATGGGGTGACCTCAGGGTCCCTCTAGACTTGTGACAGTGTTCTTGGGGACTGTCTCGAGATCCATCAACCAAGTCTAGGATCCTTATATGTTTATGGGGATCACGGAATTGCTATGCATGCAATGCAGGGGAATCGGGCCTCATCTCGCTTCGAGGGTGAAGACTCATGGGTTTTCTCGAGTTGCGGCAGGGACCTGGGGTATATTCTCGAGTTACGGTTGGGATGGCCCTTCAAAACTCTTGTTTGTTCTGCCTTGTCAGGACTCCTCTCTAGTTAGGATGGACACCTCAGGAATGTCTTCGAGGTTTGGCAGGTCAAAAGGAACGCTTCTTGAGGTGAGGCGGGAGACCCAGGGTCCCTTTTCAGTAGCCACAGAATATTGGAATTCGTATCAATGTTCAAGAGGATTCAGGCATCTTCACCTTCTGAAGCAGTGATCTCCGCATGACTCTCAAGGTATCAAAGAGATGTGAGGCATTCCTTCGAAATGAGGCGTGGACCTAGGGCTTTCTCTAGGGTCTCCACAGGGGATTCGGACATCCCTTCATCTTGTGAGATGAAAGAGGGGCCTGTATTCAAGCCACTGCAAGGAATTACGGCGTCCTTTCGAGACAGGGCTTCTCGGTGTATATTCCACTTGAGGCAGCAAATTCAGGGTCCCTCCCACATAATTATTGCTGAGAGAAGCCTCCTCTTGAGGTGCTTGTGGAAATTTGGCATGCGTCTTGAGTCTAATCCAGGAACTCAGCTCTCATCTCGAGATGATTTGGGGTCCACGGTGCATTCCTCGTGTTGCTGTTCTAAACTTGGTGTTCCTCTAGACTTGGGACGTTGTTTTCAGTGAATCTCTGGAGCTGCCTAAAGGAAGTCAAAACACTGGTCGTGTTTGATGTGGAACGGGTGATATTTCTGTACTCAATGCAAAGTAATCGGGCTTCTTCTCGATCGAGGGGGAAGTCTGATGTTTTTTCTCGAGTTGCAGCAGGGTCCTGGGGTATATTCTCGAGTTACGGTGGGGATGGCCTTCAAAACTCGTGTTTGTTCAGTGACGTCAGGACTCGTGTCTAGATACTACGGACACCTCAGGAATCTCTTCGAGGCTTGGCAGGGCAAAAGGGATACATCTCGAGGTGAGGCGGGTGACCCAGAGTCCATTTCCTGTAGCCACAGGGATATTGGGATTCCTATCAATGCTCAAGGCGAGTCAGGCTTCGTCACCCTTGAAGAAGTGAACTCCGCGTGCCTCTAGAGGTATCCTAGTGATGTGAGGCATTCCGTCGAAATAAAGCGGGGACTTAGGGCGTTCACTAGTGTTTCCACATGGGTTTCAGACATCCCAGCATCTTGTGAGATGAAAGATGAGCCTGTATTCAAGCCACTGCAAGGAAATCTGGCCTACTTTCGAGTCAGGGATTCTCGGTGTATATTCCACTTGAGGCAGTAAACTCAGGTCCCTCCCACATACCTATTGCTGAGAGAAGCCTCCTCTTGATGTGCTTGTGGAAAGTTGGCATACGTCTTGAGCCTAAGCCAGGAAATCAGCTCTCATCTCGAGACGATTTTGTGTACACGGAGCATTCCTCGAGATGCTGTGCTGAACTTGGTGTTCCTCTAGACTTGGCACGGTGTTCTCAGGGAATCTCTGGAGTTGCCTAAAGGAAGTCAAGCCACAGGTCATGATTAATGGGAAACGGGGGATGACTCTTGAGACAATACAGGGGAATTGGGCCTGATCTTGTGTTTATTTGGTGTACATGGAGCTCCTTCACACTGCTAGGGTGACGTCAGGCTCTCTCTAGATATGTGACAGTGTTCTTGGCGACTGTCTGGAGATCCATCAAGCAAGTCGAGGCTCCTTACATGTTTGATGGGGATTACCTAATTGCCATGCATCAAATGAAGAGGAATTGGGCCTCATCTCACTTCGAGGGGAAAGTCTCATTGTTTTTCTCGAGTTGTGGCGGAGACCTGGGGTATGTTTTCGAGTTACGTCGGGGATGGATCTTCAAATCTCGTGTTTGTTCAGCGACATCAGTACTCCTGTCTAGTTATGAGGGACACCTCAGGAATCTCTTCGAGGCTTGGCAGGGCAAAAGGGACGCTTCTCGAGGTTAGGCGGGAGACCATGGTAACTTTCCCGTAGCAATAGGGATATTGGGATTCCTAACAATGTTCAAGGTGTGTCAGGCATCGTCACCTTTTGAAGCAGTGAACTCTGCATGCCTCCCGAGGTGTTAAAGGGATGTGAGGCATTCTGACGAAATGAGGCAGGGACATAGAGCTTTCTCTAGGGTCTCCACGAGGGTTTCAGACTTCCCTTCCTCTTGTCAGATGATAGAAGAGCCTGTATTCAAGCCACTGCAAGAAAATCCAGTCTCCTTTCGAGTCAAGGCTACTCGGTGTATATTCCACTTGAGACAGCAATCTTAGGGTCCCTCCAACATACCCATTGCTGAGAGAAGCCTCCTGTTGAGGTGCTTTTGGAAAGTTGGCATATGACTTGAGTCTAAGCCAGGGAATCAGCTCTCATCTCGGGACCATTTGGGGTATATGGAGCAGCCCTCGAGTTGCTGTGCTGAACTTGGTATTCCTCTAGACGTGGGACCGTGTTCTCGGGGAATCTCTGGAATGGCCTAAAGGAAATCAAGCCCCTGGGCGTGTTTTCTTGGAAACGGTGATTGCTCTAAATTCAATGCAGGCTAGTCGGGACACATCTTGATTTTATTTGGGGTACATGGCGGTCCTTGGCACTGATGGGGTGACCTCAAGGTCCCTCAAGACTTGTGACAGTGTTCTTGGGTACTGTCTCGAGATACATCAACCAAATCGAGGATCCTTATATGTTTATGGGGATCATGGAATTGCTCTGCATGCAATGCAGGGGAATCGGGCCTCATCTCGCTTTGATGGGGATGTCTCGTTGTTTTTCTCGAGTTGTCGCCGGGACCTGAGGTATATTCTCGAGTTACGGCGGGGATGGCCCTTCAAAACTCGTGTTTGTTCTGCGATGTCAGGACTCTTTCTAGTTATGAGGGACACCTCAGGAATGTCTTTGAGGCTTGACAGGGCAAAAGGGACGCTTGTCGAGGTGAGGCGGGAGACCCAGGTTCCCATTCCAGTAGCCACACGATATTGAAATTCGTATCAATGTTCAAGAGGAGTCAGGCATCGTCACCATCAGAAGCAGTGAACTCTGCGTGCCTCTCGAGGTGTCAAAGGGATGTGAGGCTTTCCTTCAAAATGAGGCGGGAACGTAGGGCTTTCTCTAGGGTCTCCACAGGGGATTCAGACGTCCCTTCACCTTGTGAGATGAAAGACGAGCCTGTATTCAAGCCACTGCAATGAAATCCGGCCTTCTTTCGTGTCAGGGCTGCTCGGTGTATATTCCACTTGAGGCAGCAAGCTCAGGGTCCCTCCAACATACTTATTGCTGAGAGAAGCCTCCTGTTGAGGTACTTATCGAAAGTTGGCATACGACTTGAGTCTAAGCCAGGGAATCAGCTCTCATCTCGAGACCACTTGTGGTACACGGAGCAGCCCTCGAGTTGCTATGCTGAACTTGGTATTCCTCTAGACGTGGGACCGTGTTCTCGGGGGATCTCTGGAATGGCCTAAAGGAAATCAAGCCCCTGCGCGTGTTTTCTTGGGAACGATGTTTGCTCTAAATTCAATGCAGGGGAGTCGGGACACATCTTGATTTTATTTGGGGTACATGGCGGTCCTTGGCACTGATGGGGTGACCTCAGGGTCCCTCTAGACTTTTGACAGTGTTCTTGGGAACTGTCTCGAGATACATCAACCAAATCGAGGATCCTTATATGTTTATGGGGATCATGGAATTGCTCTGCATGCAATGCAGGGGAATCGAGCCTCATCTCGCTTTGAGGGGGATGTCTCGTTGTTTTTCTCGAGTTGTTGCCGGGACCTGAGGTATATTCTCGAGTTACGGCGGGGATGGCCCTTCAAAACTCGTATTTGTTCTGCGATGTCAGGACTCTTTCTAGTTATGAGGGACACCTCAGGAATGTCTTTGAGGCTTGACAGGGCAAAAGGGACGCTTGTCGAGGTGAGGCGGGAGACCCAGGTTCCCATTCCAGTAGCCACAGGATATTGAAATTCGTATCAATGTTCAAGAGGAGTCAGGCATCGTCACCATCAGAAGCAGTGATCTCCGCGTGCCTCTCGAGGTATCAAAGATATGTGAGGCATTCCTTCAAAATGAGGCGTGGTCCTAGGGCATTCTCTTGGGTCTCAACAAAGGATTGAGACATACCTTCTTCTTGTGAGATGCAAGACGGGCCTCTATTCAAGCCACGGCGAGGAATTACGCCGTCCTTTTGAGACAGGGTTTCTTGGTGCATATTCCACTTGAGGCAGCAAATTTAGGGTCCCTCCCACATAACTATTGCTGAGATAAGCCTCCTCTTGAGGTGCTTGTGGAATGTTGGCTTGCGTTTTGAGTCTAATTCAGGGACTCAGCTCTCATCTCGAGACGATTTGGGGTGCACGGAGCATTCCTCCAGTTGCTGTTTTAAACTTGGTGTTCCTCTAGACTTGGGACGGTGTTCTCAGGGAATCTCTGGAGTTGCCTAAAGAAGTCAAAACACCGGTCGTGTTTGATGAGGTACGGGTGATATCTCTGGACTCAATGCAGGGAAATCGGGCTTCTTCTCGCATCGAGGGGGATGTCTGATTGTTTTTCTCGAGTTGCGGCGGGGACCTGTGGTATATTCTCGCGTTACGGTAGGGATGGCCTTCAAAAACTCGTGTTTGTTCAGCGACCCTAGGACTCCTGTCTAGATACTAGGGACACCTCAGGAATCTCATGGAGGCTTGGCAGGGCAAAAGGGATACTTCTGGAGGTGAGGCGGGTGACCCAGCGTCCATTTCCTATAGCCACAGGGATATTGGGATTCCTATCAATGGTCAAGGGCACTCAGGCATCGTCACGTTTTGAAGATGTGAACTCCGCGTGCCTCTAGAGTTGTCAAAGGGATGTGAGGAATTTCGTCAAAATGAAGCAGGGACATAGGGTGTTCCAATAGGGCTTCCACATAGGCTTCAGACATCCCAGCATCTTGTGAGATGAAAGATGAGCCTGCATTCAAGCCACTGCAAGAAAATTCGGCCTCCTGTCGAGTGAAGGCTTCTCGGTGTATATTTCACTTGAGGCAGCAAATTCATGGTCCCTCCCACATACCTATTGCTGAGAGAAGCCTCCTGTTGTGTTGCTTATGGAAAGTTGGCATACGTCTTGAGTCGAAGCCAGTGAATTAGCTCTCATCTCGAGACGATTAGGGAACACGGAGGATTCCTCGACTTGCTGTGCTAAACTTTGCGTTCCTCTAGGCCCGGGACGGTGTTCTCAGTGAATCTATGGGGTTGCCTAAAGAAAATCAAGCAACTGGTCATGTTTGATGGCGAACGGGGGATGACTCTGTGGTGAAGGCAGGGGAACTTGGCCTCATCTCGAGTTGATTTGGGGTGCATGGAACTCCTTCTCATTGTTGGAGTGACCTCAGGGTCCCTCTAGACTTGTGACAGTGTTCTTGGGGACTCTCTCGAGATCCATCAAGCAAGTCAAGGCTCCTTACACGTGTGATGGGAATCACAGAATTGCTCTGCATGAAATGCAGGGGAATCGGGCCTGATCTCGCTTCGAGGGGGAAGACTCATGGGTTTTCTCGAGTTGCGGCGTGGACCTGGGGTATATTCTCGAGTTACGGCGGGGATGGCTGTTCAAAACTCGTGTTTGTTCAGCGACGTTAGGACTCCGGTCTAGTTAGGAGGGTCACCTCAGGTATCTCTTCGTGGATTGTCAGGATAAAAGGGACGCTTCTCGAGGTGAGGCCGGAAACCCAGGGTCCCTTTCCAGTAGCCACAGGGCTCTTGGGATTCCTATCAATGTTCATGAGGAGTCAGGCATCGTCACGTTTTGAAGCAGTGAACTCCGCATGCCTCTCGAGGTGTCAAAGGGATGTGAGGCATTCCATCGAAATGAGGTGGGACTCTAGGGCTCTCTTTAGGGTCTACACTGGGGATTCACACATCCCGTCATTTTTTGAAATGAAAGACCAGCCTGTATTCAAGCCACTGCAAGGAAATCTGGCCTCAATTCCAGTCAGGGTTTCTCAGTGTATATTCCACTAGAGGCAGCAAACTCATGGTCCCTCAAACATACCTATTGCTAAGAGATGCCTCCTCTTGAGGGGCTTGTGGAAAGTTGGCATATGTCTTAAGTCTGAGCCAGGGAATCAGCTCTCCTCTCGAGACGATTTGGGGTACATAGAGCATTCCTCGCGTTGCTGTTCTGAACTTGGTGTTCCTCTAAACGTAGGATGGTGTTCTGAGGATATCTCAGGAGTAGCCTAAAGGAAGTCAAGCCACTGCTCGTGTTTGATGGGGAAGGGGGGATGGCTCTGGAGTTAATGCAGGGGAATCGGGCCTTATCTCAAGTTAATTTGGGGTACATGGAGCTTCTTCATGTTCTTAGGGTGAGATCAGGTTCCCTCTAGACTTGTGACAGTGTTCTTGGGGACTTTCTCGATATTCATCAAGCGAGTCGAGGCTCCTTACATGTTTGATGGTGATCACAGAATTGCTCTGCATTCAATGCAGGGGAATCATGCCTCATCTCGCTTCGAGGGGAAGTCCAACGGTTTTTCTCGAGTTGCGGCGTGGACCTGGGGTATATTCTCAAGTTATGGCGGGGATGGCCCTTCAAAACTCGTGTTTGTTCAGAGACAGCTGGACTCCTGTCTAGTTACGAGGAACACCTCAGGTATCTCTTTGAGAATTGTCAGGGCAAAAGGGACGCTTCTCTAGGTTAGGCCGGAAACCCAGGGTCCCTTTCCAGTAGTCACTGGGCTATTGGGATTCCTATCTAAGTTTAAGAGGATTCAGGCATCCTCACATTTTCAAGCAGTGAACTCTGCATAACTCTCGAGGTGTCACATGACGTGAGGCATTCCGTCGAAATGAGATGGGGTTCTAGGTCTTTCTCTAGGGTCTCCACTGGGGATTCAGACATCCCTTCATCTTGTGAGATGAAAGACGATCCTGTATTCAAGCCGCTGCAAGGAAATCCTGCCTCCTTTCCAGTCAGGGCTTCTCGGTGTATACTTCTCTTGAAACAGCAAACACAGGGTCCCTCCCACATACATATTGTCAAGAGAAACCTCCTCTTGAGGGGCTTGTGGAATTTTGGCATATGTCTTGAGTCTAAAAAAGGGAATCAGCTCTCATCTTGAGGCGTTTTGTAGTACATGGGGCATTCCTCGAGTTGCTCTGATGATCTTGGTGTTCCTCTAGACTTCGGACGGTGTTCTCGGGGAAACTCTGCAGTTGCCTAAAGGAAGTCAAGCGACTGGTCGTGTTTGTTGGGGAACGGCGGATGGCTGTGGAGCCAATGCAGGGGAATCAGGCCTCATCTCGAGTTGATTTGGGGTACATGGATGTTCTTCTCATTACTGGGGTGACGTCAGGGTCCCTCTAGAATTGTGATCTTATTCTTGGGGACTGTCTCGAGATCCATCAAGCAAGTTGATGCTCCTTACATGTTTAATGGGGATCATGGAATTGCTCTGCATGCAAGGCAGGGGATTCGGGCCTTATCTCGCTTCTAAGGGGAGGTCACATTGTTTTTCTCGAGTTGCGGCGGAACCTGGGGTATAATCTCACGTTACGGCGGGGATGGCCTGGCAAAACTTGTGTTTGTTCTGCGACGTCAGTACTCCTGTCTAGTTACGAGGGACACATCAGGAGTCTCTTCGAGGCTTGGCAGGGCAAATGGGGTGCTTCTCAATATGAGTCGGGAGTCCCAAGGTCCCTTTTCAGTAGCCACAGGGATATTGTGCTTCCTATCAATGTTCATGAGGAGTCAGGCATCGTCACCTTTTGAAGCAGTGAAATCTGCGTGCCTCTCGAGGTGTCAAAGGGATGTGAGGCTTTCCTTCAAAATGAGGCGGGAACGTAGGGCTTTCTCTAGGGTCTCCACAGGGGATTCAGCCGTCCCTTCACCTTGTGAGATGAAAGACGAGCCTGTATTCAAGCCTCTGCAAGGAAATCCGGCCTTCTTTCGTGTCAGGGCTGCTCGGTGTATATTCCACTCGAGACAGCAAGCTCAGGGTGCCTCCCACATACCTATTGCTGAGGGAACCCTCCTCTTTAGGGGCTTGTGGAAAGCTGGCATACGTCTTGAGTCTAAGTCAGGGAATCAGCTCTCATCTTGAGACGATTTGGGGTATACGGAGCATTCCTCGAGTTGCTGTGCTGAACTTGGTGTTCCTCAAGACTAGGGAAGGTGTTCGCCTGGATTCTCTAGTTGGTGCCTAATGGAAGTCAACCCATTGGTCGTGTTTGATGGGGAATGGGGGATGACTCTGTGGTCAATACAGGGGAATTGGTCCTCATCTCGTGTTGACTTAGGGTACTTGGAATTACTTAGCGTTACTGGGGTGACCGCAGTGACCCTCTAGACTTGTAACTGTTTTCTTGGGGATTTTCTCGAGATCCATCATGCAAGTCAATGCTCCTTACATGTTTGATTGGGATAACAGAATTGCTCTACATGCAATGCAAAGGAATCAGACCTCATCTCGCGTCGAGGGGGATATCTCATGGCTTTTCTCGGGTTGAGGTGGGGACCTGGAGTATATTCACGAGTTATGGCGGGGATTGCCCTCCGAAATTCGGGTTTTTTTCAGCGACGTCAGGACTCCAGTTTAGTTACGAGGTACACCTCAGGAATATCTTGAAAGATTGGCAGGGCAAAAGGTACGCTTCTCGAGGTAAGGTGGGAGACCCAGTGTCCCTTTCCAGTAGCCACAGGGATATTGGGGTTCCTATCAATTCTCAAGGGGAGTCAGGCTTCGTCATCTTTTGAAGAAGTGAACTCCGCCTGCCTCTCGAAGTGTCAAAGGAATGTGAGGCATTCCGTCGAAATGGGGCAGTGACAAAAGTCTTTCTCTAGTGTCTCCGCAGGGGATTATTGAGACATCCCTTCATCTTTTGAGATACAAGACGAGCCTGTATTCAAGACACTGCAAGGAAATCCGGCGTCCTTTCGAGTCAGGGCTTATCGGTTTTTATTTCACTTGAGGCAGCAAACTCAGGGTCCCTCCCACATACCTATTCCTGAGAGAAGCCTGCCCTTTAGGTGCTTGTGGAAAGTTGGCATACGTCTTGAGTCTAAGCCAGGGAATCAGCTCTCATCTCGAGATGATTTGGGGTACACGGAGCAGTTCTCGAGTTGCTGTGCTGAACTTGGTATTCCTCTAGACTTGGGACGGTGTTCTCGGGGAATCTGTGGAGTTGCCTAAAGGAAATCAAACCACTGTGCGTTGTCTTGGGAACGGTGTTGGCTCTGGATTCAATGCAGAGGAATCGGGCCTCATCTCGATTTAATTTGGGGTACATGGAGCTCCTTCGCGCTGATGGGTTGACCTCAGGTTTCCTCTAGACTTGTAACAGTGTTCTTAGGAACTGTCTCGAGATCCATCAACCAAGTCGAGGATCCTTATATGTTTATGGGGATCACGGAATTGTTCTGCATGCAATGCAGGGTAATCAGGCCTCATCTCGCTTCGAGGGTGAAGTCTCATGGGTTTTCTCGAGTTGCGGCGGGGACCTGGGGTATATTCTCGAGTTAGGGTTGGGATGGCCCTTCAAAACTCTTGTTTGTTCCGCGTTGCCAGGACTCCTCTCTAGTTAGGATGGATACCTCAGGAATGTCTTCGAGGCTTGGCAGTTCAAAAGGAACGCTTCTCGAGGTGAGGCGGGAGACCCAGGGTCCCTTTTCAGTAGCCACAGGTTATTGGAATTCGTATCAATGTTCACGAGGTTTCAGTCATCGTCACCTTCTAAAGTAGTGATCTCCGCGTGCCTTTCAAGGTATCAAAGAGATGTGAGGCATTCCTTCGAAATGAGGCATGGACCTAGGGCTTTCTCTAGGGTCTCCACAGGGGATTCGGACATCCCTTCATCTTGTGAGATGAAAGAGGGGCCTGTATTCAAGCCACTGCAAGGAATTACAGCGTCCTTTCGAGACAGGGCTTCTCGGTGTATATTCTACTTGAGGCAGCAAATTCAGGGTCCCTCCCACATAACTATTGCTGAGAGAAGCCTCCTCTTGAGGTGCTTGTGGAAATTTGGCATGCGTCTTGAGTCTAATCAAGGGACTCAGCTCTCATCTCGAGATGAATTGGGGTCCACGGAGCATTCTTCTTGTTGCTGTTCTAAACTTGGTGTTCCTCTAGACTTGGGACGGGGTTCTCAGTGAATCTGTGGAGCTGCCTAAAGGAAGTCAAAACACTGGTCGTGTTTGATGGGGAACGGGTGATATTTCTGGACTCAATGCAAGGTAATAGGGCTTCTTCTCGATCGAGGGGGAAGTCTGATGTTTTTTCTCAAGTTGCGGCAGGGACCTGAGGTATATTCTCGAGTTACGGTGGGGATGGCCTTCAAAACTCGTGTTTGTTCAGTGACGTCAGGTCTCGTGTCTAGATATTAGGGACACCTCAGGAATCTCTTCGAGGCTTGGCAGGGCAAAAGGCATACTTCTCGAGGTGAGGCGGGTGACCCAGGGTCCATTTCCTGTAGCCACAGGGATATTGGGATTCCTATCAATGTTCAAGGCGAGTCAGGCTTCGTCACCCTTGAAGAAGTGAACTCCGCGTTTCTATAGAGCTATCAAAGTGATGTGAGGCATTCCGTCGAAATAAAGCGGGGACCTAGGGCGTTTACTAGTGTTTCCACATGGGTTTCAGACATCCCAGCGTCCTGTGAGATGAAAGATGAGCCTGTATTCAAGCCACTGCAAGTTAATCTGACCTTCTTTCGAGTCAGGGCTTCTCGGTGTATATTCCACTTGAGGCATTAAATTCAGGTCCCTCCCACATAACTATTGCTGAGAAAAACCTCCTCTTGATGTGCGTGTGGAAAGTTGGCATACATCTTGAGCCTAAGCCAGGAAATCAGCTCTCATCTCGAGACGATTTTGTGTACACGGAGCATTCCTCGAGATGCTGAGTTGAACTTGGTGTTCCTCTAGACTTGGCACGGAGTGCTCAGGGAATCTCTGGAGTTGCCTAAAGGAAGTCAAGCCACAGGTCATGATTAATAGGAAACGTGGGATGATTCTGGAGTCAATGCAGGGGAATCGGGCCTCATCTTGAGTTGATTTGGTGTTCATGGAACTCCTTCACACTGCTAGGGTGACGTCAGGCTCTCTCTAGGTATGTGACAGTGTTCTTGGCGACTGTCTGGAGATCCATCAAGCAAGTCGAGGCTCCTTACATGTTTGATGGGGATTATCAAATTGCTCTGCATCAAATGCAGGGGAATTGGGCCTCATCTCACTTCGAGGGGGAAGTCTTATTGTTTTTCTCGAGTTGCGGCGGAGACCTTGGGAATGTTCTCAAATTACGTCGCGGATGGATCTTCAAAACTCGTGTTTGTTCAGCGACATCAGTACTCCTGTCTAGTTATGAGGGACACCTCAGGAATCTCTTCGAGGCTTGGCAGGGCAAAAGGGACGCTTCTCGAGGTTAGGCGGGAGGCCATGATAAATTTCCCGTTGCATTAGGGATATTGGGATTCCTATCAATGTTCAACGTGTGTCAGGCATCGTCACCTTTTGAAGCAGTGAACTCTGCATGCCTCCCGAGGTGTTAAAGGGATGTGAGGCATTCTGACGAAATGAGTTAGGGACATAGATCATTCTCTAGGGGCTCCACAAGGGTTTCAGACTTCCCTTCCTCTTGTCAGATGATAGAAGAGTCTGTATTCTAGCCACTGCAAGAAAATCCAATCTCCTTTCGAGTGAAGGCTTCTCGGTGTATATTCCACTTCAGGCAGCAAACTCAGGGTCCCTCCAACATACTTATTGCTGAGAGAAGCCTCCTGTTGAGGTGCTTATGGAAAGTTGGCATACGTCTTGAGTCGAAGCCAATGAATCAGCTCTCATCTCGAGACGATTAGGGAACACGGAGGATTCCTCGAGTTGCTGTGCTGAACTTCGTGTTCCTCTAGACTTGGGACGGTGTTCTCGTTGAATCTCTGGAGTTGCCTAAAGAAAATCAAGCCACTGGTCGTGTTTGATGGCGAATGGGGGATGACTCTGTGGTGGAGGCAGGGGAATTTGGCCTCATCTCGAGTTGATATGGGGTGCATGGAACTCCTTCTCATTGTTGGAGTGACCTCAGGGTCCCTCTAGACTTGTGACGGTGTTCTTGGGGACTCTTTCGAGATCCGCCAAGCAAGTCAAGGCTCCTTACATGTTTGATGCGGATCACAGAATTGCTCTGCATGAAATGCAGGGGAATCGGGCCTCATCTCGCTTCGAGGGAGATGTCTCACGGTTTTTCTCGAGTTGCGACGGGGACCTGGGGTATATTCTCGAGTTACGGCGGGGATGGCCCTTCAAAACTCGTGTTTGTTCATCGAAGTCATGACTCCTGTCTAGTTAAGAGGGACCCCTTAGGAATCTCTTGAAGGATTGACAGGGCAAAAGGTACGCTTCTCGAAGTAAGGCGGGAGACCTACGTCCCCACTGCAGTAGCCACAGGGATAATGGGGTTCCTTTCCATGCTCAAGGGGAGTCACGCATGGTCACCTTTTGAAGAAGTGAACTCTGCGTGCCTCTCGAAATGTCAAAGGGATGTAAGGCATTCCGTCGAAATGGGGCGGAGATTTAGGGCTTTCTCTAGGGTCTCCACAGGGGATTGAGACATCCCTTCAACTTGTGAAATAAAAGACGAGCCTGTATTCAAGACACTGCCAGGAAATCCGGCCTTCTTTCGAGTCAGGGCTTATCGGTTTATATTCCACTTGAGGCAGCATACTCAGGGTCTCTCTCACATACCTATTGTTGAGAGAAGCCTGCTCTTGAGGTACTTTTAGAACGTTGGCATACATCTTGAGTCTAAGCCAGGGAATCAGCTCTCATCTCGAGACGATTTGGTGTACACGGAGCAGTCCTCGAGTTGCTGTGCTGAACTTGGTATTCCTCTAGACTTGGAACAGTGTTTCTGGGAATCTCTGGAGTTGCCTAAAGGAAATCAATCCACTGGGCATGTTTTTCTTAGGAACGGTGATTGCTCTAGATTCAATGCCGGGGAGTCGGGCCTTATCTCGATTTAATTTGAGGTACAAGCAGAACCTTCATGCTGATGGGGTGATCTCAGGGTCCCTCTAGACTTGTGACTGTGTTCTTGGGGACTGTCTCGAGATCCATCAACCAAGTCTAGGATCCTTATATGTTTATGGGGATCACGGAATTGCTGTGCATGCAATGCAGGGGAATCGGGCCTCATCTCGCTTCGAGTGTGAAGACTCATGGGTTTTCTCGAGTTGCGGCGGGGACCTGGGGTATATTCTCGAGTTACGGTTGGGATGGCCCTTCAAAACTCTTGTTTGTTCTGCCTTGTCAGGACTCCTCTCTAGTTAGGATGGACACCTCAGGAATGTCTTCGAGGTTTGGCAGGTCAAAAGGAACGCTTCTTGAGGTGAGGCGGGAGACCCAGGGTCCCTTTTCAGTAGCCACAGAATATTGGAATTTGTATCAATGTTCAAGAGGTTTCAGGCATCGTCTCCTTCTGAAGCAGTGATCTCCGCATGCCTCTCAAGGTATCAAAGAGATGTGAGGCATTCCTTCGAAATGAGGCGTGGACCTAGGGCTTTCTCTAGGGTCTCCACAGGGAATTCAGACATCCCTTCATCTTGTGAGATGAAAGAGGGGCTTGTATTCAAGCCACTGCAAGGAATTACGGTGTCCTTTCGAGACAGGGCTTCTCGGTGTATATTCCACTTGAGGCAGCAAATTCAGGGTTCCTCGCACATAACTATTGCTGAGAGAAGCCTCCTCTTGAGGTGCTTTTGGAAATTTGGCATGCGTCTTGAGTCTAATCCAGTGACTCAGCTCTCATCTCCAGATGATTTGGGGTCCACGGAGCATTCCTCGTGTTGCTGTTCTAAACTTGGTGTTCCTCTAGACTTGGGACGTTGTTTTCAGTGAATCTCTGGAGCTGCCTAAAGGAAGTCAAAACACTGGTCATGTTTGATGGAGAACGGGTGATATTTCTGGACTCAATGCAAGGTAATCGGGCTTCTTCTCGATCGAGGGGGAAGTCTGATGTTTTTCTGGAGTTGCAGCGGGGTCCTGGGGTATATTCTCGAGTTACGGTGGGGATGGCCTTCAAAACTCGTGTTTGTTCAGTGACGTCAGGACTCGTGTCTAGATACTAGGGACACCTCAGGAATCTCTTCGAGGATTGGCAGGGCAAAAGGGATACTTCTCGAGGTGAGGCGGGTGACCCAGAGTCCATTTCCTGTAGCCACAGGGATATTGGGATTCCTATCAATGCTCAAGGCGAGTCAGGCTTCGGCACCCTTGAAGAAGTGAACTCCGCGTGCCTCTAGAGGTATCAAAGTGATGTGAGGCATTCCGTCGAAATAAAGCGGGGACTTGGGGCGTTCACTAGCGTTTCCACATGGGTTTCAGACATCCCAGCATCCTGTGAGATGAAAGATGAGCCTGTATTCAAGCCACTGCAAGGAAATCTGGCCTACTTTCGAATCAGGGCTTCTCGGTGTATATTCCACTTGAGGCAGTAAACTCAGGTCCCTCCCACATACCTATTGCTGAGAGAATCGTCCTCTTGATGTGCTTGTGGAAAGTTGGCATACGTCTTGAGCCTAAGCCAGGAAATCAGCTCTCATCTCGAGACGATTTTGTGTACACGGAGCATTCCTCGAGATGCTGTGCTGAAATTGGTGTTCCTCTAGACTTGGCTCGGTGTTCTCAGGGAATCTCTGGAGTTGCCTAAAGGAAGTCAAGCCACAGGTCATGATTAATGGGAAACGGGGGATGACTTTGGAGTCAATACAGGGGAATTGGGCCTGATCTTGAGTTTATTTGGTGTACATGGAGCTCCTTCACACTGCTAGGGTGACGTCAGGCTCTCTCTAGATATTGTGACAGTGTTTTCTTGGGACTGTCTGGAGATCCATCAAGCAAGTCGAGGCTCCTTACATGTTTGATGGGGATTACCAAATTGCTCTGCATCAAATGCAGAGGAAATCAGCCTCATCTCACTTCGAGGGGGAAGTCTCATTGTTTTTCTCGAGTTGCGGCAGAGACCTGGGGTATATTCTCGAGTTACGTCGCGGATGGATCTTCAAATCTCGTGTTTGTTCAGCGACATCAGTACTCCTGTTTAGTTATGAGGGACACCTCAGGAATCCCTTCGAGGCTTGGCAGGGCAAAAGGGACGCTTCTCGAGGTTAGGCGGGAGACCCAGGTAACTTTCCCGTAGCAATACGCATATTGGGGTTCCTATCAATGTTCAAGGTGTGTCAGGCATCGTCACCTTTTGAAGCAGTGAACTCTGCATGCCTCCCGAGGTGTTAAAGGGATGTGAGGCATTCTGACGAAATGAGGCAGGGACATAGAGCGTTCTCTAGGGTCTCCACAAGGGTTTCAGACTTCCCTTCCTCTTGTCAGATGATAGAAGAGCCTGTATTCAAGCCCCTGCAAGAAAATCCAGTCTCCTTTCGAGTCAAGGCTTCTCGGTGTATATTCCACTTGAAGCAGCAAACTCAGGGTCCCTCCAACATACCTATTGCTGAGAGAAGCCTCCTGTTGAGGTGCTTATGGAAAGTTGGCATACGACTTGAGTCTAAACCAGGGAATCAGCTCTCATCTCGAGACCTTTTGGGGTACACGGAGCAGCCCTCGAGTTGCTGTGCTGAACTTGGTATTCCTCTAGACTTGGGACGGTGTTCTCGGGGAATCTCTGGAATTGCCTAAAGGAAATCAAGCCCCTGGGCGTGTGTTCTTGGGAACGGTGATTGCTCTGGATTCAATGCAGGGGAGTCGAGACACATCTCGATTTTATTTGGGGTACATGGCGGTCCTTGCGCTGATGGGGTGACCTCAGGTTCCCTCTAGACTTTTGACAGTGTTCTTGGGAACTGTCTCGAGATACATCAACCAAATCGAGGATCCTTATATGTTTATGGGGATCACGGGAATTGCTCTGCATGCAATGCAGGGGAATCGGGCCTCATCTCGCTTTAAGGGGAAGTCTCATGGGTTTTCTCGAGTTGTCGCGGGGACCTGGGTATATTCTCGAGTTACGGCGGGATGGCCCTTCAAAACTCGTGTTTGTTCTGCGATGTCAGGACTCCTTCTAGTTATGAGGGACACCTCAGGAATGTCTTTGAGGCTTGGCAGGGCAAAAGGGACGCTTCTCGAGGTGAGGCGGGAGACCCAGGTTCCCTTTTCAGTAGCCACAGGATATTGAAATTCGTATCAATGTTCAAGAGGAGTCAGGCATCGTCACCTTCAAAAGCAGTGATCTCCGCGTGCCTCTTGAGGTATCAAAGATATGTGAGGCATTCCTTCAAAATGAGGCATGGACCTAGGGCTTTCTCTAGGGTCTCAACAGGGGATTGAGACATACCTTCTTCTTGTGAGATGAAAGACGGGCCTGTATTCAAGCCACGGCAAGGAATTACGGCGTCCTTTTGAGACAGGGTTTCTCGGTGCATATTCCACTTGAGGCAGCAAATTCAGGGTCCCTCCCACATAACTATTGCTGAGATAAGCCTCCTCTTGAGGTGCTTGTGGAATTTGGCATGCGTCTTGAGTCTAATCCAGGAACTCAGCTCTCATCTCGAGACGATTTGGGGTGCACGGAGCATTCCTCGTGTTGCTGTTCTAAAGTTGGTGTTCCTCTAGACTTGGGACGGTGTTCTCAGGGAATCTCTGGAGTTGCCTAAAAAAGTCAAAACACCGGTCGTGTTTGATGTGGAACGGGTGATATCTCTGGACTCAATGCAGGGGAATCGGGCTTCTTCTCGCATCGAGGGGGATGTCTGATTGTTTTTCTCGAGTTGCGGCGGGGACCTGTGGTATATTCTCGCGTTACAGTGGGGATGGTCTTCAAAACTCATGTTTGTTCAGCGACCCTAGGACTCCTGTCTAGATACTAGGGACACCTCAGGAAACTCATCGAGGCTTGGCAGGGCAAAAGGATACTTCTCGAGGTGAGGCGGGTGACCCAGGTCCATTTCCTATAGCCACAGGTATATTGGGATTCCTATCAATGGTCAAGGCGACTCAGGCATCGTCACCCTTTTGAAGAAGTGAACTCCGCGTGCCTCTAGAGGTGTCAAAGTGATGTGAGGCATTCCGTCAAAATAAAGCGGGACCTAGGGTGTTCACTAGCGTTTTCACATGGGTTTCAGACATCCCAGCATCCTTGTGAGATGAAAGATGAGCCTGTATTCAAGCCACTGCAAGTTAATCTGGCCTCTTTCGAGTCAGGGGCTTCTCGGTGTATATTCCACTTGAGGCAGCAAATTCAGGTCCCTCCCACATAACTATTGCTGAGAAAAACCTCCTCTTGATGTGCTTGTGGAAAGTTGGCATACGTCTTGAGCCGAAGCCAGGAAATCAGCTCTCATCTCGAGACGATTTTGTGTACACGGAGCATTCCTCGAGATGCTGTGCTGAACTTTGTTCCTCTAGACTTGGCACGGTGTTCTCAGGGAATCTCTGGAGTTGCCTAAAGAAAATCAAGCCACAGGTCATGTTTAATGGCGAACGGGGGATGACTCTGGAGTCAATGCAGGGGAATCGGGCCTCATCTCGAGTTGATTTGGTGTACATGGAACTCCTTCACACTGCTAGGGTGACGTCAGGCTCTCTCTAGGTTGTGACAGTGTTCTTGGCGACTGTCTCGAGATCCATCAAGCAAGTCAAGGCTCCTTACATGTTTGATGGGGATTAGCAAATTGCTCTGCATCAAATGCTGGGGAATTGGGCCTCATCTCAGTTCGAGGGGGAAGTCTCATTGTGTTTTCTCGAGTTGCGGCGTGGACCTGGGGTATGTTCTCGAGTTACGGCGGGGATGGATTTTCAAAACTCGTGTTTGTTCAGCGACGTTAGGACTCCTGTCTAGTTAGGAGGGACACCTCAGGAATCTCTTCGAGGATTGGCAGGGCAAAAGGGACGCTTCTCGAGGTGAGGCGGGAGGCCCAGGGTCCCTTTCCCGTAGCCACAGGGCTATTGGGATTCCTATCAATGTTCAAGAGGAGTCAGGCATCGTCACGATTTGAAGCAGTGAACTCCGCATGCCTCTCGAGGTGTCAAAGGGATGTGAGGCATTCTGACGAAATGAGGCAGGGACATAGAGCTTTCTCTAGGGGCTCCACAAGGGGGATTCCACTTCCTCATTTTTTGACGATGAAAGCGCCTGTATTCAAGCCACTGCAAGAAAATCCAGTCTCCTTTCGAGTGAGGGTTCTCGGTGTATATTCCACTTGAGGCAGCAAACTCAGGGTCCCTCCAACATATACTATTGCTGAGAGAAGCCTCCTCTTGAGGTGCTTATGGAAAGTTGGCATACGTCTTGAGTCAAAGCCAGGAATCAGCTCTCATCTCGAGACGATTAGGGGTACACGAAGCATTCCTCGTGTTGCTGTGCTGAAATTCGTGTTCCTCTAGACTTGGGACGGTGTTCTCGGGAATCTCTGGAGTTGCCTAAAGGAAATCAAGCCACTGGTCGTGTTTGATGGGAAAGGGGGGATGACTCTGTGAGTGAAGGCAGGGGAATTTGGCCTCATCTCGAGTTGATATGGCGTACATGGAACTCCTTCTCTTGTTGGAGTGACCTCAGGGTCCCTCTAGACTTGTGACGGTGTTCTTGGGGACTCTTTCGAGATCCACCAAGCAAGTCAAGGCTTCTTACATGTTTGATGCGGATCACAGAATTGCGCTGCATGAAATGCAGGGGAATCGGGCCTCATCTCGCTTCGAGGGAGATGTCTCACAGTTTTTCTCGAGTTGCGACGGGGACCTGGGGTATATTCTCGAGTTACGGCGGGGATGGCCCTTCAAAACTCGTGTTTGTTCATCGAAGTCATGACTCCTGTCTAGTTACGAGGGACCCCTCAGGAATCTCTTGAAGGATTGGCAGGGCAAAAGGTACGCTTCTCGAAGTATGGCGGGAGACCCTCGGTCCCACTCCAGTAGCCACAGGGATATTGGAGTTCCTATCCATGCTCAAGGGGAGTCACGCATCCTCACCTTTTGAAGAAGTGAACTCTGCGTGCCTCTCGAAGTGTCAAAGGGATGTGAGGCATTCCGTCGAAATGGGGCGGAGATTTAGTGCTTTCTTTAGGGTCTCCACAGGGGATTGAGACATCCCTTCATCTTGTGAGATAAAAGACTAGCCTGTATTCAAGCACTGCAGGAAATCCGGGCTCCTTTCGAGTCAGGGCTTATCGGTTTATATTCCACTTAAGACAGCAAACTCAGGGTCTCTCTCACATACCTATTGCTGAGAGAAGCCTACACTTGAGGTGTTGTAGAACATTGGCATACGACTTGAGTCTAAGCCAGGGAATCAGCTCTCATCTCGAGACCATTTGGGGTACACGGAGCAGTCCTCGAGTTGCTATCCTGAACTTGGTATTCCTCTAGACTTGGGAGGGTGTTCTCGGGGAATCTCTGGAGTTGCCTAAAGGAAATCAAGCCCCTAGGTGTGTTTTCTTGGGAATGGTGATTGCTCTGGATTCAATGCAGGGGAGTCGGGCAACATCTTAGTTTAATTTGGGGTACATGAAGGTCCTTGGCGTGATGGGGTGACCTCAGGGTGCCTCTACACTTGTGCCAGTGTTCTTGGGGACTGTCTCGAGATACAGCAACCAAGTCGAGGATCCCTATATGTTTATGGGGATCACGGAATTGCTCTGCATGCAATGCAGGGGAATCGGGCCTCAACTCGCTTCGAGGGGTATGTCTCATGGTTTTTCTCGAGTTGCGGCGGGGACCTGGGGTATATTCTCTAGTTACAGCGGGGATGGCCCTTCAAAACTCCTGTTTGTTCAGAGAAGTCATGACTCGTGTCTAGTTAGGAGGGACACCTCCGGAATCTCTTGAAGGATTGGCAGGGCAAACGGTACGCTTCTCGAGGTAAGGCGGGAGAACCAGGGTCCCTCTCCAGTAGCCACAGGGATATTGGGGTTCCTATCAATGCTCAAGGGATGTCAGGCATGGCCACCTTTTGAAGAAGTGAACCCGCGTGCCTCTTGAAGTGTCAAACGGATGTGAGGCATTCCGTCACAATGGGGCGGGGAATTAGGGCTTTCTCTCGGGTCTCGACAGGGGATTGAGACATCCCTTCTTCTTGTGAGATAAAAAACGAGCCTGTACTCAAGACAATGCAAGGAAATCCGGCCTCCTTTCGAGTCAGGGCTTATCGGTTTATATTCCACTTGAGGCCGCAAACTCAGGATCTCTCCCGCATAACTATTGCTGAGAAATGCCTGCTCTTGAGGTGCTTGTAGAATGTTGGCATACGTCTTGAATCTAAGCCAGGGAATCAGCTCTCATCTCGAGACGATTTGGGGTACACGGAACATTCCTCGAGTTGCTGTGCTGAACTTGTTATTCCTCTAGTCTTGAGATGGTGTTCTCGGGGAATCTCTGGAGTTGCCTAAAGAAAATCAATCCACTGGGCATGTTTTCTTAGGAACGGTGATTGCTCTGGATTCAATGCAGGGAAGTCGGGCCTTATCACGATTTAATTAGGGTACAAACAGGACCTTCACGCTAATGGGCTGACCTCAGAGTCCCTCTAGACTTGTGACAGTGTTCTCGGGGACTGTCTCGAGATCTATCAACCAAGTCGAGGATCCTTATATGTTTATGGGGATCACGGAATTGCTCTGCAGGCAATGCAGGGGAATCAGGACTCAGCTCGCTTTGAGGGGGAAGTCTCATGGGTTTTCTCGAGTTGTGGCTGGGACCTGGGGTATATTCTCGAGTTACGATGGGGATGGCCGTTCAAAATTCGTGTTTGATCAGCGACGTTAGGACTCCGGTCTAGTTGTGAGGGTCACCTCAGGTATTTCTTCGAGGCTTGTCAGGATAAAAGGGACACTTCTAGAGGTGAGGCCGGAAACCCAGTGTCCCTTTCCAGTAGCCACAGTGCTATTGGGATTCCTATCAATGTTCATGAGGAGTCATGCATCGTCACGTTTTGAAGCAGTGAACTCCGCATGCCTCTCGAGGTGTCAAAGGGATGTGAGGCATTCCATCGAAATGAGGTGAGACTCTAGGGCTTTCTTTAGGGTCTACACTGGGGTTTTAGACATCCCGTCATTTTGTGAAATGAAAGACGAGCCTGTATTCAAGCCACTGCAAGGAAATCTGGCCTCAATTCCAGTCAGGGCTTCTCAGTGTATATTCCACTTGAGGCAGCAAACTCATGGTTCCTCCAACATACTTATTGCTAAGAGACGCCTCCTCTTGGGGGCTTGTGGAAAGTTGGCATATGTTTTGAGTCTAAGCCAGGGAATCAGTTCTCCTCTCGAGACGATTTGGGGTTCATAGAGCATTCCTCGCTTTGCTGTTCTGAAATTGGTGTTCCGCTAAACTTGGGATGGTGTTCTCAGGGTATCTCAGGAGCAGCCTAAAGGAAGTCAAGCCACTGCTCGTGTTTGATGGGGAAGGTGGGATGGCTCGGGAGTTAATGCAGGGGAATCCGGCCTCATCTCAAGTTGATTTGGGGTACATGGAGCTTCTTCATGATCTTAGGGTGAGCTCAGGTTCCCTCTAGACTTGTGACAGTGTTCTTGGGGACTTTCTCTAGATCCATCAAGTAAGTCGAGGCTCCTTACATGTTTGATGGTAATCACAGAATTGCTCTGCATTCAATGTAGGGGAATCATGCCTCATCTTGCTTCGAGGGGAAGTCCCATGGTTTTTCTCGAGTTGCGGCGTGGACCTGGGGTATATTCTCAAGTTACGGCGGGGATGGCCCTTCAAAACTCGTGTTTGTTCAGCGACATCAGGACTCCTTTCTAGTTACGAGGGACACCTCAGGTATCTCTTTGAGACTTGTCAGGGTAAAAGGGACGCTTCCCGAGGTTAGGCCGGAAACCCAGGGTCCCTTCCCAGTAGCCACTGGGCTATTGGGATTCCTATCTAAGTTTAAGAGGATTCAGGCATCCTCACATTTTCAACCAGTGAACTCCGCATAATTCTCGAGGTGTCAAATGATGTGAGGCATTCCGTCGAAATGAGATGGGGTTCTAGGTCTTTCTCTAGGGTCTCCACTGGAGATTCAGACATCCCTTCATCTTGTGAGATGAAAGACGAGCCTGTATTCAAGCCGCTGCAACGGAATCCTGTCTCCTTTCCAGTCAGGGCTTCTCGGTGTATATTTCTCTTGATACAGCAAACACAGTGTCCCTCCCTCATACATATTGCCAAGAGAAACGTCCTCTTGAGGGGCTTGTGGAATTTTGGCATATGTCTTGAGTCTAAACCAGGGAATCAGCTCTCATCTTGAGGCGTTTTGAAGTACATGGGGCATTCCTCGAGTTGCTCTGATGATCTTGGTGTTCCTCTAGACTTCGGACGGTGTTCTCGGGGAAACTCTGCAGTTTACTAAAGGAAGTCAAGCGACTGGTCGTGTTTGTTGTGGAACGGCGGATGGCTGTGGATTCAATGCAGGGTAATCAGGCGTCATCTCGAGTTGATTTAGGGTACATGGAAGTTCTTCTCGTTGCTGGGATGACGTCAGGGTCCCTCTAGAATTGTGACCTTATTCTTGGGGACTGTCGCGAGATCCATCAAGCAAGTCGATGCTCCTTACATGTTTGATGTGGATCACGGAATTGTTCTGCATGCAAGGCAGGGGATTCGGGCCTCATCTCGCTGCTAGGGGGAGGTCACCTTGTTTTTCTCGAGTTGCGGCGGGCCCTGGGGTATAATCTCACGTTACGGCGGGGAAAGCCCGGCAAAACTTGTGTTTGTTCTGCGACGTCAAGACTCCTGTCCTGTGACGAGGGACACCTCAGGAGTCTCTTCGAGGCTTGGCAGGGCAAATGGGGCGCTTCTCAATATGAGTCGGGAAACCCAATGTCCCTTTTCAGTAGCCACAGGAATATTGCGCTTCCTATCAATGTTCAAGAGGAGCCAGGCAACGTCACCTTTTGAAGCAGTGAACTCTCCGTGCCTCTCGAAATGTCAAAGGGATATGAGGCTTTCCTTCAAAATGAGGCGGGAACATAGGGCTTTCTCTAGTGTCTCCAAAGGGGATTCAGACATCCCTTCATCTTGTGAGATGAAAGACGAGCCTGTATTCAAGCCACTGCAAGGAAATCCGGCCTTCTTTTGTGTCAGGGCTTCTCGGTGTATATTCTGCTTGAGGCAGCAAGCTCAAGGTCCCTCCCACATAACTATTGCTGAGAGAAGCCTCCTCTTGAGGTGCTTGTGGAAATTTGGCATGTGTCTTGAGTCTAATCCAGTTCCTCAGCTCTCATCTCGAGATGAATTGGGGTCCACGGAGCATTCCTCGTGCTGCTGTTCTAAACTTGGTGTTTCTCTAGACTTGGGACGGTGTTCTCAGTGAATCTCTGGAGCTGCCTAAAGGAAGTCAAAACACTGGTCGTGTTTGATGGGGAACGGGTGATATTTCTGGACTCAATGAAAGGTAATTGGACTTCTTCTCGATCGAGGGGGAAGTCTGATGTTTTTTCTCGAGTTTCGGCAGGGACCTGGGGTATATTCTCGAGTTATGGTGGGGATGGCCTTCAAAACTCGTGTTTGTTCAGCAATGTCAGGACTCGTGTCTAGATATTAGGGACACCTCAGGAATCTCTTCGAGGCTTGGCAGGGAAAAAGGCATACTTCTCGATGTGAGGCGGTGACCCAGGGTCCATTGCCTGTAGCCACAGGGATATTGGGATTCCTACCAATGCTCAAGGCGAGTCAGGCATCGTCACCCTTGAAGAAGTGAACTCCGTGTTCCTCTAGAGGTATTAAAGTAATCTGAGGCATTTCGTCGAAATAAAGCGGGGAACTAGGGCGTTCACTAGCGTTTCCACATGGATTTCAGACATCCCAGCATCCTGTGAGATGAAAGATGAGCCTGTATTCAAGCCACTGCAAGGAAATCTGGCCTTCTTTCAAGTCAGGGCTTCTCGGTGTATATTCCACTTGAGGCAGTATATTCAGGTCCCTCCCACATACCTATTGCTGAGAAAAGCCTCCTCTTGATGCGCTTGTGGAAAGTTGGCATACATCTTGAGCCTAAGCCAGGAAGTAAGCTCTCAGCTCGAGACGCTTTTGTGTACACGGAGCATTCCTCGAGATGCTGTGCTGAACTTGGTGTTCCTCTAGACTTGGCACGGTGTTCTCAGGGAATCTCTGGAGTTGCCTAAAGGAAGTCAAGCCACAGGTCATGATTAATAGGAAACGTGGGATGACTCTGGAGTGAATGCAGGGGAATCGGGCCTCATCTTGACTTGATTTGGTGTACATGGACCTCCTTCACCCTGCTAGGGTGACGTCAGGCTCTCTCTAGGTATGTGACAGTGTTCTTGGCGACTGTCTGGAGATCCATCAAGCAAGTCGAGGCTCCTTACATGTTTGATGGGGATTACCAAATTGCTCTGCATCAAATGCAGGGGAATTGGGCCTCATCTCACTTCGAGGGGGAAGTCTCATTGTTTTTCTCGAGTTGCGGCGGAGACCTGGTATATGTTCTCGAGTTACGTCGAGGATGGATTTTCAAAACTCGTGTTTGTTCAGCGACATCAGTACTCCTGTCTAGTTATGAGGGACACCTCAGGAATCTCTTTGAGGCTTGGCAGGGCAAAAGAGACGCTTCTCGAGGTTAGGCGGGAGGCCATGGTAACTTTCCCGTAGCAATAGGGATATTGGGATTCCTATCAATGTTCAAGGTGTGTCAGGCATCGTCACCTTTTGAAGCAGTGAACTCTGCATGCCTCCCGAGGTGTTAAAGGGATGTGAGGCATTCTGACGAAATGAGGCAGGGACATAGAGCTTTCTCTAGGGGCTCCACAAGGGTTTCAGAATTACCTTCCTCTTGTCAGACGATAGAAGAGACTGTATTCAAGCCACTGCAAGAAAATCCAGTCTCCTTTCGAGTGAAGGCTTCTCGGTGTATATTCCACTTCAGGCAGCAAACTCAGGGTCCCTCCAACATATCTATTGCTGAGAGAAGCCTCCTGTTGAGGTGCTTATGGAAAGTTGACATACGTCTTGAGTCAAAGCCAGTGAATCAGCTCTCATCTCGAGACGATTAGGGAACACGAAGGATTGCTCGAGTTGCTGTGCTGAACTTCGTGTTCCTCTAGACTTGGGACGGTGTTCTCGTTGAATCTCTGGAGTTGCCTAAAGAAAATCAAGCCACTGGTCGTGTTTGATGGCGAACGGGGGATGACTCTGTGGTGAAGGCAGGGGAATTTGGCCTCATCTCGAGTTGATATGGGGTGCATGGAACTCCTTCTCATTGTTGGAGTGACCTCAGTGTCCCTCTAGGCCTGTGACGGTATTCTTGGGGACTCTCTCGAGATCCACCAAACATGTCAAGGCTCCTTACATGTTTGATGCGTATCACAGAATTGCTCTGCATGAAATGCAGGGGAATCGGGCCTCATCTTGCATCGAGGGGGATGTCTCACGGTTTTTCTCGAGTTGCGACGGGGACCTGGAGTATATTCTCGAGTTACGGCGGGGATGGCCCTTCAAAACTCGTGTTTGTTCAGCGAAGTTATGACTCCTGTCTAGTTAAGAGGAACCCCTTAGGAATCTCTTGAAGGATTGGCAGGACAAAAGGTACGCTTCTCGAGGTAAGGCGGGAGACCCACTGTCCCACTCCAGTAGCCACAGGGATATTGTGGTTCCTATCCATGCTCAAGGGGAGTCATGCATGGTCACCTATTGAAGAAGTGAACTCTGCGTGCCTCTCGAAGTGTCAAAGGGATGTGAGGCATTCCGTCGAAATGGGGAGGAGATTTAGTGCTTTCTTTAGGGTCTCCACAGGGGATTGAGACATCCCTTCATCTTGTGAGATAAAAGACGAGCCTGTATTCAAGACACTGCCAGGAAATCCGGGCTCCTTTCGAGTCAGGGCTTATCGGTTTATATTCCACTTAAGACAGCAAACTCAGGGTCTCTCTCACATACCTATTGCTGAGAGAAGCCTGCACTTGAGGTGTTGTAGAACATTGGCATACGACTTGAGTCTAAGCCAGGGAATCAGCTCTCATCTCGAGACCATTTGCGGTACACGGAGTAGTCCTCGAGTTGCTATGCTGAACTTGGTATTCCTCTAGACTTGGGACGGTGTTCTCGGGGAATCTCTGGAGTTGCCGAAAGGAAATCAAGCCCCTAGGCGTGTTTTCTTGGGAACGGTGATTGCTCTGGATTCAATGCAGGGGAGTCGGGCCACATCTCATTTTAATTTGGGGTACATGAAGGACCTTGGCGTGATGGGGTGACCTCAGGGTGCCTCTACATTTGTGACAGTGTTCTTGGGGACTGTCTCGAGATACATCAACCAAGTAGAGGATCCTTATATGTTTATTGGGATCACGGAATTGCTCTGCATGCAATGCAGGGGAATTGGGCCTCATCTCTCTTCGTGGGGGATGTCTCATGGTTTTTCTCGAGTTACGGCTGGGACCTGGGATATATTCTCGAGTTACAGCGGGGATGGCCCTTCAAAACTCCTGTTTGTTCAGAGAAGTCATGACTCGCGTCTAGTTAGGAGGGACACCTACGGAATCTCTTGAAGGATTGGCAGGGCAAACGGTACCCTTCTCGAGGTAAGGCGGGAGAACCAGTGTCCCTCTCCAGTAGCCACAGGGATATTGGGGTTCCTATCAATGCTCAAGGGATGTCAGGCATGGCCACCTTTTGAAGAAGTGAACTCCGCGTGCCTCTTGAAGTGTCAAAGGGATGTGAGGCATTCCGTCGCAATGGGGCGGGGAATTAGGGCTTTCTCTCGGGTCTCCACAGGGGATTGAGACATCCCTTCTTCTTGTGAGATAAAAGACGAGCCTGTACTCAAGACATTGCAAGGAAATCCGGCCTCCTTTCGAGTCAGGGCTTATCGGTTTATATTCCACTTGAGGCCGCAAACTCAGGATCTCTCCCGCATAACTATTGCTGAGAAATGCCTGATCTTGAGGTGCTTGTAGAATGTTGGCATACGTCTTGAGTCTAAGCCAGGGAATCAGCTTTCATCTCGAGACAATTTGGGGTACACGGAACATTCCTCGAGTTGCTGTGCTGAACTTGTTATTCCTCTAGTCTTGAGACGGTGTTCTCGGGGAATCTCTGGAGTTGCCTAAAGGAAATCAATCCACTGGGCATGTTTTCTTAGGAACGGTGATTGCTCTGGATTCAATGCAGGGGAGTCGGGCCTTGTCTCGATTTAATTTGGGTTACAAGCAGGACCTTCACGCTGATGGGCTGACCTCAGGGTCCCTCTAGACTTGTGACAGTGTTCTTGGGGACTGTCTCGAGATCTATCAACCAAGTCGAGGATCCTTATATGTTTATGGGGATCACGGAATTGCTCTGCAGGCAGTGCACGGGAATTGGGCCTCATCTCGCTTCAAGGGGAAAGACTCATGGGTTTCCTCGAGTTGTGGCGGGGACCTGGGGTATATTCTCGAGTTACGATGGGGATGGCCGTTCAAAACTCGTGTTTGTTCAGCGAAGTTAGGACTCCGGTCTAGTTACGAGGGTCACCTCAGGTATCTCTCCGAGGCTTGTCAGGATAAAAGGGACACTTCTCAAGGTGAGGCCGGAAACCCAGTGTCCCTTTCCAGTAGCCACAGTGCTATTGGGATTCCTATCAATGTTCATGAGTAGTCATGCATCGTCACGTTTTGAAGCAGTGAACTCCGCATGCCTCTCTAGGTGTCAAAGGGATGTGCGGCATTCCATCGAAATGAGGTGAGACTCTAGCGCTTTCTTTAGGGTCTACCCTGGGGATTTAGACATCCCGTCATTTTGTGAAATGAAAGACGAGCCTGTATTCAAGCCACTGCAAGGAAATCTGGCCTCAATTCCAGTCAGGGCTTCTCAGTGTATATTCCAGTTGAGGCAGCAAACTCATGGTTCCTCCAACATACCTATTGCTAAGAGTCGCCTCCTCTTGGGGGCTTGTGGAAAGTTGGCATATGTCTTGAGTCTAAGCAAGGGAATCAGCTCTCCTCTCGAGACGATTTGGGGTTCATAGAGCATTCCTCCCTTTGCTGTTCTGAACTTGGTGTTCCTCTAAACTTGGGATGGTGTTCTCAGGGTATCTCAGGAGTAGCCTAAAGGAAGTCAAGCCACTGCTCGTGTTTGATGGGGAAGGGGGGATGGTTCTGGAGTTAATGCAGGGGAATCCGGCCTCATCTCAAGTTGATTACTGGTACATGGAGCTTCTTCATGATCTTAGTGTGAGCTCAGGTTCCCTCTAGACTTGTGACAGTGTTCTTGGGGACTTTCTCTAGATCCATCAAGTAAGTCGAGGCTCCTTACATGTTTGATGGTGATCACAGAATTGCTCTGCATTCAATACAGGGGAATCATGCCTCATCTTGCTTGGAGGGGAAGTCCCATGGTTTTTCTCGAGTTGCGGCGTGGACCTGGGGTATATTCTCAAGTTACGGCGTGGATGGCCCTTCAAAACTTGTGTTTGTTCAGCGACATCAGGACTGCTGTCTAGTTACGAGGGACACCTCAGGTATCTCTTTGAGACTTGTCAGGGCAAAAGGGACTCTTCTCGAGGTTAAGCCGGACACCCAGGGTCCCTTTCCAAGAGCCACTGGGCTATTGGGATTCCTATCTAAGTTTAAGAGGATTCAGGCATCCTCACATTTTCAAGCAGTGAACTCCGCATAACTCTCGAGGTGTGAAATGATGTGAGGCATTCCGTCGAAATGAGATGGGTTTCCAAGTCTTTCTCTAGGGTCTCCACTGGGTATTCAGACATCCCTTCATCTTGTGAGATGAAAGACGAGCCTGTATTCAAGCCGCTGCAAGGGAATCCTGTCTCCTTTCCAGTCAGGGCTTCTCGGTGTATATTTCTCTTGAAACAGCAAACACAGGGTCCCTCCCACATACATATTGCCAAGAGAATCCTCCTCTTGAGGGGCTTGTGGAATTTTGGCATATGTCTTGAGTATAAACCAGGGAATCAGCTCTCATCTTGAGGCGTTTTGAAGTACATGGGGCATTCCTCGAGTCGCTCTGATGAACTTGGTGTTCCTCTAGACTTCGAACGGTGTTCTCGGGGAAACTCTGCAGTTTACTAAAGGAAGTCAATCTACTGGTCGTGTTTGCTGTGGAACGGCGGATGGCTGTGGAGTCAATGCAGGGGAATCAGGCCTCATCTCGAGTTGATTTGGGGTACATGGAAGTTCTTCTCGTTGCTGGGATGACGTCAGGGTCCCTCTAGAATTGTGACCTTATTCTTGGGGACTGTCGCAAGATCCATCAAGCAAGTCCTTACATGTTTGATGGGGATCACGGAATTGCTCTGCATGCAAGGCGGTGGATTCAGGCCTCATCTCGCTTCTAGGGGGAGGTCACATTGTTTTTCTCGAGTTGCGGCGGGACCTGGGGTATAATTTCATGTTACGGCGGGGAAGGCCCGGCAAAACTTGTGTTTGTTCTGCGACGTCAGGACTCCTGTCCTGTTATGAGAGACACATCAGGCGTCTCTTCGAGGCTTGGCAGGGCAAATGGGGCGCTTCTCAATATGAGTCGGGAGATCCAAGGTCCCATTTCAGTAGCCACAGGGATATTGCGCTTCCTATCAATGTTCAAGTGGAGTCAGGCAACGTCACCTTTTGAAGCAGTGAACTCTGCGTGCCTCTCGAAGTGTCAAAGGGATGTGAGGTTTTCCTTCAAAATCAGGCGGGAACGTAGGGCTTTCTCTAGTGTCTCCAAAGGGGATTCAGATATCCCTTCATCTTGTGAGATGAAAGACGAGCCTGTATTCAAGCCACTGCAGGGAAATTAGGCCTTCTTTCGTGTCAGGGCTGCTCAGTGTATATTCTAGTTGAGGCAGCAAATTCAGGGTACCTCCCACATAACTATTGCTGAGAGAAGCCTCCTCTTGAGGTGCTTGTGGAAATTTGGCATGCGTCTTGAGTCTAATCCAGGGACTCAGCTCGCATCTCGAGATGAATCGGTGTCCACGGAGCATTCCTCGTGTTGCTCTTCTAAACTTGGTGTTCCTCTATACTGGGGACGGTGTTCTCAGTGAATCTCTGGAGCTGCCTAAAGAAAGTCAAAACACTGGTCGTGTTTGATGGGGAACGGGTGATATTTCTGGACTCATTGCAAGGTAATCGGGCTTCTTCTCGATCGAGGGGGAAGTCTGATGTTTTTTCTCGAGTTGCGGCAGGGACCTGGGGTATATTCTCGAGTTATGGTGGGGATGGCCTTCAAAACTCGTGTTTGTTCAGCAATGTCAGGACTCGTGTCTAGATACTAGGGACACCTCAGGAATCTCTTCGAGGCTTGGCAGGGCAAAAGGCATACTTCTCGATGTGAGGCGGGTGACCCAGGGGCCATTTCCTGTAGCCACAGGGATATTGGGATTCCTATCAATGCGCAAGGCGAGTCAGGCATCGTTACCCTTGAAGAAGTGAACGCCGTGTTCCTCTAGAGGTATCACAGTGATGTGAGGCATTCCGTCGAAATAAAGTGGGAACCTAGGGAGTTCACTAGCGTTTTCACATGGGTTTCAGACAACCCAGCATCCTGTGAGATGAAAGATGAGCCTATATTCAAGCCACTGCAAGGAAATCTGTCCTTCTTTTGAGTCAGGGCTTCTCCGTGTATATTCCATTTGAGGCAGTAAATTCAGGTCCCTCCCACATACCTATTGCTGAGAAAAGCCTCCTCTTGATGTGCTTGTGGAAAGTTGGCATACATCTTGAGCCTAAGCCAGGAAATCAGCTCTCAGCTCGAGACGATTTTGTGGACACGGACCATTCCCCGAGATGCTGTGCTGAACTTGGTGTTCCTCTAGACTTGGCACGGTGTTCTCAGGGAATCTCTGGAGTTGCCTAAAGGAAGTCAAGCCACAGATCATGATTAATAGGAAACGTGGGATGACTCTGGAGTCAATGCAGGGGAATCGGGCCTCATCTTGGGTTGATTTGGTGTACATGGACCTCCTTCACACTGCTAGGGTGACGTCAGGCTCTCTCTAGGTATGTGATAGTGTTCTTGGCGACTGTCTGGAGATCCATCAAGCAAGTCGAGGCTCCTTACATGTTTGATGGGGATTACCAAATTGCTCTGCATCAAATGCAGGGGAATTGGGCCTCATCTCACTTCGAGGGGAAGTCTCATTGTTTTTCTCGAGTGCGGCGGAGACCTGGGGTATGTTCTCGAGTTACGTCGAGGATGGATCTTCAAAACTCGTGTTTGTTCAGCGACATCAGTACTCCTGTCTAGTTATGAGGGACACCTCAGGAATCTCTTCGAGGCTTGGCAGGGCAAAAGGGACACTTCTCGAGGTTAGGCGAGAGGCCATGGTAACTTTCCCGTAGCAATACGGATATTGGGATTCCTATCAATGTTCAAGGTGTGTCAGGCATCGTCACCTTTTGAAGCAGTGAACTCTGCATGCCTCCCGAGGTGTTAAAGGGATGTGAGGCATTCTGACGAAATGAGGCAGGGACATAGAGCTTTCTATAGGGTCTCCACAAGGGTTTCAGACTTCCCTTCCTATTGTCAGACGATAGAAGAGCCTGTATTCCAGCCACTGCAAGAAAATCCAGTCTCCTTTCGAGTGAAGGCTTCTCGGTGTATATTCCACTTGAGGCAGCAAACTCAGGGTCCCTCCAACATACCTATTGCTGAGAGAAGCCTCCTGTTGAGGTGCTTATGAAAAGTTGGCATACGTCTTGAGTCAAAGCCAGTGAATCAGCTCTCATCTCGAGACGATTAGGGAACACGGAGGATTCCTCGAGTTGCTGTGCTGAACTTCGTGTTCCTCTAGACTTGGGATGGTGTTCTCGTTGAAACTCTGGAGTTGCCTAAAGAAAATCAAGCCACTGGTCGTGTTTGATGGTGAACGGGGTATGACTCTGTGGTGAAGGCAGGGGAATTTGGCCTCATCTCGAGTTGATATGGGGTGCATGGAACTACTTCTCATTGTTGGAATGACCTCAGAGTCCGTCTAGACTTGTGACAGTGTTCTTGGGGACTCTCTCGAGATCCACCAAGCAAGTCAAGGATCCTTACATGTTTGATGCGGATCACAGAATTGCTCTGCATGAAATGCAGGGGAATCGGGCCTCATCTCGCTTTGAGGTAGATGTCTCACGGTTTTTCTCGAGTTGCGACGGGGACCTGGGGTATATTCTCGAGTTACAGCGGGGATGGCCCTTCAAAACTCGTGTTTGTTCAGCGAAGTCATGACTCCTGTTTAGTTAAGAGGGACCCCTTAGGAATCTTTTGAAGGATTGGCAGGGCAAAAGGTACGCTTCTCGAAGTAAGGCGGGAGACCCACGGTCCCACTCCAGTAGCCACAGGGATATTGGAGTTCCTATCCATGCTCAAGGGGAGTCATGCATGGTCACCTTTTGAAGAAGTGAACTCTGCGTGCCTCTCGAAGTGTGAAAGGGATGTGAGGCATTCCGTCGAAATGGGGCGGAGATTTAGTGCTTTCTTTAGGGTCTCCACATGGGATTGAGGCATCCCTTCATCTTGTGAGATAAAAGACGAGCCTGTATTCAAGACACTGCCCGGAAATCCGGGCTCCTTTCGAGTCAGGGCTTATCGGTTTATATTCCACTTAAGACAGCAAACTCAGGGTCTCTCTCACATACCTATTGCTGAGAGAAGCCTGCACTTGAGGTGTTGTAGAACATTGGCATACGACTTGAGTCTAAGCCAGGGAATCAGCTCTCATCTCGAGACCATTTGGGGTACACGGAGCAGTCCTCGAGTTGCTGTGCTGAACTTGGTATTCCTCTAGACTTGGGACGGTGTTCTCGGGGAATCTCTGGAGTTGCCTAAAGGAAATCAAGCCCCTGGGTGTGTTTTCCTGGGAACGGTGATTGCTCTGGATTCAATGCAGGAGAGTCGGGCCACATCTCATTTTAATTTGGGGTACATGGAGGTCCTTGGCGTGATGGGGTGGCCTCAGACTGCCTCTACACTTGTGACAGTGTTCTTGGGGACTGTCTCGAGATACATCAACCAAGTCGAGGATCCATATATGTTTATGGGGATCACGGAATTGCTCTGCATGCAATGCAGGGGAATCGGGCCTCATCTCGCTTCGAGAGGGATGTCTCATGGTTTTTCTCTAGTTGCGGCGGGGACCTGGGGTATATTCTCTAGTTACAGCGGGGATGGCCCTTCAAAACTCCTGTTTGTTCAGAGAAGTCATGACTCGTGTCTAGTTAGGCTGGTCACCTCCGGTATCTCTTGAAGGTTTGGCAGGGCAAACGGTACGCTTCTCGAGGTAAGGCAGGAGAACCAAGGTCCCTCTCCAGTAGCCACAGGGATATTGGGGTTCCTTGTCAATGCTCAAGGGGTGTCAGGCATGGCCACCTTTTGAAGAAGTGAATTCCGCGTGCCTCTTGAAATGTCAAAGGAATGTGAGGCATTCCGTCGCAATGGGGCGGGGAATTAGGGCTTTCTCTCGGGTCTCGACAGGGGACTGAGACATCCCTTCTTCTTGTGAGATAAAAGACGAGCCTGTACTCAAGACATTGCAAGGAAATCCGGCCTCCTTTCGAGTCAGGGCTTATCGGTTTATATTCCACTTGAGGCCGCAAACTCAGGATCTCTCCCGCATAACTATTGCTTAGAATTGTCTGTTCTTGAGGTGCTTGTAGAACGTTGGCATACATCTTGACTCTAAGCCAGGGAATCAGCTCTCATCTCGAGACGATTTGTGGTACACGGAACATTCCTCGAGTTGCTGTGCTGAACTTGTTATTCCTCTAGTCTTGAGACGGTGTTCTCGGGGAATCTCTGGAGTTGCCTGAAGGAAATCAATCAACTGGGCATGTTTTCTTAGGAACGGTGATTGCTCTGGATTCAATGCAGGGGAGTCGGGCCTTGTCTCGATTTAATTTGGGGTACAAGCAAGACCTTCACGCTGATGGGCTGACCTCAGGGACCCTCTAGACTTGTGACAGTGTTCTTGGGAACTGTCTCGAGATCTATCAACCAATTCGAGGATCCTTATATGTTTATGGGGATCACGGAATTGCTCTGCAGGCAGTGCAGGGGAATCGGGCCTCATCTCGCTTCAAGGGGGAAGACTCATTGGTTTTCTCGAGTTGTGGCGGGGACCTGGGTTATATTCTCGAGTTACGATCGGGATGGCCGATCAAAACTCGTGTTTGTTCAGCGACGTTAGGACTCCGGTCTAGTTACGAGGGTCACCTCAGGTATCTCTTCGAGGCTTGTCAGGATAAAAGGGACCCTTCTCGATGTGAGGCCGGAAACCCAGGGTCCCTTTCCAGTAGCCACAGGGCTATTGGGTTTCCTATCAATGTTCATGAGGAGTCAGGCATCGTCACGTTTTGAAGCAGTGAACTCCGCATGCCTCTCGAGGTGTCAAAGGGATGTGAGGCATTCCATCGAAATGAGGTGAGACACTAGGGCATTCTTTAGGGTCTACACTGGGGATTAAGACAACCCGTCATTTTGTGAAATGAGAGACGAGCCTGTATTCAAGCCACTGCAAGGAAATCTGGCCTCAATTCCAGTCAGGGCTTCTTAGTGTATATTCCACTTGAGACAGCAAACTCATGGTCCCTCCAACATACCTATTGCTAAGAGACGCCTCCTCTTAAGGGGCTTGTGGAAAGTTGGCATATGTCTTGAGTCTAAGCCAGGGATTCAGCTCTCCTCTCGAGATGATTTGGGGTTCATAGGGCATTCCTCGCGTTGCTGTTCTGAACTTGGTTTTCCTCTCTACTTGGGATGGTGTTCTCAGGGTATCTCAGGAGTAGCCTAAAGGAAGTCAAGCCACTGCTCGTGTTTGACGGGGAAGGGGGGAAGGCTCTGGAGTTAATGCAGGGGAATCGGTCCTCATCTCAGGTTGATTTGGGGTACATGGAGCTTCTTCATGATCTTAGGGTGAGCTCAGTTTCGCTCTAGACTTGTGACAGTGTTCTTGGAGACTTTCTCTAGATCCATCAAGTAAGTCGAGACTCCTTACATGTTTGATGGTGATCACAGAATTGCTCTGCATTCAATGCAGGGGAATCATGCCTCATCTTGCTTCGAGGGGAAGTCCCATCTTTTTTCTCGAGTTGCGGCATGGACCTGGAGTATATTCTCAGGTTACGGCGGGAATGGTACTTCAAAACTCGTGTTTGTTCAGCGACATCAGGACTCCTTTCTAGTTACGAGGGACACCTCAGGTATCTCTTTGAGACTTGTCAGGGAAAAAGGGATGCTTCCCGAGGTTAGGCCGGAAACCCAGGGTCCCTTTCCAGTAGCCACTGATTTATTGGGATTCATATCTAAGTTTAAAAGGATTCAGGCATCCTCACATTTTCATGCAGTGAACTCCGCATAACTCTCGAGGTGTCAAATGATGTGAGGCATTCCGTCGAAATGAGATGGGGTTCTAGGTCTTTCTCTAGGGTCTCCACTGGGGAATCAGACATCCCTTCATCTTGTGAGATGAAAGACGAGCCTGTATTCAAGCCGCTGCAAGGAAATCCTGCCTCCTTTCCAGTCAGGTCTTCTCGGTGTATATTTCTCTTGAAACAGCAAACACAGGGTCCCTCTCACATACATATTGCCAAGAGAAACCTCCTCTTGAGGGGCTTGTGGAATTTTGGCATATGTCTTGAGTATAAACCAGGGAATCAGCTCTCATCTTGAGGCGTTTTGAAGTACATGGGGCATTCCTCGAGTTGCTCTGATGAACTTGGTGTTCCTCTAGACTTCGGACGGTGTTCTCGGGGAAACTGCAGTTGCCTAAAGGAAGTCAAGCAAGTGGTCGTGTTTGTTGGGGAATGGCAGATGGCTGTGGAGTCAATGCAGGGGAATCAGGCCTCATCTCGAGTTGATTTGGGGTACATGGAAGTTCTTCTCGTTGCTGGGATCACGTCAGGGTCCCTCTAGAATTGTGACCTTATTCTTGGGGACTGTCATGAGATCCATCAAGCAAGTCGATGCTCCTTACATGTTTGATGGGGATCACGGAATTGCTCTGCATGCAAGGCAGGGGATTCGGGCCTCATCTCGCTTCTAGGGGGAGGTCACATTGTTTTTCTCGAGTTGCGGCGGGACCTGGGGTATAATCTCACGTTACGGCGGGGAAGGCCCGGCAAAACTTGTGTTTGTTCTGCGACGTCAGGACTCCTGTCCTGTTACGAGGGACACCTCAGGAGTCTCTTCGAGGCTTGGCAGGGCAAATGGGGCGCTTCTCAATATGAGTCGGGAGACCCAATGTCCCTTTTCAGTAGCCACAGGAATATTGCGCTTCCTATCAATGTTCAAGAGGAGTCAGGCACCGTCACCTTTTGAAGCAGTGAACTCTGCGTGCCTCTCGAGGTGTCAAAGGGATGTGAGGATTTCCTTCAACATGAGGCGGGAAAGTAAGTCTTTCTCTAGTGTCTCCACAGGGGATTCAGACCTTCCTTCATCTTGTGAGATGAAAGACGAGCCTGTATTCAAGCCACTGCAAGGAAATCCGGCCTTCTTTCTTGTCAGGCTGCTCGGTGTATATTCCACTCGAGGCAGTAAGCTCAGGGTGCCTCCCACATACCTATTGTGGAGAGAAGCCTCCTCTTTAGGGGCTTGTGGAAAGCTGGCATACGTCTTGAGTCTAACCCAGGGAATCAGCTCTCATTTCGAGACGATTTGGGGTACATGGAGCATTCCTCGAGTTGCTGTGCTGAACTTGGTGTTCCTCAAGACTAGGGAAGGTGTTCGCCTGGATTCTCTAGTTGTTGCCTAAAGGAAGTCAACCCATTGGTCGTGTTTGATGGGGAATGGGGTATGACTCTGTGGTCAATACAGGGGAATTGGTCCTCATCTCGTGTTGACTTAGGGTACTTGGAGTTACTTAGCGTTGCTAGGGTAACCTCAGTGTCCCTCTAGACTTGTAACTGTTTTCTTGGGGACTGTCTCGAGATCCATCATGCAAGTCGATGCTCATTACATGTTTGATTGGGATAATGGAATTGCTCTGCATGCAATGCAAAGGAATCGGACCTCATCTCGCGTCGAGGGGGATATCTCATGGCTTTTCTCGGGTTGAGGTTAGGACCCGGAGTATATTCACGAATTACGGCGGGGATGGCCCTTCGAAACTCGGGTTTATCCAGCGACGTCAGGACTCCAGTTTAGTTACGAGGGACACCTCAAGAATCTCTTGAAAGATTGGCAGGGCAAAAGGTATGCTTCTCGAGGTAAGACAGGAGACCTAGTGTCCCTTTCCAGTAGCCACAGGGATATTGGGGTTCCTATCAATTCTCAAGGGGAGTCAGGCTTCGTCATCTTTTGAAGAAGTGAACTCCGCCTGCCTCTCGAAGTGTCAAAGGGATGTGAGGAATTCTGTCGAAATGGGGCGGTGACATAGGTCTTTCTCTAGTGTCTCCACAGGGGATTATTGAGACGTCCCTTCATCTTTTGAGATACAAGACGAGCCTGTATTCAAGACACTGCCAGGAAATCCGGCGTCCTTTCGAGTCAGGGCTTATCGGTTTATATTCCACTTGAGGCGGCAAACTCAGGGTCCCTCCCACATACCTATTGCTGAGAGAAGCCTGCCCTTTAGGTGCTTGCGGAAAGTTGGCATATGTCTTGAGTCTAAGCCAGGGAAATAGCTCTCATCTCGAGGTGATTTGGGGTACACGGAACGGTTCTCGAGATGCTGTGCTGAACTTGGTATTCCTCTAGACTTGGGACGGTGTTCTCGGGGAATCTGTGGAGTTGCCTAAAGGAGGTCAAGCCACAGGTCATGATTAATAGGAAACGTGGGATGACTCTGGAGTCAATGCAGGGGAATCGGGCCTCATCTTGAGTTGATTTGGTGTACATGGAGCTCCTTCACACTGCTAGGGTGACGTCAGGCTCTCTCTAAGTATGTGACAGTGTTCTTGGCGACTGTCTGGAGATTCATCAAGCAAGTCGAGGCTCCTTATATGTTTGATGGGGATTACCAAATTGCTCTGCATCAAATGCAGGGGAATTGGGCCTCATCTCACTTCGAGAGGAAGTCTCATTGTTTTTCTCGAGTTGCGGCGGAGACCTGGGGTATGTTCTCGAGTTACGTCGGGGATGGATCTTCAAAACTCGTGTTTGTTCAGCGACATCAGTACTCCTGTCTAGTTATGAGGGACTCCTCAGGAATCTCTTCGAGGCTTGGCAGGGCAAAAGGGACCCTTCTCGAGGTTAGGCGGGAGGCCATGGCAACTTTCCCGTAGCAATAGTGATATTGGGATTCCTATCAATGTTCAAGGTGTGTCAGGCATCGTCACCTTTTGAAGCAGTGAACTCTGCATGCCTCCCGAGGTGTTAAAGGGATGTGAGGCATTCTGACGAAATGAGGTAGGGACATAGAGCTTTCTCTAGGGTCTCCACAAGCGTTTCAGACTCCCCTTCCTATTGTCAGACGATAGAAGAGCCTGTATTCAAGCCACTGCAAGAAAATCCAGTCTCCTTTCGAGTGAAGGCTTCTCGGTGTATATTCCACTTGAGGCAGCAAACTCAGGGTCCCTCCAACATATCTATTGCTGAGAGAAGCCTCCTGTTGAGGTGCTTATGGAAAGTTGGCATACGTCTTGAGTCAAAGCCAGTGAATCAGCTCTCATCTCGAGACGATTAGGTAACACGGAGGATTCCTCGAGTTGCTGTGCTGAACTTCGTGTTCCTCTAGACTTGGGATGGTGTTCTCGTTGAATCTCTGGAGTTGCCTAAAGAAAATCAAGCACCTGGTCGTGTTTGATGGCGAACGGGGGATGACTCTGTGGTGAAGGCAGGGGAATTTGGCCTCATCTCGAGTTGATATGGGGTGCATGGAACTCCTTCTCATTGTTGGAGTGACCTCAGGGTCCCTCTAGACTTGTGACAGTGTTCTTGGGGACTCTCTCGAGATCCACCAAGCAAGTCAAGATTCCTTACATGTTTGATGCGGATCACAGAATTGCTCTGCATGAAATGCAGGGGAATCGGGCCTCATCTCGCTTCGAGGGGGATGTCTCATGGTTTTTCTCGAGTTGCGACGGATACCTGGGGTATATTCTCGAGTTACGGCGTGGATGGCCCTTCCAAACTCGTGTTTGTTCAGCGAAGTCATGACTCCTGTCTAGTTAAGAGGGACCCCTTAGAAATCTTTGAAGGATTGGCAGGGCAAAAGGTACGCTTCTCGAAGTATGGCGGGAGACCCACGGTCCCACTCCAGTAGCCACAGGGATATTGGAGTTCGTATCCATGCTCAAGGGGAGTCACGCATGGTCACCTTTTGAAGAAGTGAACTCTGCGTGCCTCTCGAAGTGTGAAAGGGATGTGAGGCATTCCTTCGAAATGGGGCGGAGATTTAGTGCTTTCTTTAGGGTCTCCACAGGGGATTGAGGCATCCCTTCACCTTGTGAGATAAAAGACGAGCCTGTATTCAAAACACTGCCAGGAAATCCGGGCTCCTTTCGAGTCAGGGCTTATCGGTTTATATTCCACTTAAGACAGCAAACTCAGGGTCTCTCTCACATACCTATTGCTGAGAGAAGCCTGCACTTGAGGTGTTGTAGAACATTGGCATATGACTTGAGTCTAAGCCAGGGAATCAGCTCTCATCTCGAGACCATTTGAGGTACACGGAGCAGTCCTCGAGTTGCTATGCTGAACTTGGTATTCCTCTAGACTTGGGACGGTGTTCTCGGGGAATCTCTGGAGTTGCCTAAAGGAAATCAAGCCCCTGGGTGTGTTTTCCTGGGAACGGTGATTGCTCTGGATTCAATGCAGGAGAGTCGGGCCACATCTCATTTTAATTTGGGGTACATGGAGGTCCTTGGCGTGATGGGGTGACCTCAGGCTGCCTCTACAATTGTGACAGTGTTCTTGGGGACTCTCTCGAGATACATCAACCAAGTCGAGGATCCTTATATGTTTATGGGGATCACGGAATTGCTCTGCATGCAATGCAGGGGAATCGGGCCTCATCTCGCTTCGAGGGGGATGTCTCATGGTTTTCCCGAGTTGCGGCGGGGACCTGGGGTATATTCTCGAGTTACATCGGGGTGGCCCTTCAAAACTCCTGTTTGTTCAGAGAAGTCATGACTCGTGTCTAGTTAGGAGGGACAACTCTGGAATCTCTTGAAGGATTGGCAGGGCAAACGGTACGCTTCTCGAGGTAAGGCGGGAGAACCAGGTTCCCTCTCCAGTAGCCACAGGGATATTGGGGTTCCTATCAATGCTCAAGGGATGTCAGGCATGGCCACCTTTTGAAGAAGTGAACTCCGCGTGCCTCTTGAAGTGTCAAAGGGATGTGAGGCATTCCGTCGCAATGGGGCGGGGAATTAGGGCTTTCTCTCGGGTCTCGACAGAGGATTGAGACATCCCTTCTTCTTGTGAGATAAAAGACGAGCCTGTACTAAAGACATTGCAAGGAAATCCGGCCTCCTTTCGAGTCAGGGCTTATCGGTTTATATTCCACTTGAGGCCGCAAACTCAGGATCTCTCCCGCATAAGTATTGCTGAGAAATGCCTGCTCTTGAGGTGCTTGTAGAACGTTGACATACGTCTTGAGTCTAAGCCAGGGAATCAGCTCTCATCTCGAGACGATTTGGGGTACACGGAACATTCCTCGAGTTGCTGTGCTGAACTTGTTATTCCTCTAGTCTTGAGACGGTGTTCTCGGGGAACCTCTGGAGTTGCCTAAAGGAAATCAATCAACTGGGCATGTTTTCTTAGGAACGGTGATTGCTCTGGATTCAATTAAGGGGAGTCGGGCCTTGTCTCGATTTAATTTGGGGTACAAGCAGGAACTTAACGCTGATGGGCAGACCTCAGGGACCCTCTAGACTTGTGACAGTGTTCTTGGGAACTGTCTCGAGATCTATCAACCAATTCGAGGATCCTTATATATTTATGGGGATCACGGAATTGCTCTGCAGGCAGTGCAGGGGAATCGGGCCTCATCTCGCTTCAAGGGGGAAGACTCATGGGTTTTCTCGTGTTGTGGCGGGGACCTGGGTTATATTCTCGAGTTACGATGGGGATGGCCGATCAAAACTCGTGTTTGTTCAGCGACGTTAGGATTCCGGTCTAGTTACGAGGGTCACCTCAGGTATTTCTTCGAAGCTTCTCAGGATAAAAGGGACCCTTCTCGATGTGAGGCCGGAAACCCAGGGTCCCATTCCAGTAGCCACAGGGCTATTGGGATTCCTATCAATGTTCATGAGGAGTCAGGCATCGTCACGTTTTGAAGCAGTGAACTCCGCATGCCTCTCGAGGTGTCAAAGGGATGTGAGGCATTCCATCGAAATGAGGTGAGACTCTAGGGCATTCTTTAGGGTCTACACTGGGGATTAAGACATATCGTCATTTTGTGAAATGAGAGACGAGCCTGTATTCAAGTCACTGCAAGGAAATCTGGCCTCAATTCCAGTCAGGGCTTCTCAGTGTATATTCCACTTGAGGCAGCAAACTCATGGTCCCTCCAACATACCTATTGCTAAGAGACGCCTCCTCTTAAGGGGCTTCTGGAAAGTTGGCATATGTCTTGAGTCTAAGCCAGGGAATCAGCTCTCCTCTCGAGACGATTTGGGGTTCATAGAGCATTCCTCGCGCTGCTGTTCAGAACTTGGTGTTCCTCTAAACTTTGAATGGTGTTCTGAGGGTATCTCAGGAGTACCCTAAAGGAAGTCAAGCCACTGCTCGTGTTTGATGGGGAAGGGGGGATGGCTCTGGAGTTAATGCAGGGGAAACGGGCCTCATCTCAGGTTGATTTGGGGTACATGGAGCTTCTTCATGATCTTAGGGTGAGCTCAGATTCGCTCTAGACTTGTGACAGTGTTCTTGGAGACTTTCTCTAGATCCATCAAGTAAGTCGAGGCTCCTTACATGTTTGATGGTGATCACAGAATTGCTCTGCATTCAGTGCAGGGGAATCATGCCTCATCTTGCTTCGAGGGGAAGTCCCATCGTTTTTCTCGAGTTGCGGCATGGACCTGGAGTATATTCTCAAGTTACGGCGGGGATGGCACTTCAAAACTCGTGTTTGTTCAGCGACATCAGGACTTCTGTCTAGTTACGAGGGACACCTCAGGTATCTCTTTGAGACTTGTCAGGGCAAAAGGGACGCTTCGCGAGGTTACGCCGGAAACCCAGAGTCCCTTTCCAGTAGGCACTGGGCTATTGGGATTCCTATCTAAGTTTAGGAGAATTCAGGCATCCTCACATTTTCAAGCAGTGAACTCCGCATAACTCTCGAGGTGTCAAATGATGTGAGGCATTCCGTCAAAATGAGATGGGGTTCTAGGTCTTTCTCTAGGGTCTCCACTGGGGATTCAGACATCCCTTCATCTTGTGAGATGAAAGACGAGCCTGTATTCAAGTCGCTGCAAGGAAATCCTGCCTCCTTTCCAGTCAGGTCTTCTCGGTGTATATTTCTCTTGAAACAGCAAACACAGGGTCCCTACCACATACATATTGCCAAGAGAAACCTCCTCTTAAGGGGCTTGTGGAATTTTGGCATATGTCTTGAGTCTAAACCAGGGAATCAGCTCTCATCTTGAGGCGTTTTGAAGTACATGGGGCATTCCTCGAGTTGCTCTGATGAACTTGGTGTTCCTCTAGACTTCGGACGGTGTTCTCGGGGAAACTGCAGTTGCCTAAAGGAAGTCAAGCGACTGGTCGTGTTTGTTGTGGAACGGCGGATGGCTGTGGAGTTAATGCAGGGGAATCAGGCCTCATCTCGAGTTGATTTGGGGTACATGGAAGTTCTTCTCGTTGCTGGGATGACGTCAGGGTCCCTCTAGAATTGTGACCTTATTTTGGGGACTGTCGTGAGATCCATCAAGCAAGTCGATGCTCCTTACATGTTTGATGGGGATCACGGAATTGCTCTGCATGCAAGGCAGCGGATTTGGGCCTCATCTGGCTTCTAGGGGGAGGTCACATTGTTTTTCTCGAGTTGCGGTGGGACCTGGGGTATAATCTCACGTTACGGAGGGGAAGGCCCGGCAAAACTTGTGTTTGTTCTGCGACGTCAGGACTCCTGTCCTGTTAGGAGGGACACCTCAGGAGTCTCTTCGAACTTGGCAGGGCAAATGGGGCACTTCTCAATATGAGTCGGGAGACCCAATGGGGCCCTTTTCAGTAGCCACAGGGATATTGCGCTTCCTATCAATGTTCAAGAGGAGTCAGGCAACGTCACCTTTTGAAGCAGTGAACTCTGCGTGCCTCTCGAGGTGTCAAAGGAATGTGAGGCTTTCCTTCAAAATGAGGCGGGAACTAGGTCTTTTCTCTAGTGTCTCCACAGAGAATTCAGACCTTCCTTCATCTTGTGAGATGAAAGACGAGCCTGTATTCAAGCCACTGCAAGGAAATCCGGCCTTCTTTCGTGTCAGGGCTGCTCGGTGTACATTCCACTCGAGGCAGCAAGCTCAGGGTCCCTCCCACATACCTATTGCTGAGAGAAGCCTCCTCTTTAGGGGCTTGTGGAAAGTGGCATACATCTTGAGCCTAAGCCAGGGAATCAGCTCTCATTTCGAGACGATTTGGGGTACATGGAGCATTCCTCGAGTTGCTGTGCTGAACTTGGTGTTCCTCTAGACTAGGGAAGGTGTTCGCCTGGATTCTCTAGTTGTTGCCTAAAGGAAGTCAAGCCACATTGGTCGTGTTTAATGGGGAATGGGGGATGACTCTGTGGTCAATACAGGGGAATTGGTCCTCATCTCGTGTTGACTTAGGGTACTTGGAGTTACTTAGCGTTGCTAGGGTAACCTCAGTGTCCCTCTAGACTTGTAACTGTTTTCTTGGGACTTTCTCGAGATCCATCAAGCAAGTCGATGCTCATTACATGTTTGATTGGGATAACGGAGTTGCTCTGCATGCAATGCAAAGGGGAATCGGACTTATGTCTCGTTCGAGGGGGATATCTCATGGTTTTTCTCGATTGAGGTTGGGACCTGGAGTATATTCACGAGTTACGGCGGGGATGGCCCTTCGAAACTCGGGTTTTTTCAGCGACGTCAGGACTCCTGTTTAGTTACGAGGGACACCTCAGAATCTCTTGAAGGATTTGGCATGGCAAAAGGTACGCTTCTCGAGGTAAGACAGGGAGACCATGTGTAACTTTTCCATAGCACAGGGATATTGGGATTCCTATCAATTCAAGGGGAGTCAGGCATCGTCATCTTTTGAAGAAGTGAACTCCGCATGCCTCCAGAAGGTGTCAAAGGGATGTGAGGCATTCTGTCGAAATGGGGCAGGTGACATAGAGCTTTCTCCAGGGTCTCCACAACGGTTTCAGAAACTTCCCTTCTTTTTGTGAGACATAGAAGAGCCTGTATTCAAGCCACTGCAGGAAAATCCAGAAGGTCCTTTCGAGTGAAGGCTTCTCGGTGTATATTCCACTTGAGGCAGCAAATTCAGGGTCCCTCCCACATACCTATTGCTGAGAGAAGCCTGCCCTTTAGGTGCTTATGCGGAAAGTTGGCATATATCTTGAGTCTAAGCCAGGAATCAGCTCTCATCTCGAGATGATTTGGGGTACACGGAGGATTCCTCGAGTTTCTGTGCTGAACTTGGTGTTCCTCTAGACTTGGGATGGTGTTCTCGTTGAATCTCTGGAGTTGCCTAAAGAAAATCAAGCCACTGGTCGTGTTTGATGGCGAACGGGGGATGACTCTGTGGTGAAGGCAGGGGAATTTGGCCTCATCTCGAGTTGATATGGGGTGCATGGAACTCCTTCTCATTTTTGGAGTGACCTCAGGGTCCCTCTAGACTTGTGACAGTGTTCTTGGGGACTCTCTCGAAATCCACCAAGCAAGTCAAGATTCCTTACATGTTTGATGTGGATCACAGAATTGCTCTGTATGAAATGCAGGGGAATCGGGCCTGATCTCGCTTCGAGGGGGATGTCTCACTGTTTTTCTCGAGTTGCGACGGGGACCTGGGGTATATTCTCGAGTTACGGCGTGGATGGCCCTTCAAATCTCGTCTTTGTTCAGCGAAGTCATGACTTCTGCCTACTTAAGAGGGACCCCTTAGGAATCTTTTGAAGGATTGGCAGGGCAAAAGGTACGCTTCTCGAAGTAAGGCGGGAGACCCTCGGTCCCACTCCAGTAGCCACAGGGATATTGGAGTTCCTATCCATGCTCAAGGGGATTCACGCATGGTCACCTTTTGAAGAAGTGAACTCTGCGTGCCTCTCGATGTGTCAAAGGGATGTGAGGCATTCCGTCGAAACGGGGCGGAGTTTTTGTGCTTTCTTTAGGGTTTCCACAGGGGATTGAGGCATCCCTTTATCTTGTGAGATAAAAGACGAGCCTGTATTCAAGACACTGCCAGGAAATCCGGGCTCCTTTCGAGTCAGGGCTTATCGGTTTATATTCCACTTAAGACAGCAAACTCAGGGTCTCTCTCACATACCTATTGCTGAGAGAAGCCTGCACTTGAGGTGTTGTAGAACATTGGCATACGACTTGAGTCTAAGCCAGGGAATCAGCTCTCATCTCGAGACCATTTGCGGTACACGGAGCAGTCCTCGAGTTGCTATGCTGAACTTGGTATTGCTCTAGACTTGGGATGGTGTTCTCGGGGAATCTCTGAAGTTGCCTAAAGGAAATCAAGCCCCTTGGTGTGTTTTCCTGGGAACGGTGATTGCTCTGGATTCAATGCAGGAGAGTCTGGCCACATCTCATTTTAATTTGGGGTACATTGAGGTCCTTGTCGTGATGGGGTGACATCAGGCTGCCTCTACACTTGTGACAGTGTTCTTGGGGACTGTCTCGAGATACATCAACCAAGTCGAGGATCCTTATATGTTTATGGGGATCACGGAACTGCTCTGCATGCAATGCAGGGGAATCGGGCCTCATCTCGCTTCGAGGCGGATGTCTCATGGTTTTTCTCGAGTTGCGGCGGGGACCTGGGGTATATTCTCGAGTTACATCGGGGATGGCCCTTCAAAACTCCTGTTTGTTCAGAGAAGTCATGACTCGTGTCTAGTTAGGAGGGACACCTCCAGAATCTCTTGAAGGATTGGAAGGGCAAACCGTACGCTTCTCGAGGTAAACCGGGACAACCAGGGTCCCTCTCCAGTAGCCACAGGGATATTGGGGTTCCTATAAATGCTCAAGGGGTGTCAGGCATGGCCACCTTTTGAAGAAGTGAACTCCGCGTGCCTCTTGAAGTGTCAAAGGGATGTGAGGCATTCCGTCGCAATGGTACGGGGAATTAGGGCTTTCTCTCTGGGCTCCACAGGGGATTGAGACATCCCTTCTTCTTGTGAGAAAAAAGACGAGCCTGTACTCAAGACATTGCAAGGAAATCCGGCCTCCTTTCGAGTCAGGGCTTATTGGTTTATATTCCACTTGAGGACGCAAACTCAGGATCTCTCCCGCATAACAATTGCTGAGAAATGCCTGCTCTTGAGGTGCTTGTAGAACGTTGGCATACGTCTTGAGTCTAAGCCAGGGAATCAGCTCTCATCTCGATACAATTTGGGGTACACGGAACATTCCTCGAGTTGCTGTGCTGAACTTGTTATTCCTCTAGTCTTGAGACGGTGTTCTCCGGGAATCTCTGGAGTTGCCTAAAGGAAATCAATCAACTGGGCATGTTTTCTTAGGAACGGTGATTGCTCTGGATTCAATGCAGGGGAGTCGGGCCTTGTCTCGATTTAATTTGGGGTACAAGCAGGACCTTCACGCTGATGGGGTGACCTCAGGGTCCCTCTAGTCTTGTGACAGTGTTCTTGGGGTCTGTCTCGAGATCTGTCAACCAAGTTGAGGATCCTTATATTTTTATGGGGATCACGGAATTGCTCTGCAGGCAATACAGGGGAATCGGGCCTCATCTCGCTTCAAGGGGGAAGACTCATGGGTTTTCTCGAGTTATGGCGGCGACCTGGGGTATATTGTTCAGTAACGGCGGGGATGGCCGTTCAAAACTCGTGTTTGTTCAGCGACGTCAGTACTCCGGTCTAGTTACGAGTGTCACCTCAGGTATCTCTACGAGGCTTGTCAGGATAAAAGGGACTCTTCTCGAAGTGAGGTCGGAAACCCAGGGTACCTTTCCAGTAGCCACAGGGCTATTGGGATTCCTATCAATGTTCATGAGGAGTCAGGCATCGTCACGTTTTGGAGCAGTGAACTCCGCATGCCTCTCGAGGTGTCAAAGGGATGTGAGGCATTCCATCGAAATGAGGTGGGAAACTAGGGCTTTCTTTAGAGTCTACACTGGGGATTCAGACATCCCGTCATTTTGTGAAATGAAAGACGAGCCTGTATTCAAGCCACTGCAAGGAAATCTGGCCTCAATTCCAGTCAGGTCTTCTCAGTGTATATTCCACTTGAGGCAGCAAACTCATGGTCCCTCCAACATAATTATTGCTAAGAGATGCCTCCTCTTGAGGGGCTTGTGGAAAGTTGGCATATGTCTTGAATGTAAGCCAGGAAATCAGTTCTCCTCTCGAGACGATTTGGGGTTCATAGAGCATTCCTCGCGTTGCTGTTCTGAACTTGGTGTTCCTCTAAACTTGGGATGGTGTTCTCAGGGTATCTCAGGAGTAGCCTAAAGGAAGTCAAACCACTGCTCGTGTTTGATGGGGAAGGGGGGATGGCTCTGGAGTTAATGCAGGCGAATCCGGCCTCATCTCAAGTTGATTTGGTGTACATGGCGCTTCTTCATGTTCTTAGGGTGAGCTCAAGTTCCCTCTAGACTTGCGACAGTGTTCTTGGGGACTTTCTCTAAATCCATCAAGTAAGTCGAGGCTCCTTACATGTTTGATGGTGATCACAGAATTGCTCTGCATTCAATGCAGGGGAATCATGCCTCATCTTGCTTCGAGGGGAAGTCCCATGGTTTTTCTCGAGTTGCGGCGTGGACCTGGGGTATATTCTCAAGTTAGGGCGGGAATGGCCCTTCAAAACTCGTGTTTGTTCAGCGATATCAGGACTCCTGTCTAGTTACGAGGGACACCTCAGGTATCTCTTTGAGACTGTCAGGGCAAAAGGGACGCTTCTCGAGTTTAGGCCGGAAACCCAGGGTCCCTTTCCAGTAGCCACTGGGCTATTGGGATTCCTATCTACGTTTAAGAGGATTCAGGCATCCTCACATTTTCAAGCAGTGAACTCCGCATAACTCTCGAGGTGTTAAATGATGTAAGGCATTCCGTCGAAATGAGATGGGGTTCTAGGTCTTTATCTAGGATCTCCACTGGGGATTCAGACATCCCTTCATCTTGTGAGATGAAAGACGAGCCTGTATCCAAGCCGCTGCAAGGAAATCCTGCCTCCTTTCCAGTCAGGGCTTCTCGGTGTATATTTCTCTTGAAACAGCAAACACAGGGTCCCTCCCACATACATATTGCCAACAGAAACCTCCTCTTGAGGGGCTTGTGGAATTTTGGCATATGTCTTGAGTCTAAACCAGGGAATCAGCTCTCATCTTGAGACGTTTTGAAATACATGGGGCATTCCTCGAGTTGCTCTGATGAACTTGGTGTTCCTCTAGACTACGGAAGATGTTCTCGGGGAAACTCTGCAGTTGCCTAAAGGAAGTCAAGCGACTGGTCATGTTTGTTGTGGAACGGCGGATGACTGTGGAGTCAATGCAGGGGAATCAGGCCTCATCTCGAGTTGATTTGGGGTACATGGAAATTCTTCTCGTTTCTGGGATGACGTCAGGGTCCCTCTAGAATTGTGACCTTATTCTTGGGGACTGTCGCGAGATCCATCAAGGAAGTCGATGCTCCTTACATGTTTGATGGGGATCACGGAATTGCTCTGCATGAAAGGCAGGGGATTCGGTCCTCATCTCGCTTCTAGGGGGAGGTCACATTGTTTTTCTCAAGTTGCCGCGGGACCTGTGGTATAATCTCACGTTACGGCGGGGATGGCCCGGCAAAACTTGTGTTTGTTCTGCGACGTCAGGACTCCTTTCTAGTTACGAGGGACACCTCAGGAGTCTCTTCGAGGCTTGGCAGGGCAAATGGGGCGCTTCTCAATATGAGTCGGGAGACCCAAGGTCCCTTTTCAGTAGCCACAGAAATATTGCGCTTCCTATCAATGTTCAAGAGGAGTCATGCAATGTCACCTTTTGAAGCAGTGAACTCTGCGTGCCTCTCGAGGTGTCAAAGGGATGTGAGGCTTTCCTTCAAAATGAGGCGGGAACGTAGGGCTTTCTCTATTGTCTCCACAGGTGTTTCAGAAATCCCTTCATCTTGTGAGATGAAAGACGAGGCTGTATTCAAGCCACTGCAAGGAAATCCGGCCTTCTTTCGTGTCAGGGCTGCTCGGCCTATATTCCACTCGAGGCAGCAAGCTCAGGGTGCCTCCCACATACCTATTGCTGAGAGAAGCCTGCCCTTTCGGTGCTTGCGGAAAGATGGCATACGTCTTGAGCCTAAGCCAAGGAATCAGCTCTCATCTCGAGATGATTTGGGGTACACGGAGCGGTTCTCGAGTTGCTGTGCTGAACTTGGTATTCCTCTAGACTTGGGACGGTGTTCTCGGGGAATCTGTGGAGTTGCCTAAAGGAAATCAAGCCACTGGGCGTTGTCTTGGGAACGGTGTTGGCTCTGGATTCAATGCAGTGGAATCGGGCCTCATCTCGATTTAATTTGGGGTACATGGAGCTCCTTCGCGCTGATGGGTTGACCTCAGGTTTCCTCTAAACTTGTAACAGTGTTCTTGGGAACTGTCTCGAGATCCATCAACCAAGTCGAGGATCCTTATATGTTTATGGGGATCACGGAATTGCTCTGCATGCAATGCAGGGGAATCGGGCCTCATCTCGCTTCGAGGGTGAAGACTCATAGGTTTTCTCGAGTTGCGGTGGGGACCTGGGGTATATTCTCGAGTTAGGGTTGGGATGGCCCTTCAAAACTCTTGTTTGTTTCGCCTTTTCAGGACTCCTCTCTAGTTATGATGGATACCTCAGGAATGTCTTCGAGGCTTGGCAGGTCAAAAGGAATGCTTCTCGAGGTGAGGCGGGAGACCCAGTGTCCCTTTTCAGTAGCCACAGGATATTGGAATTCGTATCAATGTTCACGAGGATTCAGGCATCGTCACCTTCTAAATCAGTGATCTCCGCGTGCCTCTCACGGTATCAAAGAGATGTGAGGCATTCCTTCGAAATGAGGCATGGACCTCGGCCTTTCTCTAGGGTCTCCACAGGGGATTCGGACATCCCTTCATCTTGTGAGATAAAAGAGGGGCCTGTATTCAAGCCACTGCAAGGAATTACGTCGTCCTTTCGAGACAGGGCTTCTGGTAGTATATTCTACTTGAGGCAGCAAATTCAGGGTCCCTCCCACATAAATATTGCTGAGAGAAGCTTCCTCCTGAGGTGCTTGTGGAAATTTGGCATGTGTCTTGAGTCTAATCCAGGGACTCAGCTCTCATCTCCAGATGATTTGGGGTCCACGGAGCATTCCTCGTGTTGCTGTTCTAAACTTGGTGCTTCTCTAGACTTGGGACGGTGTTCTCAGTGAATCTCTGGAGCTGCCTAAAGGAAGTCAAAACACTGGTCGTGTTTGATGGGTAACGGGTGATATTTCTGGACTCAATGCAATGCAAGGTAATAGGGCTTCTTCTCGATCGAGGGGGAAGTCTGATGTTTTTTCTCGAGTTGCGGCAGGGACCTGGGGTATATTCTCGAGTTATGGTGGGGATGGCCTTCAAAACTCGTGTTTGTTCAGTAACGTCAGGACTCGTGTCTAGATATTAGGGACATGCCTCAGGAATCTCTTCGAGGCTTGGCAGGCAAAAGGCATACTTCTCGATGTGAGGCCGGTGACCCAGGGTCCATTTCCTGTAGCGACAGGGATATTGGGGTTCCTATCAATGCTCAAGGCGAGTCAGGCATCGTCACCCTTGAAGAAGTGAACTCCGCGTGCCTCTAGAGGTATCAAAGTGATGTGAGGCATTCCGTCGAAATAAAGCGGGGACCTAGGGCGTTCACTAGCGTTTCCACATGGGTTTCAGACATCCCAGCATCTATGAGATGAAAGATGAGCCTGTATTCAAGCCACTGCAAGGAAATCAGGCCTTCTTTCGAGTCAGGGCTTCTCGGTGTATATTCCACTTGAGGCAGTAAATTCAGGTCCCTCCCACATACCTATTGCTGAGAAAAGCCTCCTCTTGATGTGCTTGTGGAAAGTTGGCATACATCTTGAGCCTAAGCCAGGAAATCAGCTCTCATCTCGAGACGATTTTGTGTACATGGAGCATTCCTCGAGATGCTGTGCTGAACTTGGTGTTCCTCTAGACTTGGCACGGTGTTCTCAGGGAATCTCTGGAGTTGCCTAAAGAAGTCAAGCCACAGGTCATGATTAATAGGAAACGGGGGATGACTCTGGAGTCAATGCAGGGGAATCGGGCCTCATCTTGAGTTGATTTGGTGTACATGGAGCTCCTTCACACTGCTAGGGTGACCTCAGGCTCTCTCTAGTTATATGACAGTGTTCTTGGTGACTGTCTGGAGATCCATCAAGCAAGTCGAGGCTCCTTACATGTTTGATGGGGATTACCAAATTGCTCTGCATCAAATGCAGGGGAATTGGGCCTCATCTCACTTCGAGGGGGAAGTCTCATTGTTTTTCTCGAGTTGCGGCGGAGACCTGGGGTATGTTCTCGAGTTACGTCTGGGATGGATGTTCAAAACTCGTGTTTGTTCAGCGACATCAGTACTCCTGTCTAGTTATGAGGGGACACCTCAGGAATCTCTTGGAGGCTTGGCAGGGCAAAAGGGACGCTTCCCGAGGTTAGGCGGGAGGCCATGGTAACTTTCCCGTAGCAATAGGATATTGGGATTCCTATCAATGTTCAAGGTGTGTCAGGCATCGTCACCTTTTGAAGCAGTGAACTCTGCATGCCTCCCGAGGTGTTAAAAAGGATGTGAGGCATTCTGACGAAATGAGGCAGGGACATAGAGCTTTCTCTAGGGTCTCCACAAGGGTTTCAGACTCCCCTTCCTCTTGTCAGACGATAGAAGAGCCTGTATTCAAGCCACTGCAAGAAATCCAGTCTCCTTTCGAGTGAAGGCTTCTCGGTGTATATTCCACTTGAGGCAGCAAACTCAGGGCCCTCCAACATACCTATTGCTGAGAGAAGCCTCCTGTTGAGGTGCTTATGGAAAGTTGGCATACGTCTTGAGTCAAAGCCAGTGAATCAGCTCTCATCTCGAGACAATTAGGGAACACGGAGGATTGCTCGAGTTGCTGTGCTGAACTTCGTGTTCCTCTAGACTTGGGACGGTGTTCTCATTGAATCTCTGGAGTTGCCTAAAGAAAATCAAGCCACTGGTCGTGTTTGATGGCGAACGGGGGATGACTCTGTGGTGAAGGCAGGGGAATTTGGCCTCATCTCGAGTTGATATGGGGTGCATGGAACTCCTTCTCATTGTTGGAGTGACCTCAGGGTCACTCTAGACTTGTGACAGTGTTCTTGGGGACTCTCTCGAGATCCACCAAGCAAGTCAAGGCTCCTTACATGTTTGATGAGGATCACAGAATTGCTCTGCATGAAATGCAGGGGAATCGGGCCTCATCTCGCTTCGAGGGGGATGTCTCATGGTTTTTCTCGAGTTGCGGCGGGGACCTGGGGTATATTCTCGAGTTACGGCGGGGATGGCCCTTCAAAACTCGTGTTTGTTCAGTGAAGTCATGACTCCTGTCTAGTTAAGAGGGACCCCTTAGGAATCTCTTGAAGGATTGGCAGGGCAAAAGGTACGCTTCTCGAAGTAAGGCGGGAGACCCACGGTCCCACTCCAGTAGCCACAGGGATATTGTGGTTCCTATCATGCTCAAGGGAGTCACGCATGTCACCTTTTGAAGAAGTGAACTCTGCGTGCCTCTCGAAGTGTCAAAGGGATGTGAGGCATTCCGTCGAAATGGGGCGGAGATTTAGTGCTTTCTTTAGGGTCTCCACAGGGGATTGAGACATCTCTTCATCTTGTCAGATAAAAGACGAGCCTGTATTCAAGACACTGCCAGGAAATCCGGGCTCCTTTCGAGTCAGGGCTTCTCGGTTTATATTCCACTTAGACAGCAAACTCAGGGTCTCTCTCACATACCTTTGCTGAGAGAAGCCTGCACTTGAGGTGTTGTAGAACATTGGCATACGACTTGAGTCTAAGCCAGGGAATCAGCTCTCATCTCGAGACCATTTGGGGTACACGGAGCAGTCCTCGAGTTGCTATGCTGAACTTGGTATTCCTCTAGACTTGGGACGGTGTTCTCGGGGAATCTCTGGAGTTGCCTAAAGGAAATCAAGCCCCTAGGTGTGTTTTCTAGGGAACGGGGATTGCTCTGGATTCAATGCAGGGGAGTCGGGCCACATCTCATTGTAATTTGGGGTACATGAAGGTCCTTGGCGTGATGCTGGGTGACCTCAGGGTGCCTCTACTACTTGTGACAGTGTTCTTGGGGACTGTCTCGAGATACATCAACAAGTCGAGGATCCTTATATGTTTGATGGGGATCACGGAATTGCTCTGCATGCAATGCAGGGGAATCGGGCCTCATCTCGCTTCGAGGGGATGTCTCATGGTTTTTCTCGAGTTGCGGCGGGACCTGGGGTATATTCTCGAGTTACAAAGGGGATGGCCCTTCAAAACTCCTGTTTGTTCAGAGAAGTCATGTACTCGTGTCTAGTTAGGAGGGACACCTCCGGAATCTCTTGAAGGATTGGCAGGGCAAAAGGTACGCTTCTCGAGGTAAGCGGGAGAACCAGGGTCCCTCTCCAGTAGCCACAGGGATATTGGGATTCCTATCAATGCTCAAGGATGTCAGGCATGGCCACCTTTTGAAGAAGTGAACTCCGCGTGCCTCTTGAAGTGTCAAAGGGATGTGAGGCATTCCGTCGCAATGGGGCGGGGACATAGGGCTTTCTCTCGGGTCTCGACAGGGGATTGAGACATCCCTTCTTCTTGTGAGATAAAAGACGAGCCTGTACTCAAGCCATTGCAAGGAAATCCGGCCTCCTTTCGAGTCAGGGCTTATCGGTTTATATTCCACTTGAGGCCGCAAACTCAGGATCTCTCCCGCATAACTATTGCTGAGAAAGCCTGCTCTTGAGGTGCTTGTAGAACGTTGGCATACGTCTTGAGTCTAAGCCAGGGAATCAGCTCTCATCTCGAGACGATTTGGGGTACACGGAACATTCCTCGAGTTGCTGTGCTGAACTTGTTTTTCCTCTAGTCTTGAGACGGTGTTCTCGGGGAATCTCTGGAGTTGCCTAAAGGAAATCAATCCACTGGTCGTGTTTTCTTAGGAACGGTGATTGCTCTGGATTCAAGGCAGGGAGTCGGGGCCTTGTCTCGAGTTGATTTGGGGTAGAAGCAGGACCTTCACGCTGTTGGGTGACCTCAGGGTCCCTCTAGACTTGTGACAGTGTTCTTGGGGACTGTCTCGAGATCCATCAAGCAAGTCGAGGCTCCTTACATGTTTATGGGGATCACGGAATTGCTCTGCAGGCAGTGCAGGGGAATCGGGCCTCATCTCGCTTCAAGGGGGAAGACTCATGGTTTTTCTCGAGTTGTGGCTGGGACCTGGGGTATATTCTCGAGTTACGGTGGGGATGGCCATTCAAAACTCGTGTTTGTTCAGCGTTAGGACTCCTGGTCTAGTTACGAGGGACACCTCAGGTATCTCTTCGAAGGCTTGTCAGGGCAAAAGGGACCCTTCTCGAGGTGAGGCCGGAAATCCCAGGGTCCCTTTCCAGTAGCCACAGGGCTATTGGGTTCCTATCAATGTTCATTTGGGGAGTCACGGCATCGTCACGTTTTGAAGCAGTGAACTCCGCATGCCTCTCGAGGTGTCAAAGGGATGTGAGGCATTCCATCGAAATGAGGCGGAACTCTAGGGCTTTCTTTAGGGTCTACACTGGGGATTCAGACATCCCTCATTTTGTGAGATGAAAGACGAGCCTGTATTCAAGCCACTGCAAGGAAATCTGGCCTCAATTCCAGTCAGGGCTATCTCAGTGTATATTCCACTTGAGGCAGCAAACTCATGGTCCCTCCAACATACCTATTGCTGAGAGATGCCTGCTCTTGAGGGCTTGTGGAAACGTTGGCATATGTCTTTAGTCTAAGCCAGGGAATCAGCTCTCATCTCGAGACGATTTGGGGTACAGAGAGCATTCCTCGAGTTGCTGTGCTGAACTTGGTGTTCCTCTAAACTTGGGATGGTGTTCTCAGGGTATCTCAGGAGTAGCCTAAAGGAAGTCAAGCCACTGCTCGTGTTTGATGGGGAAGGGGGGATGGCTCTGGAGTTAATGCAGGGGAATCGGGCCTCATCTCAAGTTGATTTTGGGGTATACATGGAGCTTCATGCTTAGGGTGAGCCTCAGGGTTCCCTCTAGACTTGTGACAGTGTTTCTTGGGGACTTTCTCTAGATCCTTCAAGTAAGTCGAGGCTCCTTACATGTTTGATGGTGATCACAGAATTGCTCTGCATTCAATGCAGGGGAATCATGGGCCTCATCTTGCTTCGAGGGGAAGACCCATGGTTTTTCTCGAGTTACGGCGTGGACCTGGGGTATATTTTCGAAGTTACGGCGGGGATGGCCCTTCAAAACTCGTGTTTGTTCAGCGACATCAGGATTCCTGTCTAGTTACGAGGGACACCTCAGGTATCTTTTTGAGACTTGTCAGGGCAAAAGGGACGCTTCTCGAGGTTAGGCCGGAAACCCAGGGTCCCTTCCCAGTAGCCACTGGGCTATTGGGATTCCTATCTAAGTTTAAGAGGATTCAGGCATCCTCACATTTTCAAGCAGTGAACTCCGCATAACTCTCGAGGTGTCAAATGATGTGAGGCATTCCGTCGAAATGAGATGGGGTTCTAGGTCTTTCTCGAGGGTCTCCACTGGGGATTCAGACATCCCTTCATCTTGTGAGATGAAAGACGAGCCTGTATTCAAGCCACTGCAAGGAAATCCTGCCTCCTTTCCAGTCAGGGCTTCTCGGTGTATATTTCTCTTGAAACAGCAAACACAGTGTCCCTCCCACATACATATTGCCAAGAGAAACCTCCTCTTGAGGGGCTTGTGGAATTTTGGCATATGTCTTGAGTCTAAACCAGGGAATCAGCTCTCATCTTGAGACGTTTTGAAATACATGGGCATTCCTCGGTTGCTCTGATGAAATTGGTGTTCCTCTAGACTTCGGACGGTGTTCTCGGGGAAACTCTGCAGTTGTCTAAAGGAAGTCAAGCGACAGGTAGTCTTTGTTGTGGAATGGCAGATGGCTGTGGAGTCAATGCAGGGGAATCAGGCCTCATCTCGAGTTGATTTGAGGTACATGGAAGTTCTTTTCGTTGCTGGGATGAAGTCAGGGTCCCTCTAGAATTGTGACCTTATTCTTGGGGACTCTCGCGAGATCCATCAAGGAAGTCGATGCTCCTTACATGTTTGATGGGGATCACGGAATTGCTCTGCATGCAAGGCAGGGGATTCGGGCCTCATCTCGCTTCTAGGGGGAGGTCACATTGTTTTTCTCGAGTTGCGGCGGGACCTGGGGTATAATCTCACGTTACGGCGGGGATGGCCCGGCAAAACATGTGTTTGTTCTGCGACGTCAGGACTCCTTTCTAGTTACGAGGGACACCTCAGGAGTCTCTTCGAGGCTTGCCAGGGCAAATGGGGCGCTTCTCAATATGAGTCGGGAAACCCAAGGTCCATTTTCAGTAGCCACAGGGATATTACGCTTCCTATCAATGTTCAAGAGGAGTCAGGCAAGGTCACCTTTTGAAGCAGTGAACTCTGCGTGCCTCTCGAGGTGTCAAAGGGATGTGAGGCTTTCCTTCAAAATGAGGCGGGAACGTAGGGCTTTCTCTATTGTCTCCACAGGGGTTTCAGAAATCCCTTCATCTTGTGAGATGAAAGACGAGGCTGTATTTAAGCCACTGCAAGGAAATCCGGCCTTCTTTCGTGTCAGGGCTGCTCGGTGTATATTCCACTCGAGGCAGCAAGCTCAGGGTGCCTCCCACATACCTATTGCTGAGAGAAGCCTCCTCTTTAGGGGCTTGTGGAAAACTGGCACACGTCTTAAGTCTAAGCCAGGGAATCAGCTCTCATTTCGAGACGTTTTGGGGTAAACGGAGCATTCCTCGAGTTCCTGTGCTGAACTTGGTGTTCCTCAAGACTAGGGAAGGTGTTCGCCTGGATTCTCTAGTTGTTCCCTAAAGGAAGTCAACCCATTGGTCGTGTTTGATGGGGAATGGGGGATGACTCTGTAGTCAATACAGGGGAATTGGTCCTCATCTCGTGTTGACTTAGGGTACTTGGAGTTACTTAGCGTTGCTAGGGTGACCTCAGTGTCCCTCTAGACTTGTAACTGTTTTTTTGGGGACTTTCTCGAGATCCATCATGCAAGTCGATGCTCCTTACATGTTTGATTGGGATAACGGAATGGCTCTGCATGCAATGCAAAGGAATCGGACCTCATCTCCCGTCGAGGGGGATATCTCATGGCTTTTCTCGGGTTGAGGTGGGGACCTGGAGTATATTCACGATTTATGGCGGGGATGGCCCTTCGAAACTCGGGTTTTTTCAGTGACGTCAGGACTCCAGTTTAGTTACGAGGGACACCTCAGGAATCTCTTGAAGGATTGGCAGGGCAAAAGGTACGCTTCTCGAGGTAAGACGAGAGACCCAGTGTCCCTTTCCAGTAGCCACAGGGATATTGGGGTTCCTATCAATTCTCAAGGGGAGTCAGGCTTCGTCATCTTTTGAAGAAGTGAACTCCGCCTGCCTCTCGAAGTGTCAAAGGGATGTGAGGCATTCCGTCGAAATGGGGTGGTGACATAGGTCTTTCTCTAGTGTCTCCACAGGGGATTATTGAGACATCACTTCATCTTTGGAGATGAAAGACGAGCCTGTATTCAAGACACCAAGGAAATCCGGCGTTCTTTCGAGTCAGGGCTTATCGGTTTATATTCCACTTGAGGCAGCAAACTCAGGGTCCCTCCCACATACCTATTGCTGAGAGAAGCCTGCCCTTTAGGTGCTTGTGGAAAGTTGGCATACGTCTTGAGTCTAAGCCAAGGAATCAGCTCTCATCTCGAGATGATTTGGGGTACACGGAGCGGTTCTCGAGTTGTTGTGCTGAACTTGGTATTCCTCTAGACTTGGGACGGTGTTCTCGGGGAATCTGTGGAGTTGCCTAAAGGAAATCAAGCCACTGGGCGTTGTCTTGGGAACGGTGTTGGCTCTGGATTCAATGGAGAAGAATCGGGCCTCATCTCGATTTAATTTGGGGTACATGGAGCTCCTTCGCGCTGATGGGTTGACCTCAGGTTTCCTCTAGACTTGTAACAGTGTTCTTGGGAACTGTCTCGAGATCCATCAACCAAGTCGAGGATCCTTATATGTTTATGGGGATCACGGAATTGCTCTGCATGCAATGCAGGGGAATCGGGCCTCATCTCGCTTCGAGGGTGAAGACTCATGGGTTTTCTCGAGTTGCGGTGGGGACCTGGGGTATATTCTCGAGTTACAGTTGGGATGGCCCTTCAAAACTCTTGTTTGTTCCGCGTTGTCAGGACTCCTCTCTAGTTAGGATGGATACCTCAGGAATGTCTTCGAGGCTTGGCAGGTCAAAAGGAACGCTTCTCGAGGTGAGGCGGGAGACTCAGGGTCCCTTTTCAGTAGCCACAGGATATTGGAATTCGTATCAATGTTCACGAGGATTCAGGCATCGTCACCTTCTAAATCAGTGATCTCCGCGTGTCTCTCAAGGTATCAAAGAGATGTGAGGCATTCCTTCGAAATGAGGCATGGACCTAGGGCTTTCTCTAGGGTCTCCACAGGGGATTCGGACATCCCTTCATCTTGTGAGATGAAAGAGGGGCCTGTATTCAAGCCACTGCAAGGAATTACGGCGTCCTTTCGAAACAGGGCTTCTCGGTGTATATTCTACTTGAGGCAGCAAATTCAGGGTCCCTCCCACATAAATATTGCTGAGAGAAGCTTCCTCTTGAGGTGCTTGTGGAAATTTGGCATGTGTCTTGAGTCTAATCCAGGGACTCAGCTCTCATCTCCAGATGATTTGGGGTACACGGAGCATTCCTCGTGTTGCTGTTCTAAACTTGCTGTTCCTCTAGACTTGGGACGGTGTTCTCAGTGAATCTCTGGAGCTGCCTAAAGGAAGTCAAAACACTGGTCGTGTTTGATGGGGAACGGGTGATATTTCTGGACTCAATGCAAGGTAATAGGGCTTCTTCTCGATCGAGGGGGAAGTCTGATGTTTTTTCTTGAGTTGCGGCAGGGACCTGGGGTATATTCTCGAGTTATGGCGGGGATGGCCTTCAAAACTCGTGTTTGTTCAGTGACGTCAGGACTCGTGTCTAGATATTAGGGACACCTCAGGAATCTCTTCGAGGCTTGGCAGGGCAAAAGGCATACTTCTCGATGTGAGGCCGGTGACCCAGGGTCCATTTCCTGTAGCGAAAGGGATATTGGGATTCCTATCAATGCTCAAGGTGAGTCAGGCATCGTCACCCTTGAAGAAGTGAACTCCGCGTGCCTCTAGAGGTATCAAAGTGATGTGAGGCATTCCGTCGAAATAAAGCGGGGACCTAGGGGGCATTCACTAGCGTTTCCACATGGGTTTCAGACATCCCAGCATCCTATGAGATGAAAGATGAGCCTGTATTCAAGCCACTGCAAGGAAACCTGGCCTTCTTTCGAGTCAGGGCTTCTCGGTGTATATTCCACTTGAGGCAGTAAATTCAGGTCCCTCCCTCATACCTATTGCTGAGAAAAGCCTCCTCTTGATGTGCTTGTGGAAAGTTGGCATACATCTTGAGCCTAAGCCAGGAAATCAGCTCTCATTTCGAGACGATTTTGTGTACATGGAGCATTCCTCGAGATGCTGTGCTGAACTTGGTGTTCCTCTAGACTTGGCACGGTGTTCTCAGGGATTCTCTGGAGTTGCCTAAAGAAGTCAAGCCACAGGTCATGATTAATAGGAAACGGGGGATGACTCTGGAGTCAATGCAGGGGAATCGGGCCTCATCTTGAGTTGATTTGGTGTACATGGAGCTCCTTCACACTGCTAGGGTGACGTCAGGCTCTCTCTAGTTATGTGACAGTGTTCTTGGCGACTGTCTGGAGATCCATCAAGCAAGTCGAGGCTCCTTACATGTTTGATGGGGATTACCAAATTGCTCTGCATCAAATGTAGGGGAATTGGGCCTCATCTCACTTGGAGGGGGAAGTCTCATTGTTTTTCTCGAGTTGCGGCGGAGACCTGGGGTATGTTCTCGAGTTACGTCTGGGATGGATCTTCAAAACTCGTGTTTGTTCAGCGACATCAGTACTCCTGTCTAGTTATGAGGGACACCTCAGGAATCTCTTGGAGGCTTGGCAGGGCAAAAGGGACGCTTCCCGAGGTTAGGCGGGAGGCCATGGTAACTTTCCCGTAGCAACAGGGATATTGGGATTCCTATCAATGTTCAAGGTGTGTCAGGCATCGTCACCTTTTGAAGCAGTGAACTCTGCATGCCTCCCGAGGTGTTAAAGGGATGTGAGGCATTCTGACGAAATGAGGCAAGGACATAGAGCTTTCTCTAGGGTCTCCCAAGGGTTTCAGACTTCCCTTCCTCTTGTCAGACGATAGAAGAGCCTGTATTCAAGCCACTGCAAGAAAATCCAGTCTCCTTTCGAGTGAAGGCTTCTCGGTGTATATTCCACTTGAGGCAGCAAACTCAGTGTCCCTCCAAATTACCTTTTGCTGAGAGAAGCCTCCTGTTGAGGTGCTTATGGAAAGTTGGCATACGTCTTAATTCAAAGCCAGTGAATCAGCTCTCATCTCGAGACGATTAGGGAACAGGGAGGATTCCTCGAGTTGCTGTCCTGAACTTCGTGTTCCTCTAGACTTGGGACGGTGTTCTCGTTGAATGTCTGGAGTTGCCTAAAGAAAATCAATCCACTGGTCGTGTTTGATGGCTAACGGGGGATGACTCTGTGGTGAAGGCAGGGGAATTTGGCCTCATCTCGAGTTGATATGGGGTGCATGGAACTCCTTCTCATTTTTGGAGTGACCTCAGGGTCCCTCTAGACTTGTGACAGTGTTCTTGGGGACTCTCTCGAGATCCACCAAGCAAGTCAAGGCTCCTTACATGTTTGATGGGGATCACAGAATTGCTCTGCATGAAATGCAGGGGAATCGGCCTCATCTCGCTTCGAGGGGGATGTCTCACGGTTTTTCTCGAGTTGCGGCTGGGACCTGGGGTATATTCTCGAGTTACGGCGGGGATGGCCCTTCAAAACTCGTGTTTGTTCAGCGAAGTCATGACTCCTTCTAGTTAAGAGGGACCCCTTAGGAATCTCTTGAAGGATTGGCATGGCAAAAGGTACGCTTCTCGAAGTAAGGCGGGAGACCCACGGTCCCACTCCAGTAGCCACAGGGATATTGTGGTTCCTATCCATGCTCAAGGGGAGTCACGCATGGTCACCTTTTGAAGAGGTGAACTCTGCGTGCCTCTCGAAGTGTCAAAGGGATGTGAGGCATTCCGTCGAAATGGGGCGGAGATTTAGTTCTTTCTCTAGGGTCTCCACAGGGGATTTAGACATCCCTTCTTCTTGTGAGATAAAAGACGAGCCTGTATTCAAGACACTGCCAGGAAATCCGGGCTCCTTTCGAGTCAGGGCTTATCGGTTTATATTCCACTTAAGACAGCAAACTCAGGGTCTCTCTCACATACCTATTGCTGAGAGAAGCCTGCACTTGAGGTGTTGTAGAACATTGGCATACGACTTGAGTCTAAGCCAGGGAATCAGCTCTCATCTCGAGACCATTTGGGGTACACGGAGCAGTCCTCGAGTTGCTATGCTGAACTTGGTATTCCTCTAGACTTGGGACGGTGTTCTCTGGGAATCTCTGGAGTTGCCTAAAGGAAATCAATCCCCTAGGTGTGTTTTCTTGGGAATGGTGATTGCTCTGGATTCAATGCAGGGGAGTCGGGCCACATCTCATTTTAATTTGGGGTACATGAAGGTCACTGGCGTGATGAGGTGACCTCAGGGTTCCTCTACACTTGTGACAGTGTTCTTGGGGACTGTCTCGAGATACATCAACCAAGTCGATGATCCTTATATGTTTATGGGGATCACGGAACTCCTCTGCATGCAATGCAGGGGAATCGGGCCTCATCTCGCTTCGAGGGGGATGTCTCATGGTTTTTCTCGAGTTGCGGCGGGGACCTGGGGTATATTCTCGAGTTACATCTGGGATGGCCCTTCAAAACTCCTGTTTGTTCAGAGAAGTCATGACTCGTGTCTAGTTAGGAGGGACAACTCCGGAATCTCTTGAAGGATTGGCAGGGCAAACGGTACGCTTCTCGAGGTAAGGCGGGAGAACCAGGGTCCCTCTCCAGTAGCCACAGGGATATTGGGGTTCCTATCAATGCTCAAGGGATGTCAGGCATGGCCACCTTTTGAAGAAGTGAACTCCGCGTGCCTCTTGAAGTGTCAAAGGGATGTGAGGCATTCCGTCGCAATGGGGCGGGGAATTAGGGCTTTTTCTCGGGTCTCGACAGGGGATTGAGACATCCCTTCTTCTTGTGAGATAAAAGACGAGCCTGTACTCAAGACATTGCAAGGAAATCCGGCCTCCTTTCGAGTCAGGGCTTATCGGTTTATATTCCACTTGAGGCAGCAAACTCAGGATCTCTCCCGCATAAGTATTGCTGAGAAATGCCTGCTCTTGAGGTGCTTGTAGAACGTTGGCATACGTCTTGAGTCTAAGCCAGGGAATCAGCTCTCATCTCGAGACGATTTGGGGTACACGGAACATTCCTCGAGTTGCTGTGCTGAACTTGTTATTCCTCTAGTCTTGAGACGGTGTTCTCGGGGAATCTTTGGAGTTGCCTAAAGGAAATCAATCCACTGGGCATGTTTTCTTAGGAACGGTGATTGCTCTGGATTCAAGGCAGGGGAGTCGGGCCTTGTCTCGATTTAATTTGGGGTACAAGCAGGACCTTCACGCTGATGGGTTGACCTCAGGGTCCCTCTAGGCTTGTGATAGTGTTCTTGGGGGCTGTCTCGAGATCTATCAACCAAGTCGAGGATCCTTATATGTTTATGGGGATCACGGAATTGCTCTGCAGGCAGTGCAGGGGAATCGGGCCCCATCTCGCTTCAAGGGGGAAGACTCATGGGTTTTCTCGAGTTGTGGCTGGGACCTGGGGTATATTCTCGAGTTACGGTGGGGATGGCCGTTCAAAACTCGTGTTTGTTCAGTGACGTTAGGACTCTGGTCTAGTTACGAGGGTCACCTCAGGTATCTCTTCGAGGCTTGTCAGGATAAAAGGGACCCTTCTCGAGGTGAGGCCGGAAACCCAGGGTCCCTTTCCAGTAGCCACAGGGCTATTGGGATTCCTATCAATGTTCATGAGGAGTCAGGCATCGTCACGTTTTGAAGCAGTGAACTCCGCATGCCTCTCGAGGTGTCAAAGGGATGTGAGGCATTACATCGAAATGAGGTGGGACTCTAGGGCTTTCTTTAGGGTCTACACTGGGGATTCAGACATCCCGTCATTTTGTGAAATGAAAGACGAGCCTGTATTCAAGCCACTGCAAGGAAATCTGGCCTCAATTCCAGTCAGGGCTTCTTAGTGTATATTCCACTTGAGGCAGCAAACTCATGGTCCCTCCAACATAACTATTGCTAAGAGATGCCTCCTCTTGAGGGGCTTCTGGAAAGTTGGCATATGTCTTTAGTCTAAGCCAGGGAATCAGCTCTCCTCTCGAGACGATTTGGGGTTCAGAGAGCATTCCTCGCGTTGCTGTTCTGAACTTGGTGTTCCTCTAAACTTGGGATGGTGTTCTCAGGGTATCTCAGGAGTAGCCTAAAGGAAGTCAAGCCACTGCTCGTGTTTGATGGGGAAGGGGGGATGGCTCTGGAGTTAATGCAGGGGAATCGGGCCTCATCTCAAGTTGATTTGGGGTACATGGAGCTTCTTCATATTCTTAGGGTGAGCTCAGGTTCCCTCTAGACTTGTGACAGTGTTCTTGGGGACTTTCTCTAGATCCATCAAGTAAATTGAGGCTCCTTACATGTTTGATGGTGATCACAGAATTGCTCTGCATTCAATGCAGGGGAATCATGCCTCATCTTGCTTCGAGGGGAAGTCCCATGGTTTTTCTCGTGTTGCGGCGTGGACCTGGGGTATATTCTCAAGTTACGGCGGGGATGGCCCTTCAAAACTCGTGTTTGTTCAGCGACATCAGGACTCCTGTCTAGTTACGAGGGACACCTCAGGTATCTCTTTGAGACTTGTCAGGGCAAAAGGGACGCTTCTCGAGGTTAGGCCGGAAACCCAGGGTCCCTTCCCAGTAGCCACTGGGCTATTGGGATTCCTATCTACGTTTAAGAGGATTCAGGCATCCTCACATTTTCAAGCAGTGAACTCCGCATAACTCTCGAGGTCTCAAATGATGTGAGGCATTCCGTCGAAATGAGATGGCGTTCTAGGAATTTCTCTAGGGTCTCCACTGGGGATTCAGACATCCCTTCATCTTGTGAGATGAAAGACGAGCCTGTATTCAAGCCGCTGCAAGGAAATCCTGCCTCCTTTCCAGTCAGGCTTCTCGGTGTATATTTCTCTTGAAACAGCAAACACAGTGTCCCTCCACATACATATTGCCAAGAGAAACCTCCTCTTGAGGGGCTTGTGGAATTTTGGCATATGTCTTGAGTCTAAACCAGGGAATCAGCTCTCATCTTGAGACGTTTTGAAATACATGGGGCATTCCTCGAGTTGCTCTGATAAACTTGGTGTTCCTCTAGACTTTGGACGGTGTTCTCTGGGAAACTCTGCAGTTGCCTAAAGAAAGTCAAGCGACTGGTAGTGTTTGTTGTGGAATGGCGGATGGCTGTGGAGTCAATGCAGGGGAATCAGGCCTCATCTCGAGTTGATTTGGGGTACATGGAAGTTCTTCTCGTTGCTGGGATGATATCAGGGTCCCTCTAGAATTGTGACCTTATTCTTGGGGACTGTCGCGAGATCCATCAAGGAAGTCGATGCTCCTTACATGTTTGATGGGGATCACGGAATTGCTCTGCATGCAAGGCAGGGGACTCGGGCCTCATTTCGTTTCTAGGGGGAGGTCACATTGTTTTTCTCGAGTTGCGGCGGGACCTGGGGTATAATCTCACGTTACGGCGGGGATGGCCCGGCAAAACTTGTGTTTGTTCTGCGACGTCAGGACTCCTTTCTAGTTACGAGGGACACCTCAGGAGTCTCTTCGAGGCTTGGCAGGGCAAATGGGGCGCTTCTCAATATGAGTCGGGAGACCCAAGGTCCCTTTTCAGTAGCCACAGGAATATTGCGCTTCCAATCAATATTCAAGAAGAGTCAGGCAACGTCACCTTTTGAAGCAGTGAACTCTGCGTGCCTCTCGAGGTGTCAAAGGGATGTGAGGCTTTCCTTCAAAATGAGGCGGGAACGTAGGGCTTTCTCTAGTGTCTCCACAGGGGTTTCAGAAATCCCTTCATCTTGTGAGATGAAAGACGAGCCTGTATTCAAGCCACTGCAAGGAAATCCGGCCTTCTTTCGTGTCAGGGCTGCTCGGTGTATATTCCACTCGAGGCAGCAAGCTCAGGGTGCCTCCCACATACCTATTGCTGAGAGAAGCCTCCTCTTTAGGGGCTTGTGGAAAGCTGGCATACGTCTTGAGTCTAAGCCAGGAAATCAGCTCTCATTTCGAGACGGTTTGGGGTAAACGGAACATTCCTCGAGTTCCTGTGCTGAACTTGGTTTTCCTCAAGACTAGGGAAGGTGTTCGCCTGGATTCTCTAGTTGTTGCCTAAAGGAAGTCAACCCATTGGTCGTGTTTGATGGGGAATGGGGGATGACTCTGTAGTCAATACAGGGGAATTGGTCCTCATCTCGTGTTGACTTAGGGTACTTGGAGTTACTTAGCTTTGCTAGGGTGACCTCAGTGTCCCTCTAGACTTGTAACTGTTTTTTTGGGGACTTTCTCGAGATCCATCATGCAAGTCGATGCTCCTTACATGTTGATTGGGATAACGGAATTGCTCTGCATGCAATGCAAAGGAATCGGACCTCATCTCGCGTCGAGGGGGATATCTCCTGGCTTTTCTCGGGTTGAGGTGGGGACCTAGAGTATATTCACGATTTAGGGCGGGGATGGCCCTTCGAAACTCGGGTTTTTTCAGCGACGTCAGGACTCCAGTTTAGTTACGAGGGACACCTCAGGAATCTCTTTAAGGATTGGCAGGGCAAACGGTACGCTTCTCGAGGTAAGACGGGAGACCCAGTGTCCCTTTCCAGTAGCCACAGGGATATTGGGGTTCCTATCAATTCTCAAGGGGAGTCAGGCTTCGTCATCTTTTGAAGAAGTGAACTCCGCCTGCCTCTCAAAGTGTCAAAGGGATGTGAGGCATTCCGTCGAAATGGGGCAGTGACATAGGTCTTTCTCTAGTGTCTCCACAGGGGATTAATGAGACATCCCTTCATCTTTTGAGATACAAGACGAGCCTGTATTCAAAACACTGCAAGGAAATCCGGCGTCCTTTCGAGTCAGGGCTTATCGGTTTATATTCCACTTGAGGCAGCAAACTCAGGGTCCCTCCCACATACCTATTGCTGAGAGAAGCCTGCCCTTTAGGTGCTTGCGGAAAGTTGGCATACGTCTTGAGTCTAAGCCAGGGAATCAGTTCTCATCTCGAGATGATTTGGGGTAAACGGAGCGGTTCTCGAGTTGCTGTGCTGAACTTGGTATTCCTCTAGACTTGGGACGGGGTTCTCGGGGAATCTGTGGAGTTGCCTAAAGGAAATCAAGCCACTGGGCGTTGTCTTGGGAACGGTGTTGGCTCTGGATTCAATGCAGAGGAATCAGGCCTCATCTCGATTTAATTTGGGGTACATGGAGCTCCTTCGCACTGATGGGTTGACCTCAGGTTTCCTCTAGACTTGTAACAGTGTTCTTGGGAACTGTCTCGAGATCCATCAACCAAGTCGAGGATCCTTATATGTTTATGGGGATCACGGAATTACTCTGCATGCAATGCAGGGGAATCGGGCCTCATCTCGCTTCGAGGGTGAAGACTCATGGGTTTTCTCGAGTTGCGGGGGGGACCTGGGGTATATTCTCGAGTTAAGGTTGGGATGGCCCTTCAAAACTCTTGTTTGTTCCGCGTTGTCAGGACTCCTCTCTAGTTAGGATGGATACCTCAGGAATATCTTCGAGGCTTGGCAGGTCAAAAGGAACACTTCTCGAGGTGAGGCGGGAGACCCAGGGTCCCTTTTCAGTAGCCACAGGATATTGGAATTCGTATCAATGTTCACGAGGATTCAGGCATCGTCACCTTCTAAAGCAGTGATCTCCACGTGCCTCTCAAGGTATCAAAGAGATGTGAGGCATTCCTTCGAAATGAGGCGTGTACCTAGGGCTTTCTCTAGGGTCTCCACAGGGGATTCAGACATCCCTTCATCTTGTGAGATGAAAGAGGGGCCTGTATTCAAGCCACTGCAAGGAATTACGGCGTCGTTTCGAGACAGGGCTTCTCGGTGTATATTCTACTTGAGGCAGCAAATACAGGGTCCCTCCCACATAAATATTGCTGAGAGAAGCTTCCTCTTGAGGTGCTTGTGGAAATTTGGTATGTGTCTTGAGTCTAATCCAGGGACTCAGCTCTCATCTCCAGATGATTTGGGGTCCACGGAGCATTCCTCGTGTTGCTGTTCTAAACTTGGTGTTCCTCTAGACTTGGGACGGTGTTCTCAGTGAATCTCTGGAGTTGCCTAAAGGAAGTCAAAACACTGATCGTGTTTGATGGGGAACGGGTGATATTTCTGGACTCAATGCAAGGTAATAGGGCTTCTTCTCGATCGAGGGGGAAGTCTGATGTTTTTTTCTCGAGTTGCGTCAGGGACCTGGGGTATATTCTCGAGTTATGGTGGGGATGGCCTTCAAAACTCGTGTTTGTTCAGTGACGTCAGGACTCGTGTCTAGATATTAGGGACACCTCAGGAATCTCTTTGAGGCTTGGCAGGGCAAAAGGCATACTTTTCGATATGAGGCCGGTGACCCAGGGTCCATTTCCTGTAGCGACAGGGATATTGGGATTCCTATCAATGCTCAAGGCGAGTCAGGCATCGTCACCCTTGAAGAAGTGAACTCCGCGTGCCTCTAGAGGTATCAAACTGATGTGAGGCATTCCGTCGAAATAAAGCGGGGACCTAGGGCATTCACTAGCGTTTCCACATGGGTTTCAGACATCCCAGCATCCTATGAGATGAAAGATGAGCCTGTATTCAAGCCACTGCAAGGAAATCTGGCCTTCTTTCGAGTCAGGGCTTCTCGGTGTATATTCCACTTGAGGCAGTAAATTCAGGTCCCTCCCACATACCTATTGCTGAGAAAAGCCTCCTCTTGATGTGCTTGTGGAAAGTTGGCATACATCTTGAGCCTAAGCCAGGAAATCAGCTCTCATCTCGAGACGATTTTGTGTACATGGAGCATTCCTCGAGATGCTGTGCTGAACTTGGTGTTCCTCTAGACTTGGCACGGTGTTCTCAGGGAATCTCTGGAGTTGCCTAAAGAAGTCAAGCCACAGGTCATGATTAATAGGAAACGGGGGATGACTCTGGAGTCAATGCAGGGGAATCGGGCCTCATCTTGAGTTGATTTGGTGTACATGGAGCTCCTTCACACTGCTAGGGTGACGTCAGGCTCTCTCTAGGTATGTGACAGTGTTCTTGGCGACTGTCTGGAGATCCATCAAGCAAGTCGAGGCTCCTTACATGTTTGATGGGGATTACCAAATTGCTCTGCATCAAATGCAGGGGAATTGGGCCTCATCTCACTTGGAGAGGGAAGTCTCATTGTTTTTCTCGAGTTGCGGCGGAGACCTGGGGTATGTTCTCGAGTTACGTCTGGGATGGTTCTTCAAAACTCGTGTTTGTTCAGCGACATCAGTACTCCTGTCTAGTTATGAGGGACACCTCAGGAATCTCTTCGAGGCTTGGCAGGGCAAAAGGGACGGTTCCCGAGGTTAGGCGGGAGGCCATGGTAACTTTCCGTAGCAATAGGTATATCGGGATTCCTGTCCATGTTCAAGGTGTGTCAGGCATCGTCACCTTTTGAAGCAGTGAACTCTGCATGCCTCCCGAGGTATTAAAGGGATGTGAGGCATTCTGACGAAATGAGGCAGGGACATAGAGCTTTCTCTAGGGTCTCCACAAGGGTTTCAGACTTCCCTTCCTCTTGTCAGACGATAGAAGAGCCTGTATTCAAGCCACTGCAGGAAAATCCAGTCTCCTTTCGAGTGAAGGCTTCTCGGTGTATATTCCACTTGAGGCAGCAAACTCAGGGTCCCTCCAACATACCTATTGCTGAGAGAAGCCTCCTGTTGAGGTGCTTATGGAAAGTTGGCATACGTCTTGAGTCAAAGCCAGTGAATCAGCTCTCATCTCGAGACGATTACGGAACACGGAGGATTCCTCGAGTTGCTGTCCTGAACTTCGTGTTCCTCTAGACTTGGGACGGTGTTCTCGTTGAGTCTCTGGAGTTGCCTAAAGAAAATCAAGCCACTGGTCGTGTTTGATGGCTAACGGGGGATGACTCTGTGGTGAAGGCAGGGGAATTTGGCCTCATCTCGATTTGATATGGGGTGCATGGAACACCTTCTCATTGTTGGAGTGACCTCAAGGTCCCTCTAGACTTGTGACAGTGTTCTTGGGGACTCTCTCGAGATCCACCAAGCAAGTCAAGGCTCCTTACATGTTTGATGGGGATCACAGAATTGCTCTGCATGAAATGCAGGGGAATCGGGCTTCATCTCGCTTCGAGGGGGATGTCTCACGGTTTTTCTCGAGTTGCGACGGGGACCTGGGGTATATTCTCGAGTTACGGCGGGGATGGCCCTTCAAAACTCGTGTTTGTTCAGCGAAGTCATGACTCCTGTCTAGTTAAGAGGGACCCCTTAGGAATCTCTTGAAGGATTGGCAGGGCAAAAGGTACGCTTCTCGAAGTAAGGCGGGAGACCCACGGTCCCACTCCAGTAGCCACAGGGATATTGTGGTTCCTATCCATGCTCAAGGGAGTCACGCATGGTCACCTTTTGAAGAAGTGAACTCTGCGTGCCTCTCGAAGTGTCAAAGGGATGTGAGGCATTCCATCGAAATGGGTCGGAGATTTAATGCTTTCTTTAGGGTCTCCACAGGGGATTGAGACATCCCTTCATCTTGTGAGATAAAAGACGAGCCTGTATTCAAGACCCTGGCAGGAAATCTGGGCTCCTTTCGAGTCAGGGCTTATCGGTTTATATTCCACTTAAGACAGCAAACTCAGGGTCTCTCTCACATACCTATTGCTGAGAGAAGCCTGCACTTGAGGTGTTGTAGAACATTGGCATACGACTTGAGTCTAAGCCAGGGAATCAGCTCTCATCTCGAGACCATTTGGGGTACACGGAGCAGTCCTCGAGTTGCTATGCTGAACTTGGTATTCCTCTAGACTTGGGACGGTGTTCTCTGGGAATCTCTGGAGTTGCCTAAAGGAAATCAAGCCCCTAGGTGTGTTTTCTTGGGAACGGTGATTGCTCTGGATTCAATGCAGGGGAGTCGGGCCACATCTCATTTTAATTTGGGGTACATGAAGGTCCTTGGCGTGATGGGGTGACCTCAGGGTTACTCTACACTTGTGACAGTGTTCTTGGGGACTGTCTCGAGATACATCAACCAAGTCGAGGATCCTTATATGTTTATGGGGATCACGGAATTGCTCTGCATGCAATGCAGGGGAATCGGGCCTCATCTCGCTTCGAGGGGGATGTCTCATGGTTTTTCTCGAGTTGCGGCGGGGACCTGGGGTATATTCTCGAGTTACATCGGGGATGGCCCTTCAAAACTCCTGTTTGTTCAGAGAAGTCATGACTCGTGTCTAGTTAGGAGGGACAACTCTGGAATCTCTTGAAGGATTGGCAGGGCAAACGGTACGCTTCTCGAGGTAAGGGGGGAGAACCAGGGTCCCTCTCCAGTAGCCACAGGGATATTGGGGTTCCTATCAATGCTCAAGAGATGTCAGGCATGTCCACCTTTTGAAGAAGTGAACTCCGCGTGCCTCTTGAAGTGTCAAAGGGATGTGAGGCATTCCGTCGCAATTGGGCGGGGAATTAGGGCTTTCTCTCGGGTCTCGACAGGGGATTGAGACATCCCTTCTTCTTGTGAGATAAAAGACGAGCCTGTACTCAAGACATTGCAAGGAAATCCGGCCTCCTTTCGAGTCAGGGCTTATCGGTTTATATTCCACTTGAGGCCGCAAACTCAGGATCTCTCCCGCATAACTATTGCTGAGAAATGCCTGCTCTTGAGGTGCTTGTAGAACGTTGACATACGTCTTGAGTCTAAGCCAGGGAATCAGCTCTCATCTCGAGACGATTTGGGGTACACGGAACATTCCTCGAGTTGCTGTGCTGAACTTGTTATTCCTCTAGTCTTGAGACGGTGTTCTCGGGGAATCTTTGGAGTTGCCTAAAGGAAATCAATCCACTGGGCATGTTTTCTTAGGAACGGTGATTGCTCTGGATTCAAGGCAGGGGAGTCGGGCCTTGTCTCGATTTAATTTGGGGTACAAGCAGGACCTTCACGCTGATGGGTTGACATCAGGGTTCCTCTAGGCTTGTGACAGTGTTCTTGGGGACTGTCTCGAGATCTATTAACCAAGTCGAGGATCCTTATATGTTTATGGGGATCACGGAATTGCTCTGCAGGCAGTGCAGGGGAATCGGGCCTCATCTCGCTTCAAGGGGGAAGACTCATGGGTTTTCTCGAGTTGTGGCTGGGACCTGGGGTATATTCTCGAGTTACGGTGGGGATGGCCGTTCAAAACTCGTGTTTGTTCATGACGTTAGGACTCCGGTCTAGTTACGAGGGTCACCTCAGGTATCTCTTCGAGGCTTGTCAGGATAAAAGGGACCCTTCTCGAGGTGAGGCGGGAGACCCAGGGTCCCTTTCCAGTAGCCACAGGGCTATTGGGATTCCTATCAATGTTCATGAGGAGTCAGGCATCGTCACGTTTTGAAGCAGTGAACTCCGCATGCCTCTCGAGGTGTCAAAGGGATGTGAAGCATTACATCGAAATGAGGTGGGACTCTAGGGCTTTCTTTAGGGTCTACACTGGGGATTCAGACATCCCGTCATTTTGTGAAATGAAAGACGAGCCTGTATTCAAGCCACTGCAAGGAAATCTGGCCTCAATTCCAGTCAGGGCTTCTCAGTGTATATTCCACTTGAGGCAGCAAACTCATGGTCAATCCAACATACCTATTGCTAAGAGATGCCTCCTCTTGAGGGGCTTGTGGAAAGTTGGCATATGTCTTGAGTCTAAGCCAGGGAATCAGCTCTCCTCTCGAGACGATTTGGGGTTCAGAGAGCATTCCTCGCGTTGCTGTTCTGAACTTGGTGTTCCTCTAAACTTGGGATGGTGTTCTCAGGGTATCTCAGGAGTAGCCTAAAGGAAGTCAAGCCACTGCTCGTGTTTAATGGGGAAGGGGGGATGGCTCTGGAGTTAATGCAGGGGAATCCGGCCTCATGTCAAGTTGATTTGGGGTACATGGAGCTTCTTCATGTTCTTAGGTTGAGCTCAGGTTCCCTCTAGGCTTGTGACAGTGTTCTTGGGGACTTTCTCTAGACCCTTCAAGTAAGTCGAGGCTCCTTACATGTTTGATGGTGATCACAGAATTGCTCTGCATTCAATGTAGGGGAATCATGCCTCATCTTGCTTCGAGGGGAAGTCCCATGGTTTTTCTCGAGTTGCGGCGTGGACCTGGGGTATATTTTGAAGTTACTGCAGGGATGGCCCTTCAAAACTCGTGTTTGTTCAGCGACATCAGGATTCCTGTCTAGTTACGAGGGACACCTCAGGTATCTCTTTGAGACTTGTCAGGGCAAAAGGGACGCTTCTCGAGGTTAGGCCGGAAACCCAGGGTCCCTTCCCAGTAGCCACTGGGCTATTGGGATTCCTATCTAAGTTTAAGAGGATTCAGGCATCCTCACATTTTCAAGCAGTGAACTCCGCATAACTCTCGAGGTGTCAAATGATGTGAGGCATTCCGTCGAAATGAGATGGGGTTCTAGGTCTTTCTCGAGGGTCTCCACTGGGGATTCAGACATCCCTTCATCTTGTGAGATGAAAGACGAGCCTGTATTCAAGCCACTGCAAGGAAATCATGCCTCCTTTCCAGTCAGGGCTTTTCGGTGTATATTTCTCTTGAAACAGCAAACACAGTGTCCCTCCCACATACATATTGCCAAGAGAAACCTCCTCTTGAGGGGCTTGTGGAATTTTGGCATATGTCTTGAGTCTAAACCAGGGAATCAGCTCTCATCTTGAGACGTTTTGAAATACATGGGGCATTCCTCGAGTTGCTCTGATGAAATTGGTGTTCCTCTAGACTTCGGACGGTGTTCTCGGGGAAACTCTGCAGTTGCCTAAAGGAAGTCAAGCGACAGGTAGTCTTTGTTGTGGAATGGCAGATGGCTGTGGAGTCAATGCAGGGGAATCAGGCCTCATCTCGAGTTGATTTGAGGTACATGGAAGTTCTTTTCGTTGCTGGGATGAAGTCAGGGTCCCTCTAGAATTGTGACCTTATTCTTGGGGACTCTCGCGAGATCCATCAAGGAAGTCGATGCTCCTTACATGTTTGATGGGGATCACGGAATTGCTCTGCATGCAAGGCAGGGGATTCGGGCCTCATCTCGCTTCTAGGGGGAGGTCACATTGTTTTTCTCGAGTTGCGGCGGGGGCCTGGGGTATAATCTCACGTTACGGCGGGGATGGCCCGGCAAAACATGTGTTTGTTCTGCGACGTCAGGACTCCTTTCTAGTTACGAGGGACACCTCAGGAGTCTCTTCGAGGCTTGCAGGGCAAATGGGGCGCTTCTCAATATGAGTCGGGAAACCCAAGGTCCATTTTCAGTAGCCACAGGGATATTACGCTTCCTATCAATGTTCAAGAGGAGTCAGGCAAGGTCACCTTTTGAAGCAGTGAACTCTGCGTGCCTCTCGAGGTGTCAAAGGGATGTGAGGCTTTCCTTCAAAATGAGGCGGGAACGTAGGGCTTTCTCTATTGTCTCCACAGGGGTTTCAGAAATCCCTTCATCTTGTGAGATGAAAGACGAGGCTGTATTTAAGCCACTGCAAGGAAATCCGGCCTTCTTTCGTGTCAGGGCTGCTCGGTGTATATTCCACTCGAGGCAGCAAGCTCAGGGTGCCTCCCACATACCTATTGCTGAGAGAAGCCTCCTCTTTAGGGGCTTGTGGAAAACTGGCACACGTCTTAAGTCTAAGCCAGGGAATCAGCTCTCATTTCGAGACGTTTTGGGGTAAACGGAGCATTCCTCGAGTTCCTGTGCTGAACTTGGTGTTCCTCAAGACTAGGGAAGGTGTTCGCCTGGATTCTCTAGTTGTTCCCTAAAGGAAGTCAACCCATTGGTCGTGTTTGATGGGGAATGGGGGATGACTCTGTAGTCAATACAGGGGAATTGGTCCTCATCTCGTGTTGACTTAGGGTACTTGGAGTTACTTAGCGTTGCTAGGGTGACCTCAGTGTCCCTCTAGACTTGTAACTGTTTTTTTTGGGGACTTTCTCGAGATCCATCATGCAAGTCGATGCTCCTTACATGTTTGATTGGGATAACGGAATGGCTCTGCATGCAATGCAAAGGAATCGGACCTCATCTCCCGTCGAGGGGGATATCTCATGGCTTTTCTCGGGTTGAGGTGGGGACCTGGAGTATATTCACGATTTATGGCGGGGATGGCCCTTCGAAACTCGGGTTTTTTCAGTGACGTCAGGACTCCAGTTTAGTTACGAGGGACACCTCAGGAATCTCTTGAAGGATTGGCAGGGCAAAAGGTACGCTTCTCGAGGTAAGACGAGAGACCCAGTGTCCCTTTCCAGTAGCCACAGGGATATTGGGGTTCCTATCAATTCTCAAGGGGAGTCAGGCTTCGTCATCTTTTGAAGAAGTGAACTCCGCCTGCCTCTCGAAGTGTCAAAGGGATGTGAGGCATTCCGTCGAAATGGGGTGGTGACATAGGTCTTTCTCTAGTGTCTCCACAGGGGATTATTGAGACATCGCTTCATCTTTGGAGATGAAAGATGAGCCTGTATTCAAGACACCAAAGAAATCCGGCGTCCTTTCGAGTCAGGGCTTATCGGTTTATATTCCACTTGAGGCAGCAAATTCAGGGTCCCTCCCACATACCTATTGCTGAGAGAAGCCTGCCCTTTAGGTGCTTGTGGAAAGTTGGCATACGTCTTGAGTCTAAGCCAAGGAATCAGCTCTCATCTCGAGATGATTTGGGGTACACGGAGCGGTTCTCGAGTTGTGTGCTGAATTGGTATTCCTCTAGACTTGGGACGGTGTTCTCTCGGGGAATCTGTGGAGTTGCCTAAAGGAAATCAAGCCACTGGGCGTTGTCTTGGGAACGGTGTTGGCTCTGGATTCAATGGAGAAGAATCGGGCCTCATCTCGATTTAATTTGGGGTACATGGAGCTCCTTCGCGCTGATGGGTTGACCTCAGGTTTCCTCTAGACTTGTAACAGTGTTCTTGGGAACTGTCTCGAGATCCATCAACCAAATCGAGGATCCTTATATGTTTATGGGGATCACGGAATTGCTCTGCATGCAATGCAGGGGAATCGGGCCTCATCTCCCTTCGAGGGTGAAGACTCATGGGTTTTCTCGAGTTGCGGCAGGGACCTGGGCTATATTCTCGAATTACAGTTGGGATGGCCCTTCAAAACTCTTGTTTGTTCTGCCTTGTCAGGACTCCTCTCTAGTTAGGATGGATATCTCAGGAATGTCTTGGAGGCTTGGCAGGTCAAAAGGAACGCTTCTCGAGGTGAGGCGGGAGACCCAGGGTCCCTTTTCAGTAGCCAGAGGATATTGGAATTCGTATCAATGTTCACGAGGATTCAGGCATCGTCACCTTCTAAAGCAGTGATCTCCGCGTGTCTCTCAAGGTATCAAAGAGATGTGAGGCATTCCTTCGAAATGAGGCATGGACCTCGGGCTTTCTCTAGGGTCTCCACAGGGGATTCGGACATCCCTTCATCTTGTGAGATGAAAGAGGGGCCTGTATTCAAGCCACTGCAAGGAATTACGGCGTCCTTTCGAAACAGGGCTTCTCGGTGTATATTCTACTTGAGGCAGCAAATTCAGGGTCCCTCCCACATAAATATTGCTGAGAGAATCTTCCTCTTGAGGTGCTTGTGGAAATTTGGCATGTGTCTTGAGTCTAATCCAGGGACTCAGCTCTCATCTCCAGATGATTTGGGGTACACGGAGCATTCCTCGTGTTGCTGTTCTAAACTTGCTGTTCCTCTAGACTTGGAACGGTGTTCTCAGTGAATCTCTGGAGCTGCCTAAAGGAAGTCAAAACACTGGTCGTGTTTGATGGGGAACGGGTGATATTTCTGGACTCAATGCAAGGTAATAGGGCTTCTTCTCGATCGAGGGGGAAGTCTGATGTTTTTTCTCGAGTTGCGGCAGGGACCTGGGGTATATTCTCGAGTTATGGTGGGGATGGCCTTCAAAACTCGTGTTTGTTCAGTGACGTCAGGACTCGTGTCTAGATATTAGGGACACCTCAGGAATCTCTTCGAGGCTTGCCAGGGCAAAAGGCATACTTCTCGATGTGAGGCCGGTGACCCAGGGTCCATTTCCTGTAGCGAAAGGGATATTGGGATTCCTATCAATGCTCAAGGTGAGTCAGGCATCGTCACCCTTGAAGAAGTGAACTCCGCGTGCCTCTAGAGGTATCAAAGTGATGTGAGGCATTCCGTCGAAATAAAGCGGGGACCTAGGGCATTCACTAGCGTTTCCACATGGGTTTCAGACATCCCAGCATCCTATGAGATGAAAGATGAGCCTGTATTCAAGCCACTGCAAGGAAACCTGGCCTTCTTTCGAGTCAGGGCTTCTCGGTGTATATTCCACTTGAGGCAGTAAATTCAGGTCCCTCCCTCATATCTATTGCTGAGAAAAGCCTCCTCTTGATGTGCTTGTGGAAAGTTGGCATACATCTTGAGCCTAAGCCAGGAAATCAGCTCTCTTTTCGAGACGATTTTGTGTACATGGAGCATTCCTCGAGATGCTGTGCTGAACTTGGTGTTTCCTCTAGACTTGGCACGGTGTTCTCAGGGATTCTCTGGAGTTGCCTAAAGAAGTCAAGCCACAGGTCATGATTAATAGGAAACGGGGGATGACTCTGGAGTCAATGCAGGGGAATCGGGCCTCATCTTGAGTTGATTTGGTGTACACGGAGCTCCTTCACACTGCTAGGGTGACGTCAGGCTCTCTCTAGGTATGTGACAGTGTTCTTGGCGACTGTCTGGAGATCCATCAAGCAAGTCGAGGCTCCTTACATGTTTGATGGGGATTACCAAATTGCTCTGCATCAAATGTAGGGGAATTGGGCCTCATCTCACTTGAAGGGGGAAGTCTCATTGTTTTTCTCGAGTTGCGGCGGAGACCTGGGGTATGTTCTCGAGTTACGTCTGGGATGGATCTTCAAAACTCGTGTTTGTTCAGCGACATCAGTACTCCTGTCTAGTTATGAGGGACACCTCAGGAATCTCTTGGAGGCTTGGCAGGGCAAAAGGGACGCTTCCCGAGGTTAGGCGGGAGGCCATGGTAACTTTCCCGTAGCAACAGGGATATTGGGATTCCTATCAATGTTCAAGGTGTGTCAGGCATCGTCACCTTTTGAAGCAGTGAACTCTGCATGCCTCCCGAGGTGTTAAAGGGATGTGAGGCATTCTGACGAAATGAGGCAAGGACATAGAGCTTTCTCTAGGGTCTCCACAAGGGTTTCAGACTTCCCTTCCTCTTGTCAGACGATAGAAGAGCCTGTATTCAAGCCACTGCAAGAAAATCCAGTCTCCTTTCGAGTGAAGGCTTCTCGGTGTATATTCCACGTGAGGCAGCAAACTCAGGGTCCCTCCAAATTACCTATTGCTGAGAGAAGCCTCCTGTTGAGGTGCTTATGGAAAGTTGGCATACGTCTTGATTCAAAGCCAGTGAATCAGCTCTCATCTCGAGACGATTAGGGAACACGGAGGATTCCTCGAGTTGCTGTCCTGAACTTCGTGTTTCTCTAGACTTGGGACGGTGTTCTCGTTGAATGTCTGGAGTTGCCTAAAGAAAATCAATCCACTGGTCGTGTTTGATGGCTAACGGGGGATGACTCTGTGGTGAAGGCAGGGGAATTTGGCCTCATCTCGAGTTGATATGGGGTGCATGGTACTCCTTCTCATTGTTGGAGTGACCTCAGGGTCCCTCTAGACTTGTGACAGTGTTCTTGGGGACTCTCTCGAGATTCACCAAGCAAGTCAAGGCTCCTTACATGTTTGATGGGGATCACAGAATTGCTCTGCATGAAATGCAGGGGAATCGGCCTCATCTCGCTTCGAGGGGGATGTCTCACGGTTTTTCTCGAGTTGCGGCGGGGACCTGGGGTATATTCTCGAGTTACGGCGGGGATGGCCCTTCAAAACTCGTGTTTGTTCAGCGAAGTCATGACTCCTTCTAGTTAAGAGGGACCCCTTAGGAATCTCTTGAAGGATTGGCAGGGCAAAAGGTACGCTTCTCGAAGTAAGGCGGGAGACCCACGGTCCCACTCCAGTAGCCACAGGGATATTGTGGTTCCTATCCATGCTCAAGGGGAGTCACGCATGGTCACCTTTTGAAGAGGTGAACTCTGCGTGGCTCTCGAAGTGTCAAAGGGATGTGAGGCATTCCGTCGAAATGGGGCGGAGATTTCGTTCTTTCTCTAGGGTCTCCACAGGGGATTTAGACATCCCTTCTTCTTGTGAGATAAAAGACGAGCCTGTATTCAAGACACTGCCCGGAAATCCGGGCTCCTTTCGAGTCAGGGCTTATCGGTTTATATTCCACTTACGACAGCAAACTCAGGGTCTCTCTCACATACCTATTGCTGAGAGAAGCCTGCACTTGAGGTGTTGTAGAACATTGGCATACGACTTGAGTCTAAGCCAGGGAATCAGCTCTCATCTCGAGACCATTTGGGGTACACGGAGCAGTCCTCGAGTTGCTATGCTGAACTTGGTATTCCTCTAGACTTGGGACGGTGTTCTCTGGGAATCTCTGGAGTTGCCTAAAGGAAATCAATCCCCTAGGTGTGTGTGTTTTCTTGGGAATGGTGATTGCTCTGGATTCAATGCAGGGGAGTCGGGCCACATTTCATTTTAATTTGGGGTACATGAAGGTCCCTGGCGTGATGGGGTGACCTCAGGGTTCCTCTACACTTGTGACAGTGTTCTTGGGGACTGTCTCGAGATACATCAACCAAGTCGAGGATCCTTATATGTTTATGGGGATCACGGAACTGCTCTGCATGCAATGCAGGGGAATCGGGCCTCATCTCGCTTCGAGGGGGATGTCTCATGGTTTTTCTCGAGTTGCGGCGGGGACCTGGGGTATATTCTCGAGTTACATCGGGGATGGCCCTTCAAAACTCCTGTTTGTTCAGAGAAGTCATGACTCGTGTCTAGTTAGGAGGGACAACTCCGGAATCTCTTGAAGGATTGGCAGGGCAAACGGTACGCTTCTCGAGGTAAGGCGGGGAACCAGGGTCCCTCTCCAGTAGCCACAGGGATATTGGGGTTCCTATCAATGCTCAAGGGATGTCAGGCATGGCCACCTTTTGAAGAAGTGAACTCAGCGTGCCTCTTGAAGTGTCAAAGGGATGTGAGGCATTCCGTCGCAATGGGGCGGGGAATTAGGTTACTTTCTCTCGGGGTCTCGACAGGGGATTGAGACATCCCTTCTTCTTGTGAGATAAAAGACGAGCCTGTACTCAAGACATTGCAAGGAAATCCGGCCTCCTTTCGAGTCAGGGCTTATCGGTTTATATTCCACTTGAGGCCGCAAACTCAGGATCTCTCCACATAAGTATTGCTGAGAAATGCGTGCTCTTGAGGTGCTTGTAGAACGTTGGCAATACGTCTTGAGTCTAAGCCAGGGAATCAGCTCTCATCTCGAGACGATTTGGGGTACACGGAACATTCCTCGAGTTGCTGTGCTGAACTTGTTATTCCTCTAGTCTTGAGACGGTGTTCTCGGGGAATCTTTGAGTTGCCTAAAGGAATCAATCCACCGGGCATGTTTTCTTAGGAACGGTGATTGCTCTGGATTCAAGGCAGGGGAGTCGGGCCTTGGCTCGATTTAATTTGGGGTACATGCAGGACCTTCACGCTGATGGGGTGACCTCAGGGTCCCTCTAGACTTGTGATAGTGTTCTTGGTCGCTGTCTCGAGATCTATCAACCAAGTCGAGGATCCTTATATGTTTATGGGGATCACGGAATTGCTCTGCAGGCAGTGCAGGGGAATCGGGCCCCATCTCGCTTCTAGGGGGAAGACTCATGGGTTTTCTCGAGTTGTGGCTGGGACCTGGGGTATATTCACGAGTTACGGTGGGGATGGCCGTTCAAAACTCGTGTTTGTTCAGTGACGTTAGGACTCCGGTCTAGTTACGAGGGTCACCTCAGGTATCTCTTCGAGGCTTGTCAGGATAAAAGGGACCCTTCTCGAGGTGAGGCCGGAAACCCAGGGTCCCTTTCCAGTAGCCACAGGGCTATTGGGATTCCTATCAATGTTCATGAGGAGTCAGGCATCGTCACGTTTTGAAGCAGTGAACTCCGCATGCCTCTCGAGGTGTCAAAGGGATGTGAGGCATTACATCGAAATGAGGTGGGACTCTAGGGCTTTCTTTAGGGTCTACACTAGGGATTCAGACATCCCGTCATTTTGTGAAATGAAAGAAGAGCCTGTATTCAAGCCACTGCAAGGAAATCTGGCCTCAATTTTGAGTCAGGGCTTCTTAGTGTATATTCCACTTGAGGCAGCAAACTCATGGTCACTCCAACATAACTATTGCTAAGAGATGCCTCCTCTTGAGGGGCTTCTGGAAAGTTGGCATATGTCTTTAGTCTAAGCCAGGAAATCAGCTCTCCTCTCGAGACGATTTGGGGCTCAGAGAGCATTCCTCCCATTGCTGTTCTGAACTTGGTGTTCCTCTAAGCTTGGGATGGTGTTCTCAGGGTATCTCAGGAGTTGCCTAAAGGAAGTCAAGCCACTGCTCGTGTTTGATGGGGAAGTGGGGATGGCTCTGGAGTTAATGCAGGGGAATCGGGCCTCATCTCAAGTTGATTTGGGGTACATGGAGCTTCTTCATATTCTTAGGGTGAGCTCAGGTTCCCTCTAGACTTGTGACAGTGTTCTTGGGGATTTTCTCTAGATCCATCAAGTAAATTGAGGCTCCTTACATGTTTGATGGTGATCACAGAATTGCTCTGCATTCAATGCAGGGGAATCATGCCTCATCTTGCTTCGAGGGGAAGTCCCATGGTTTTTCTCGTGTTGCGGCGTGGACCTGGGGTATATTCTCAAGTTACGGCGGGGATGGCCCTTCAAAACTCGTGTTTGTTCAGCGACATCAGGAGTCCTGTCTAGTTACGAGGGACAGCTCAGGTATCACTTTGAGACTTGTCAGGGCAAAAGGGACGCTTCTCGAGGTTAGGCGGGAAACCCAGGGTCCCTTCCCAGTAGCCACTGGGCTATTGGGATTCCTATCTACGTTTAAGAGGATTCAGGCATCCTCACATTTTCAAGCAGTGAACTCTGCATAACTCTCGAGGTCTCAAATGGGATGTGAGGCATTCTGTCGAAATGAGCGGCGTTCTAGGAATTTCTCTAGGGTCTCCACTGGGGATTCAGACATCCCTTCATCTTGTGAGATGAAAGACGAGCCTGTATTCAAGCCGCTGCAAGGAAATCATGCCTCCCTATCCAGTCAGGCTTCTCGTGTATATTTCTCTTGAAACAGCAAACACAGTGTCCCTCCCACATACATATTGCCTAGAGAAGCCTCCTCTTGAGGGCTTGTGGAATTTTGGCATATGTCTTGAGTCTAAACCAGGAATCAGCTCTCATCTTGAGACGTTTTGAAATACATGGGGGATTCCTCGAGTTGCTCTGATAAACTTGGTGTTCCTCTAGACTTTGGACGGTGTTCTCGGGGAAACTCTGCAGTTGCCTAAAGAAAGTCAAGCGACTGGTAGTGTTTGTTGTGGAATGGCGGATGGCTCTGGAGTCAATGCAGGGGAATCAGGCCTCATCTCGAGTTGATTTGGGGTACATGGAAGTTCTTCTCGTTGCTGGGATGACGTCAGGGTCCCTCTAGAATTGTGACCTTTTTTTGGGGACTGTCGCGAGATCCATCAAGCAAGTCGATGCTCCTTACATGTTTGATGGGGATCACGGAATTGCTCTGCATGCAAATGCAGGGGGGGAATCGGGCCTCATTTCGCTTCTAGGGGGAGGTCACATTGTTTTTCTCGAGTTGCGGCGGGACCTGGGGTATAATCTCACGAGTTACGGCGGGGATGGCCCTTCAAAACTTGTGTTTGTTCTGCGACGTCAGGACTCCTTTCTAGTTACGAGGGACACCTAAGGAGTCTCTTCGAGGCTTGGCAGGGCAAAAGGGGTGCTTCTCAGGTATGAGTCGGGAGACCCAGTTCCCTTTTCAGTAGCCACAGGAATATTGCGCTTCCTATCAATATTCAAGAAGAGTCAGGCAACGTCACCTTTTGAAGCAGTGAACTCTGCGTGCCTCTCAAGGTGTCAAAGGGATGTGAGGCATTTCTTCAAAATGGGGCGGGAACGTAGGGCTTTCTCTATTGTCTCCACAGGGGTTTCAGAAATCCCTTCATCTTGTGAGATGAAAGACGAGCTGTATTCAAGACACTGCAAGGAAATCCGGCCTCTTTCGTGTCAGGGCTGCTCGGTGTATATTTCCACTTGAGGCAGCAAGCTCAGGGTGCCCCCCACATACCTATTGCTGAGAGAAGCCTCCTCTTTAGGGGCTTGTGGAAAGTTGGCATACGTCTTGAGTCTAAGCCAGGGAATCAGCTCTCATCTCGAGACGGTTTGGGGTACACGGAACATTCCTCGAGTTGCTGTGCTGAACTTTGGTGTTCCTCAGACTAGGGAAGGTGTTCGCCTCGATTCTCTAGTTGTTGCCTAAAGGAAGTCAACCATTGGTCGTTGTTTGATGGGGAACGGGATGGCTCTGTAGTCAATACAGGGGAATTGGGGCTCATCTCGTTTTGACTTTGGGGTACTTGGAGCTCCTTCGCACTGCTAGGTGTGACCTCAGTGTCCCTCTAGATTTGTAACAGTGTTCTTGGGGACTGTCTCGAGATCCATCATGCAAGTCGATGGATCCTTATATGTTTATTGGGATCACGGAATTGCTCTGCATGCAATGCAGGAGAATCGGGCCTCATCTCGCTTTGAGGGGAAAGACTCATGGGTTTTCTCGATTGCGGCGGGGACCTGGGATATATTGTCGAGTTAGGGCAGGGATGGCCCTTTAATACTCGTTTTTTGTTCATAGCCAGTGTTCTCCACGGGCCTCTCAAGGGATCTATGTGAGTAAGGCATGAATTGTTAGGTAGGCTGGAGGGGAACGTTGGGAGGGAAGAGGTGGGGAGCATATGGGGGGGTGTGTACGGCATTGTGTTGTGCAGTGGGTTTTTAGATGGCGTTGGTATAGATACGTTTTAGAGTAACTTTTGTGTTTCCGATCGGTTGGCGATGTGTGTGGTTTGGTTTATAGACGTAGGTTGGTATTGTGGTTTTATTTCGGATTTTTTGGAAGCTATGCGTCTTTAAATTCGGTTGGGTGATGTGTGTGGTGTTGTGTGTTTTTCTGAATTGAGTGTGTCTTTAGTTTAATTTGATTCAATTCGTGGGACTCTTTTCTGTTTTTTTTTTTTTATAGTTGTACTCTTGTTGGATTATTATGGCTTTGGGGATTTTTTTGTTTTTTATTGGTGTGAATCGACTATGGTTGCTCTCTGTGCGTGTGATGGGTGGTTGTTTCGGGTGTGATTCAGACATCCCTTCATCTTGTGAGATGAAAGAGGGGCCTGTATTCAAGCCACTGCAAGGAATTACGGCGTCGTTTCGAGACAGGGCTTCTCGGTGTATATTCTACTTGAGGCAGCAAATACAGGGTCCCTCCCACATAAATATTACTGAGAGAACCTTCCTCTTGAGGTGCTTGTGGAAATTTGGTATGTGTCTTGAGTCTAATGCAGGGACTCAGCTCTCATCTCCAGATGATTTGGGGTCCAAGGAGCATTCCTTGTTTTGCTGTTCTAAACTTCGTGTTCCTCTAGACTTGGGACGGTGTTCTCAGTGAATCTCTGGAGTTGCCTAAAGGAAGTCAAAACACTGATCGTGTTTGATGGGGAACGGGTGATATTTCTGGACTCAATGCAAGGTAATAGGGCTTCTTCTCGATCGAGGGGGAAGTCTAATGTTTTTTCTCGAGTTGCATCAGGGACCTGGGGTATATTCTCGAGTTATAGTGGTGATGGCCTTCAAAACTCGTGTTTGTTCAGTGATGTCAGGACTCGTGTCTAGATATTAGGGACACCTCAGGAATCTCTTCGAGGCTTGGCAGGGCAAAAGGCATACTTTTCGATATGAGACCGGTGACCCAGGGTCCATTTCCTGTAGCGACAGGGATATTGGGATTCCTATCAATGCTCAAGGCGAGTCAGGCATCGTCACCCTTGAAGAAGTGAACTCCGCATGCCTCTAGAGGTATCAAAGTGATGTGAGGCATTCCGTCCAAATAAAGCGGGGACCTAGGGCGTTCACTAGCGTTTCCACATGGGTTTCAGACATCCCAGCATCCTATGAGATGAAAGATGAGCCTGTATTCAAGCCACTGCAAGGAAACCTGGCCTTCTTTCGAGTCAGGGCTTCTCGGTGTATATTCCACTTGAGGCAGTATATTCAGGTCCCTCCCACATACCTATTGCTGAGAAAAGCCTCCTCTTGATGCGCTTGTGGAAAGTTGGCATACATCTTGAGCCTAAGCCAGGAAATCAGCTCTCATCTCGAGACGATTTTGTGTACATGGAGCATTCCTCGAGATGCTGTGCTGAACTTGGTGTTCCTCTAGACTTGGCACGGAGTGCTCAGGGAATCTCTGGAGTTGCCTAAAGAAGTCAAGCCACAGGTCATGATTAATAGGAAACGGGGGATGACTCTGGAGTCAATGCAGGGGAATCGGGCCTCATCTTGAGTTGATTTGGTGTACATGGACCTCCTTCACACTGCTAGGGTGACGTCAGGCTCTCTCTAGGTATGTGACAGTGTTCTTGGCGACTGTCTGGAGATCCATCAAGCAAGTCGAGGCTCCTTACATGTTTGATGGGGATTACCAAATTGCTCTGCATCAAATGCAGGGGAATTGGGCCTCATCTCACTTGGAGAGGGAAGTCTCATTGTTTTTCTCGAGTTGCGGCGGAGACCTGGGGTATGTTCTCGAGTTACGTCTGGGATGGTTCTTCAAAACTCGTGTTTGTTCAGCGATATCAGTACTCCTGTCTAGTTATGAGGGACACCTCAGGAATTTCTTCGAGGCTTGGCAGGGCAAAAGGGACGGTTCCCGAGGTTAGGCGGGAGGCCATGGTAACTTTCCCGTAGCAATAGGTATATCGGGATTCCTGTCCATGTTCAAGGTGTGTCAGGCATCGTCACCTTTTGAAGCAGTGAACTCTGCATGCCTCCCGAGGTATTAAAGGGATGTGAGGCATTCTGACGAAATGAGACAGGGACATAGAGCTTTCTCTAGGGTCTCCACAAGGGTTTAAGACTTCCCTTCCTCTTGTCAGATGATAGAAGAGCCTGTATTCAAGCCACTGCAAGAAAATCCAGTCTCCTTTCGAGTGGAGGCTTCTCGGTGTATATTCCACTTGAGGCAGCAAACTCAGGGTGCCTCCAACATACCTATTGCTGAGAGAAGCCTCCTGTTGAGGTGCTTATGGAAAGTTGGCCTACGTCTTGAGTCAAAGCCAGTGAATCAGTTCTCATCTCGAGACGATTAGGGAACACGGAGGATTCCTCGAGTTGCTGTGCTGAACTTCGTTTTCCTCTAGACTTGGGACGGTGTTCTCGTTGAATCTCTGGAGTTGCCTAAAGATAATCAAGCCACTGGTCGTTTTTGATGGCTAACGGTGGATGACTCTGTGGTGAAGGCAGGGGAATTTGGCCTCATCTCGAGTTGATATGGGGTGCATGGAACTCCTTCTCATTGTTGGAGTGACCTCAGGGTCCCTCTAGACTTGTGACAGTGTTCTTGGGGTCTCTCTCGATATCCACCAAGCAAGTCAAGTCTCCTAACATGTTTGATGGGAATCACAGAATTGCTCTGCATAAAATGCAGGGAAATCGGGCCTCATCTCGCTTCGAGGGGGATGTGTCATGGTTTTTCTCGAGTTGTGACGGGGACCTGGGGTATATTCTCGAGTTACGGCGGGGATGGCCCTTCAAAACTCGTGTTTGTTCAGCGAAGTCATGACTCCTGTCTAGTTAAGAGGGACCACTTAGGAATCTCTTGAAGGATTGGCAGGGCAAAAGGTACCCTTCTCGAAGTGTGGCGGGAAACCCACGGTCCGACTCCAGTACCCACAGGGATATTGTGGTTCCTATCCATGCTCAAGGGGAGTCACGCATGGTCACCTTTTGAAGAAGTGAACTCTGCGTGCCTCTCGAAGTGTCAAAGGGATGTGAGGCATTCCGTCGAAATGGGGCGGAGATTTAGTGCTTTCTTTAGGGTCTCCACAGGGGATTGAGACATATCTTCATTTTGTGAGATAAGAGACGAGCCTGTATTCCAAACAGTGCCAGGAAATCCCGGCTCCTTTCGAGTCAGGGCTTATCGGTTTATATTCCACTTAAGACAGCAAACTCAGTGTCTCTCTCACATACCTATTGCTGAGAGAAGCCTGCACTTGAGGTGTTGTAGAACATTGGCATACGACTTGAGTCTAAGCCAGGGAATCAGCTCTCATCTCGAGACCATTTGGGGTACACGGAGCAGTCCTCGAGTTGCTATGCTGAACTTGGTATTCCTCTAGACTTGGGACGGTGTTCTCGGGTAATCTCTGGAGTTGCCTAAAGGAAACCAAGCCCCTGGGTGTGTTTTCTTGGGAACGGTGATTGCTCTGGATTCAATGCAGGGGAGTCGGGCCACATTTCATTTTAATTTGGGGTACATGGAGGACCTTGGCGTGATGGGGTGACCTCAGGGTGCCTCTACATTTGTGACAGTGTTCTTGGGGACTCTCTCGAGATACATCTATGAAGTCGATGATCCTTATATGTTTATGGGGATCACGGAATTGCTCTGCATGCAATGCAGGGGAATCGGGCCTCATCTCGCTTCGAGGGGGAAGTCTCATGGTTTTTCTCGAGTTGCGGCGGGGACCTGGGGTATATTTTCGTGTTACGGCGGGGATGGCCCTTCAAAACTCGTGTTTGTTCAGCGAAGACATGACTCCTCTCTAGTTAAGAGGGACCCCTTAGGAATCTCTTGAAGGATTGGCAGGGCAAAAGGTACGCTTCTCGAAGTAAGGCGGGAGACCCACGGTCCCACTCCAGTAACCACAGGGATATTGTGGTTCCTATCCATGCTCAAGGGGAGTCACGCATGGTCACCTTTTGAAGAAGTGAACTCTGCGTGCCTCTCAAAGTGTCAAAGGGATGTGAGGCATTCCGTCGAAATGGGGCGGAGATTTATTACTTTCTTTAGGGTCTCCACAGGGGATTGAGACATCCCTTCATCTTGTGAGATAAGAGATGAGACTGTATTCAAGACACTGCCAGGAAATCGGGGCTCCTTTCGAGTCAGGACTTATCGGTTTATATTCCACTTAAGACAGCAAACTCAGGGTCTCTCTCACATACCTATTGCTGAGAGAAGCCTGCACTTGAGGTGTTGTAGAACATTGGCATACGACATGAATCTAAGCCAGGGAATCAGCTCTCATCTCGAGACCATTTGGGGTACACGGAGCAGTCCACGAGATGCTATGCTGAACTTGGTATTACTCTAGACTTGGGACGGTGTTCTCTGGGAATCTCTGGAGTTGCCTTAATGAAATCAAGCCCCGGGGTGTGTTTTCTTGGAAACGATGATTGCTCTGGGTTCAATGCAGGGGAGTCGGGCCACATTTTATTTTAATTTTATGTACATGGAGGTCCTTGGCGTGATGGGGTGACCTCAGGGTGCCTCTGCACTTGTGACAGTGTTCTTGGGGACTCTCTCGAGATACATCAACCAAGTCGAGGATTCTTATATGTTTATGGGGATCACAGAATTGCTCTGCATGCAATGCAGGGGAATCGGGGCTCATCTCGCTTCGAGGGGGATGTCTCATGGTTTTTCTCCAGTTGCGGCGGGGACCTGGGGTATATTCTCGAGTTACGGCGGGGATGGCCCTTCAAAACTCCTGTTTGTTCAGAGAAGTCATGACTCGTGTCTAGTTAGGAGGGACACCTCCGGAATCTCTTCAAGGATTGGCAGGGCAAACGGTATGCTTCTCGAGGTAAGGTGGGAGAACCAGGGTCCCTCTCCAGTAGCCACAGGAATATTGGGGTTCCTATCAATGCTCAAGGGGTGTCAGGCATGGCCACCTTTTGAAGAAGTGAACTCCGCGTGCCTCTTCAAGTGTCAAAGGGATGTGAGGCATTCTGTCGCATTGGGGCGGCGAATTAGGGCTTTATCTGGGGTCTTCACAGGGGCTTGACACATCCCTTCTTCTTGTGAGATAAGAGACGAGCCTGTACTCAAGACATTGCAAGGAAATCCGGCCTCCTTTCGAGTCAGAGCTTATCGGTTTATATTCCACTTGAGGCCGCAAACTCAGGATCTCTCCCGCATAACTATTGCTGAGAAATGCCTGCTCTTGAGGTGCTTGTAGAACGTTGGCATACGTCTTGAGTCTAAGCGAGGGAATCAGCTCTCATCTCGAGACGATTTGGGGTACATGGAACAATCCTCGAGTTGCTGTGCTGAACTTGTTATTCCTCTAGTCTTGAGACGGTGTTCTCGGGGAATCTCTGGAGTTGCCTAAAGGAAATCAATCCACTGGGCATGTTTTCTTAGGAACGGTGATTGCTCTGGATTCAATGCAGGGGAGTCGGGCCTTGTCTCGATTTAATTTTGGGGTACAAGCAGGACCTTCACGCTGATGGGGTGACCTCAGGGTCCCTCTAGACTTGTGACAGTGTTCTTGGGGACTGTCTCGAGATCTATCAACCAAGTCGAGGATCCTTATATGTTTATGGGGATCACGGAATTGCTCTGCAGGCAGTGCAGGGGAATCGGCCCTCATCTCGCTTCAAGGGGGAAGACTCATGGGTTTTTTCGAGTTGTGGTGGGGACCTGGGGTATATTCTCGAGTTACGGTGGGGAAGGCCGTTCAAAACTCGTGTTTTTTCAGCGACATTAGGACTCCGGTCTAGTTACGTGGGTCACCTCAGGTATCTCTTCGAGGCTTGTCAGGATAAAAGGGACCCTTAGCGAGGTGAGCCCGGAAACCCAGGGTCCCTTTCCAGTAGCCACAGGGCTATTAGGATTCCTATCAATGTTCATGAGGAGTCAGGCATCGTCTCGTTTTGAAGCAGTGAACTCCGCATGCCTCTCGAGGTGTCAAAGGGATGTGAGGCATTCCATCGAAATGAGGTGGGACTCTAGGGCTTTCTTTAGCGTCTACACTGGGGATTCAGACATCCCGTCATTTTGTGAAATGAGAGACGAGCCTGTATTCAAGCCACTGCAAGGAAATCTGGCCTCAATTCCAGTCAGGGCTTCTCAGTGTATATTCCACTTGAGGCAGCAAACTCATGGTCCCTCCAACATACCTATTGGTAAGAGACGCCTCCTCTTGAGGGGCTTGTGGAAAGTTGGCAAATGTCTTGAGTTTAAGCCAGGGAATCAGCTCTCGTCTCCAGACGATTTGGGGTTCAGAGAGCATTCCTCTCGTTGCTGTTCTTAACTTGGTGTTCCTCTAAACTTGGGATGGTGTTCTCAGGGTAACTCAGGAGAAGCCTAAAGGAAGTCAAGCCACTGCTCGTGTTTGATGGGGAAGGGGGGATGGCTCTGGAGTTAATGCAGGGGAATCGGGCCTCATCTCAAGTTGATTTGGGGTACATGGAGCTTCTTCATATTCTTAGGGTGAGCTCAGGTTCCCTCTAGACTTGTGACAGTGTTTTGGGGACTTTCTCTAGATCCATCAAGTAAGTCGAGGCTCCTTACATGTTTGATGGTGATCACAGAATTGGTCTGCATTCAATGCAGGGGAATCATGCCTCATCTTGCTTCGAGGGGAAGTCCCATGGTTTTTCTCGAGTTGCGGCGTGGACCTGGGTTATATTCTCAAGTTACGGCGGGGAAGGCCCTTCAAAACTCGTGTTTGTTCAGCGACATCAGGACTCCTGTCTAGTTACGAGGGACAGCTCAGGTATCTCTTTGAGACTTGTCAGGGCAAAAGGGACGTTACTCGAGGTTAGGCCGGAAACCCAGGGTCCCTTTCCAGTAGCCACTGGGCTATTGGAATTCCTATCTAAGTTTAAGAGGATTCAGGCATCCTCACATTTTCAAGCAGTGAACTCTGCATAACTCTCGAGGTGTCAAATGATGTAGAAGCACTGAGAAGAAAAAATTGAGGCATTCCGTCGAAATGAGATGGGGTTCTAGGTCTTTCTCTAGGGTCTCCACTGGGGATTCAGACATCCCTTCATCTTGTGAGATGAAAGACGAGCCTGTATTCAAGCCGCTGCAAGGAAATCCTGCGTTCTTTCCAGTCAGGGCTTCTCGGTGTATATTTCTCTTGAAACAGTAAACACAGTGTCCCTCACACATACATATTGCCTAGAGAAACGTCCTCTTGAGGGGCTTGTGGAATTTTGGCATATGTCTTGAGTCTAAACCAGGGAATCAGTTCTCATCTTGAGTGGTTTTGAAGTACATGGGGCATTCCTCGAGTTGCTCTGATGAACTTGGTGTTCCTCTAGACTTTGGACGGTGTTCTCGGGGAAACGCTGCAGTTGCCTAAAGGAAGTCAAGCAACTGGTCGTGTTTGTTTTGGAACGGCGGATGGCTGTGGAGTCAATGCAGGGGAATCAGGCCTCATCTCGAGTTGATTTGGGGTACATGGAAGTTCTTCTCTTTGCTGGGATGACGTCAGGGTCCCTCTAGAATTGTGACCTTATTCTTGGGAACTGTCGCGAGATCCATCATGCAAGTCGATGCTCCTTACATGTTTGATGGGGATCACGGAATTGCTCTGCATGCAAGGCAGGGGATTCGGGCCTCATCTCGCTTCTAGGGGGAGGTCACATTGTTTTTCTCGAGTTGCGGCGGGACCTGGGGTATAATCTCACGTTACGGCGGGGATGGCCCAGCAAAACTTGTGTTTGTTCTGCGACGTCAGGACTACTTTCTAGTTACGAGGGACACCTCAGGAGTCTCTTCGAGGCTTGGCAGGGCAAATGGGGCGCTTCTCAATATGAGTCGGGAGACCCAAGGTCCCTTTTCAGTAGCCACAGGAATATTGCGCTTCCAATCAATATTCAAGAAGAGTCAGGCAACGTCACCTTTTGAAGCAGTGAACTCTGCGTGCCTCTCGAGGTGTCAAAGGGATGTGAGGCTTTCCTTCAAAATGAGGCGGGAACGTAGGGCTTTCTCTAGTGTCTCCACAGGGGTTTCAGAAATCCCTTCATCTTGTGAGATGAAAGACGAGCCTGTATTCAAGCCACTGCAAGGAAATCCGGCCTTCTTTCGTGTCAGGGCTGCTCGGTGTATATACCACTCGAGGCAGCAAGCTCAGGGTGCCTCCCACATACCTATTGCTAAGAGAATCCTCCTCTTTAGGGGCTTGTGGAAAGCTGGCATACGTCTTGAGTCTAAGCCAGGGAATCAGCTCTCATTTCGAGACGATTTGGGGTACACGGAGCATTCCTCGAGTTGCTGTGCTGAACTTGGTGTTCCTCAAGTCTAGGGAAGGTGTTCGCCTGGATTCTCTCTTTGTTCCCTAAAGGAAGTCAACCCATTGGTCGTGTTTGATGGGGAATGGGGGATGACTCTGTGGTCAATACAGGGTAATTGGTTCACATCTCGTGTTGACTTAGGGTACTTGGAGTTACTTAGCGTTGCTGGGGTGACCTCAGTGTCCCTCTAGACTTGTAACTGTTTTCTTGGGGACTTTCTCGAGATCCATCATGCAAGTCGATGCTCCTTACATGTTTGATTGGGATAAGGGAATTGCTCTGCATGCAATGCAAAGAATCGGACCTCATCTCGCGTCGAGGGGGATATCTCCTGGCTTTTCTCGGGTTGAGGTGGGGACCTGGAGTATATTCACGAGTTACGGCGGGGATGGCCCTTCGAAACTCAGGTTTTTTCAGCGACGTCAGGACTCCAGTTTAGTTACGAGGGACACCTCAGGAATCTCTTGAAGGATTGGCAGGGCAAAAGGTACACTTCTCGAGGTAAGACGGGAGACCCAGTGTCCCTTTCCAGTAGCCACAGGGATATTGGGGTTCCTATCAATTCTCAAGGGGAGTCAGGCTTCGTCATCTTTTGAAGAAGTGAACTCCGCCTGCCTCTCGAAGTGTCAAAGGGATGTGAGGCATTCTGTCCAAATGGGGCGGTGACATACGTCTTTCTCTAGTGTCTCCACAGGGGATTATTGAGACGTCCCTTCATCTTTTGAGATAAAAGACGAGCCTGTATTCAAGACACTGCAAGGAAATCCGGCGTCCTTTCGAGTCAGGGCTTATCGGTTTATATTCCACTTGAGGCAGCAAACTCAGGGTCCCTCCCACATACCTATTGCTGAGAGAAGCCTGCCCTTTAGGTGCTTGCGGAAAGTTGGCATACGTCTTGAGTCTAAGCCAGGGAAATAGCTCTCATCTCGAGATGATTTGGGGTACACGGAGCGGTTCTCAAGTTGCTGTACTGAACTTGGTATTCCTCTAGACTTGGGATGGTGTTCTCGGGGAATCTGTGGAGTTGCCTAAAGCAAATCAAGCCACTGGGCATTGTCTTGGGAACGGTGTTGGCTCTGGATTCAATGCAGAGGAATCAAGCCTCATCTCGATTTAATTTGGGGTACATGGAGCTCCTTCGCGCTGATGGGTTGACCTCAGGTTTCCTTTAGACTTGTAACAGTGTTCTTGGGAACTGTCTCGAGATCCATCAACCAAGTCGAGAATCCTTATATGTTTATGGGGATCACGGAATTGCTCTGCATGCAATCCAGGGGAATCGGGCCTCATCTCGCTTCGAGGCTGAAGACTCATGGGTTTTCTCGAGTTGCGGTGGGGACCTGGGGTATATTCTCGAGTTAGGGTTGGGATGGCCCTTCAAAACTCTTGTTTGTTCCGCGTTGTCAGGACTCCTCTCTATTTAGGATGGATATCTCAGAAATGTCTTCGAGGCTTGGCAGGTCAAAAGGAATGCTTCTCGAGGTGAGGCGGGAGACCCAGGGTCCCTTTTCAGTAGCCACAGGATATTGGAATTCGTATCAATATTCACGAGGATTCAGGCATCGTCACCTTCTAAAGCAGTGATCTCCACGTGCCTCTCAAGGTATCAAAGAGATGTGAGGCATTCCTTCGAAATGAGGCATGGACCTAGGGCTTTCTCTAGGGTCTCCACAGGGGATTCGGACATCCCTTCATCTTGTGAGATGAAAGAGGGGCCTGTATTCAAGCCACTGCAAGGAATTACGGCGTCCTTTCGAGACAGGGCTTCTCGGTGTATATTCTACTTGAGGCAGCAAATTCAGGGTCCCTCCCACATAACTATTGCTGAGAGAAGCCTCCTCTTGAGGTGCTTGTGGAAATTTGGCATGCGTCGTGAGTCTAATCCAGGGACTCAGCTCTCATCTCGAAATGATTTGGGGTTCACAGAGCATTCCTCGTATTGCTGTTCTAATCTTGGTGTTCCTTTAGACTTGGGACGGGGTTCTCAGTGAATCTCTGGAGCTGCCTAAAGGAAGTCAAAACACTGGTCGTGTTTGATAGGGAACGGGTGATATTTCTGGACTCAGTGCAAGGTAATCGGGCTTCTTCTCGATCGAGGGGGAAGTCTGATGTTTTTTCTCGAGTTGCGTCAGGGACCTGGGGTACATTCTCGAGTTACGGTGCGGATGGCCTTCAAAACTCGTGTTTGTTCAGTGACGTCAGGACTCGTGTCTAGATATTAGGGACACCTCAGGAATCTCTTCGAGGCTTGGCAGGGCAAAAGGCATACTTCTCGAGGTGAGGCGGGTGACCCAGGGTCCATTTCCTGTAGCGACAGGGATATTGGGATTCCTATCAATGCTCAAGGCGAGTCAGGCATCGTCACCCTTGAAGAAGTGAACTCCGCGTGCCTCTAGAGGTATCAAAGTGATGTGAGGCATTCCGTCGAAATAAAGCGGGGACCTAGAGCGTTCACTAGCATTTCCACATGGGTTTCAGACATCCCAGCATTCTGTGAGATGAAAGATAGCCTGTATTCAAGCCACTGCAAGGAAATCTGGCCTACTTTCGAGTCAGGGCTTCTCGGTGTATATTCCACTTGAGGCAGTAAATTCAGGTCCCTCCCACATACCTATTGCTGAGAAAAGCCTCCTCTTGATGTGCTTGTGGAAATTTGGCATACATCTTGAGCCTAAGCCAGGAAATCAGCTCTCATCTCGAGACAATTTTGTGTACACGGAGCATTCCTCGAGATGCTGTGCTGAACTTGGTGTTCCTCTAGACTTGGCACGGTGTTCTCAGGGAATCTCTGGAGTTCCCTAAAGGAAGTCAAGCCACAGGTCATGATTAATAGGAAACGGGGGATGACTCTGGAGTCAATGCAGGGGAATCGGGCCTCATCTTGAGTTGATTTGGTGTACATGGAGCTCCTTCACACTGCTAGGGTGACGTCAGGCTCTCTCTAGGTATGTGACAGTGTTCTTGGCGACTGTCTGGAGATCCATCAAGCAAGTCGAGGCTCCTTACATGTTTGATGGGGATAACCAAATTGATCTGCATCAAATGCAGGGGAATTGGGCCTCATCTCACTTCGAGGGGGAAGTCTCATTGTTTTTCTCGAGTTGCGGTGGAGACCTTGGGTATGTTCTCGAGTTACATCTGGGATGGATGTTCAAAACTCGTGTTTGTTCAGCGACATCAGTACTCCTGTCTAGTTATGAGGGACACCTCAGGAATCTCTTCGAGGCTTGGCAGGGCAAAATGGACGCTTCTCGAGGCTAGGCGGGAGGTCATGGTAACTTTCCTGTAGCAATAGGGATATTGGGATTCCTATCAATGTTCAAGGTGTTTCAGGCATAGTCACCATTTGAAGCAGTGAACTCTGCATGCTTCCCGAGGTTTTAAAGGGATGTGAGGCATTCTGACGAAATGAGACAGGGACATAAAGCTTTCTCTAGGGTCTCCACAAGGGTTTCAGACTTCCCTTCCTCTTGTCAGACGATAGAAGAGCCTGTATTCAAGCCACTGCAAGAAAATCCAGTCTCCTTTCGAGTGAAGGCTTCTCGGTGTATATTCCACTTGAGGCAGCAAACTCAGGGTGCCTCCAACATACCTATTGCTGAGAGAAGCCTCCTGTTGAGGTGCTTATGGAAAGTTGACATACGTCTTGAGTCAAAGCCAGTGAATCAGCTCTCATCTCGAGACGATTAGGGAACACGGAGGATTCCTCGAGTTGCTGTCCTGAAATTCGTGTTCCTCTAGACTTGGGACGGTGTTCTCGTTGAATCTCTGGAGTTGCCTAAAGAAAATCAAGCCACTGGTCGTGTTTGATGGCGAACGGGCGATGACTCTGTGGTGAAGGCAGGGGAATTTGGCCTCATCTCGAGTTGATATGGGATGCATGGAAATCCTTCTCATTGTTGGAGTGACCTCAGGGTCCCTCTAGACTTGTGACAGTGTTCTTGGGGACTCTCTCGAGATCCACCAAGCAAGTCAAGGCTCCTTACATGTTTGGTGGGAATCACAGAATTCCTCTGCATGGAATGCAGGGGAATCGGGCCTCATCTTGCTTCGAGGGGGATGTCTCACTGTTTTTCTCGAGGTGCAACGGGGACCTGGGGTATATTCTCGAGTTACGGCGGGGATGGCCCTTCAAAACTCGTGTTTGTTCAGCGAAGTCATGACTCCTGTCTAGTTAAGAGGGACCCCTTAGGAATCTCTTGAAGGATTGGCAGGGCAAAAGGTACGCTTCTCGAAGTAAGTCGGGAGACCCACAGTCCCACTCCAGTAGCCACAGGGATATTGTGGTTCCTATCCATGCTCAAGGGGAGTCACGCATGGTCACTTTTTGAAGAAGTGAACTCTGCGTGCCTCTCGAAGTGTCAAAGGGATGTGAGGCATTCTGTCGAAATGGGGCGGAAATTTAGGGCTTTCTCTAGGGTCTCCACAGGGGATTGAGACATCCCTTCATCTTGTGAGATAAAAGACGAGCCTGTATTCAAGACACTGCCAGGAAATCCGGGCTCCTTTCGAGTCAGGGCTTATCGGTTTATATTCCACTTAAGGCAGCAAACTCAGTGTCTCTCTCACATACCTATTGCTGAGAGAAGCCTGCACTTGAGGTTATGTAGAACATTGGCATACGACTTGAGTCTATGCCAGGGAATCAGCTCTCATCTCGAGACCATTTGGGGTACACGGAGCAGTCCTCGAGTTGCTATGCTGAACTTGGTATTCCTCTAGACTTGGGACGGTGTTCTCGGGGAATCTCTGGAGTTGCCTAAAGGAAATCAAGCCCCTGGGTGTGTTTTCTTGGGAACGGTGATTGCTCTGGATTCAATGCCAGCGAGTCGGGCCACATCTCATTTTAATTTGTGGTACATGGAGGTCCTTGGCGTGATGGGGTGACTTCAGGGTGCCTCTACACTTGTGACAGAGTTCTTGGGCACTGTCTCGAGATACATCAACCAAGTCGAGGATCCTTATATGTTTATGGGGATCACGGAATTGCTCTGCATGCAATGCAGGGGAATCAGGGCTCATCTCGCTTCGAGGGGGCTGTCTCATTGTTTTTCTCGTGTTGCGGCTGGGACCTGGGTTATATTCTCGAGTTCCGGCGTGGATGGCCCTTCAAAACTCGTGTTTGTTCTACGATGTCAGGACTCCTTCTAGTTAGAAGGGACACCTAATGAATCTCTTTGAGGCTTGACAGGGCAAAAGGGACGCTTGTCGAGGTGAGGCGGGAGACCCAGGTTCCCTTTCCAGTAGCCACAGGACATTGCAATTCGTATCAATGTTCAAGAGGAGTCAGGCATCGTCACCATCGGAAGCAGTGATCCCCGCTTGCCTCTCGAGGTACCAAAGATATGTGAGGCATTCCTTCGAAATGAGGCGTGGTCCTAGGGCATTCTCTTGGGTGTCCACAAAGGATTGAGACATACCTTCTTCTTGTGAGATGAAAGACGGGCCTCTATTCAAGCCACGGCGAGGAATTGCTGCGTCCTTTTGTGACAGGGTTTCTCGGTGCATATTCCACTTGAGACAGCAAATTTAGGGTCCCTCCCACATAACTATTGCTGAGATAAGCCTCCTCTTGAGGTGCTTGTGAAAAGTTATCATGCGTCTTGAGTCTAATCCAGGGTTTCAGCTCTCATCTCGAGATGATTTGGGGTACACGGAGCATTCCTCCAGTTGCTGTTCTAAACTTGGTGTTCCTCTAGACTTGGGACGGTGTTCTCAGGGAATCTCTGGAGTTGCCTAAAGAAGTCAAAACACTGGTCATGTTTGATGAGGAATGGGTGATATATCTGGAGACAATGCAGGGGAATCGGGCTTCTTCTCGCATCGAGGGGGATGTCTGATTGATTTTCTCCTGTTGCGGCGGGGGCCTGTGGTATATTCTCGAGTTACGGTGGGGATGGCCTTCAAAACTCGTGTTTGTTCAGCCACCTCGGGACTCCTGTCTAGATACTAGGGACACCTCAGGAATCTCATCGAGGCTTGGCAGGGCAAAACGGATACTTCTCGATGTGAGGCGGGTGACCCAGCGTCCATTTCCTATAGCCACAGGAATATTGGGATTCCTATCAATGGTCAAGGGCACTCAGGCCACCTCAAGTTTGGAAGATGTGAACTCTGCGTGCCTCTAGATTTGTCAAAGGGATGTGAGGCATTCCGTCGAAATGAAGCGGGGACCTAGGGTGTTCAATAGGGCTTCCACATAGGCTTCAGACATCCCAGCATCTTGTGAGATGAAAGATGAGCCTGTATTCAAGCCACTGCAAGAAAATGCGGCCTCCTGTCGAGTGAAGGCTTCTCGGTGTATATTCAACTTGAGGCAGCAAATTCATGGTACCTGCCACATACCTATTGCTGAGAGAAGCCTCCTGTTGAGGTGCTTATGGAAAGTTGGCATACGTCTTGAGTCAAAGCCAGTGAATCAGCTCTCATCTCGAGACGATTAGGGAACATGCAGGATTCCTCGAGTTGCTGTGCTGAACTTGGCCTTCCTCTAGGCTCGGGACGGTGTTCTCATTGAATTTCTGTGGTTGCCTAAAGAAAATCAAGCAACTGGTCGTGGTTGATGGCGAACGGGGGATGACTCTGTGGTGAAGGCAGGGAAACTTGGCCTCATCTCGAGTTGATTTGGGGTGCATGGAACTCCTTCTCATTGTTGGAGTGACCTCAGGGTCCCTCTAGACTTGTGACAGTGTTCTTGGGGACTCTTTCCAGATCCATCAAGCAAGTCAAGTCTCCTTACACGTTTGATGGGAATCACAGAATTGCTCTGCATGAAATGCAGGGGAATCATGCCTCATCTCGCTTCGAGTGGGATGTCTAATTCTTTTTCTCTAGTTGCGGCGGGGACCTTGGGTATATTCTCGAGTTACGGCGGGGATTGCCCTTTAAAACTCGTGTTTTTGCAGCGAAGTCTTGATTCCTGTCTAGTTAAGAGGGACCCCTTAGTAATCTCTTGAAGGTTTGGCAGGGCAAAAGGAACGCTTCTCGAAGTAAGGCGGGAGACCCACGGTCCCACTCCAATAGCCACAGCGATATTGGCGTTCCTATCCATGCTCAAGGGGAGTCACGCATGGTCACCTTTTGAAGAAGGGAACTCTGCCTGTCTCTCAAAGTGTCAAAGGGATGTGAGGCATTCCGTCGAAATGGCGCGGAGATTTAGGGCTTTCTCTAGGGTCTCCACGGGGGATTGAGACATCCCTTCATCTTGTGAGATAAAAGACGAGCCTGTATTCAAGACACTGCCAGGAAATTCGGCCTCCTTTCGTGACAGAACTTATCGGTTTATATTCTACTTGAGGCACCAAACTCAGGGTCTCTCCCACATACCTATTGCTGAGAGAAGCCTGCACTTGAGCTGCTTGTAGAACGTTGGCATGCGTCTTGAGTCTAAACCGGGGAATCAGCTCTCATCTCGAGACCATTTTGGGTACACGCAGCAGTCCTCGAGTTGCTCTGCTGAACTTGGTATTCCTCTAGACGTGGGACGGTGTTCTCGGGGAATTTCTGGAGTTGCCTAAAGGAAATCAAGCCCCTGGGCGTGTTTTCCTGGGAACGGTGATTGCCCTGGTTTCAATGCAGGGAAGTCGCGCCACATCTCGATTTAATTTGGGGTACATGGAGGTCCTTGGTGCTGATGGGGTGACGTCAGGGTCCCTCTAGTCTTGTGACAGTGTTCTTGGGGAATGTCTCCAGATACATCAACCAAGTCGAGGATCCTTATATGTTTATGGGGATCACGGAATTGCTCTGCATGAAATGCAGGGGAATCGGGCCTCATCTCACTTCGAGGGGGATGTCTCATTGTTTTTCTCGAGTTGCGGCCGGGACCTGGGGTATATTTTCGAGTTACAGCGGAGATGGCCCTTCAAAACTCGTGTTTATTCAGAGAAGTCATGACTCGTGTCTAGTTAGGAGGGACAACTCCGGAATCTCTTGAAGGATTGGCAGGGCAAATGTTATGCTTCTCGAGGTAAAGCGGGAGAACCAGAGTCCCTCTTAAGTAGCCACAGGAATATTGGGGTTCCTATCAATGCTCAGGGGGAGTCAGGCATGACCACCTTTTGAAGAAGTGAATTCCGCGTGCCTCTTGAAGTATCAAAGTGATGTGAGGCATTCCGTCACAATGGGGCGGGGAAATAGGGCTTTCTCTAGGGTCTCCACAGGGGATTCAGACATCCTTTCATCTTGTGAGATAAAAGACGAGCCTGTACTCAAGACATTGCAAGGAAATCCGGCCTCCTTTCGAGTCAGGGCTTATCGGTTTATATTCCACTTGAGGCAGCAAACTCAGGGTCTCTCTCACATACCTATTGCTGAGAGAATCCTGCTCTTGAGGTGCTTGTAGAACGTTGGCATACGTCTTGAGTCTAAGCGAGGGAATCAGCTCTCATCTCGAGACGATTTGGGGTACACGGAACATTCTTCGAGTTGCTGTGCTGAACTTGTTATTCCTCTAGTCTTGAGACGGTGTTCTCGGGAAATCTTTGGAGTTGCCTAAAGGAAATCAATCCACTGGGCATGTTTTCTTAGGAACAGTGATTGCTCTGGATTCAATGAAGGGGAGTCGGGCATTATCTCAATTTAATTTGGGGTACAAGCAGGAATTTCACGCTGATGGGGTGACCTCAGGGTCCCTCTAGACTTGTGACAGTGTTCTTGGGGACTGTCTCGAGATCTATCAACCAAGTCGAGAATCCTTATATGTTTATGGGGATCACGGAATTGCTCTGCAGGCAATGCAGGGGAATCGGGCCTCATCTCGCTTCGAGGGGGAAGACTCATGGGTTTTCTCGAGTTGCGTCGGGGACCAGGGGTATATTCTCGAATTACGGCCGGGGTGGCCGTTCAAAACTCGTGTTTTTTCAGCGAAGTTAGGACTCCGGTCTAGTTACAAGGGTCACCTCGGGTATCTCTTCGAGGCTTTTCAGGATAAAAGGGACGCTTCTGGAGGTGAGGCCGGAAACCCAGGGTCCCTTTCCAGTAGCCACAGGACTATTGGGATTCCTATCAATGTTCATGAGGAGTCAGGCATTGTCACGTCGAAGCAGTGAACTCCGCATGCCTCTCGAGGTGTCAAAGGGATATGAGGCATTCCATCGAAATGAGGTGGGATTCTAGGGCTTTCTTTAAGGTCTACACTGGGGATTCAGACATCCCGTCATTTTGTGAAATGAAAGACGAGCCTGTATTCAAGCCACTGTAAGGAAATCTGGTGTCAATTCCAGTCAGGGTTCTCAGTGTATATTCCACTTGAGGCAGCAAACTCATGGTCCCTCCAACATACCTATTGCTAAGAGACACCTCCTCTTGAGGGGCTTGTGGAAAGTTGGCATATGTCTTGAATCTAAGCCAGGGAATCAGCTCTCCTCTCGAGACGATTTGGGGTACCTAGAGCATTCCTCGCGTTGCTGTTCTGAACTTGGTGTTCCTCTAAACTTGGGATGGTGTTCTCAGGGTATCTCAGGAGTAGCCTAAAGGAAGTCAAGCCACTGCTCGTGTTTGATGGGGAAGGAGGGATGGCTCTGGAGTTAATGCTGAGGAATCGGGCCTCATCTCAAGTTGATTTGGGGTACATGGAGCTTCTTCATGTTCATAGGGAGAGCTCAGGTTCCCTCTAGACTTGTGACAGTGTTCTTGGGGACTTTCTCGAGATCCGTCAAGCAAGTCGAGGCTCCTTACATGTTTCATGGTGATCACAGAATTGCTCTGCATTCAATGCAGGGGAATCATGCCTCATCTCGCTTCGAGGGGAAGTCACATGGTTTTTCTCGAGTAGCGGCGTGAACCTGGGTCATATTCTCAAGTTACGGCGGGGATGGCCCTTCCAAACTCGTGTTTGTTCAGCGACATCAGGACTCCTGTCTAGTTACAAGGGACACCTCAGGTATCTCTTTGAGACTTGTCAGGGCAAAAGGGATGCTTCTCGAGGTTAGGACGGAAACCCAGGGTCCCTTTCCAGTAGCCACTGGGCTATTGGGATTCCTATCTAAGTTTAGGAGAATTCAGGCATCCTCACATTTTCAAGCAGTGAATTCCACATAACTCTCGAGGTGTCAAATGATGTGAGGCATTCCGTCGAAATGAGATGGGGATCTAGCTCTTTCTCTAGGGTCTCCACTGGGGATTCAGACATCCCTTCATCTTGTGAGATGAAAGACGAGCCTGTATTCAAGCCGCTGCAAGGAAATCCTGCCTCCTTTCCAGTCAGGGCTTTTCGGTGTATATTTCTCTTGAAACAGCAAACATAGGGTCCATCCCACATACATATTGCCAAAAGAAACCTCCTCTTGAGGGGCTTGTGGAATTTTGGCATATGTCTTGAGTCTAAACCAGGGAATCAGCTCTCATCTTGAGACGTTTTGAAGCACATGGTGCATTTCTCGAGTCGCTCTGATGAACTTGTTGTTCCTCTAGACTTCGGACTGTGTACTCGGGGAAACTCTGCAGTTGCCTACAGGAAGTCAAGCGACTGGTCGTGTTTGTTGGGGAACGGCGTATGGCTGTGGAGTCAATGCAGGGGAATCAGGCCTCATCTCGAGTTAATTTGGGGTACATGGAAGTTCTTCTCGTTGCTGGGTGACATCAGGGTCCCTCTAGAATTGTGACCTTATTCTTGGGGACTGTCTCGAGATCCATCAAGCAAGTCGATGCTCCTTACATGTTTGATGGGGATCACGGAATTGCTCTGCATGCAAGACAGGGGATTCGGGCCTCATCTCGCTTCTAGGGGGAGGTCATATTGTTTCTCTCGAGTTGCGGCAGGACCTGGGGTATAATCTCATGTTACGGCGGGGATGGCCCGGGAAAACTTTTGTTTGTTTTGCGACATTAGGACTCCTTTCTAGTTACGAGGGACACCTCAGGAGTCTCTTCGAGGCTTGGCAGGGCAAATGGGGCGCTTCTCAATGTGAGTCGAGAGACCCAAGGTCCCTTTTCAATAGCCACAGGGATATTGCGCTTCCTATCAATGTTCAAAAGGAGTCAGGCATCATCTCCTTTTGAAGCACTGAACTCTGCGTGCCTCTCGAGGTGTCAAAGAGATGTGAGGCATCCGTCGAAATGAAGCGTGGACCTAGCGCGTTCACTAGGGTTTCCACATGGGCTTCAGACATCCCAGCATCTTGTGAGATGAAAGATGAGCCTGTATTCAAGCCACTGCAAGGAATTCCGGCCTCCTTTCGAGTCAGGGCTTCTCGGTGTATATTCCATTTGAGTCAGTAAACTCAGGGTCTCTCCCACATAGCTATTGCCGAGAGAAACCTCCTCTTGATATGCTTGTGGAAAGTTCGCATACCTCTTGAGTCTAAACCAGGTAATCAGCTCTCATCTCGAGACGATTTGGTGTACATGGAGCATTCTTCGAGGTTCTCTGCTGAATTTGGTGTTCCTCTCGTCTTGGCACGGTGTTCTCGGGGAATCTCTGGAGCTGCCTAAGGGAGTCAATCCATAGTTCATGTTTGATGGGAAACTGGGGATGGCTCTGGAGTCAATGTAGGGGAATCGGGCCTCATCTTGAGTTGATTTGTGGTACATGGAGCTCCTTCACATGTCTGGGGTGGTCTCAGGCCTCTCTAGACATGTGGCAGTGTTCTTGGGGACTGTCTCAAGATCCATCAAGCAAGTGGAGGCTCCTAACATGTTTGATGTGGATCACCAAATTGCTCTGCATGAAATGCAGCGGAATCGGAGCTCATCTCCCTTCGAGGGGGAAGTCTGATGGTTTTTCTAGAGTTGCGGCGGGGACCTGGGGTATGTTCTCGAGTTAAGGCGGGGATGGCCCTTCAAAACTCGTGTTTATTCAGCGAAGTCATGACTCCTGTCTAGTTAGAAGGGACACCTCAGGAATCTCTTGAGGGATTGGCAGGGCAAAAGGGACGCTTTTCTAGGTAAGCCTGGAGACACAGGGTCCCTTTCCAGTAGTCACAGGGATATTGGTGTTCCTATCAATGCTCAAGGGGAGTCAGGCGTCGTCACCTTTTGAAGAAGTAAACTCTGCGTGCCTCTCGAAGTGTCAAAGGGATGTGAAGCATTCCTTCGAAATGGGGAGGGGACTTAGGACATTCTCAAGGGTCTCCACAGGGGATTCAGACATCCCTTCATCTTGTGAGATGAAAGATGAGCCTGTATTCAACCACTGCAAGGAAATCCGGCGTCCTTTCGAGTCAAGGCTTCTCTGTGTATATTCCACTTGAGGCAGCAAATTCAGGGTCCCTCCCACATACCTATTGCTGAGAGAAGCCTCCTGTTGAGTTGCTTATAGAAAGTTGGCATACGACTTGAGTTGAAGCCAGTGAATTAGCTCTCATCTCGAGATTATTAAGGAACACGAAAGATTCCTCGAGTTGCTGTGCTGAACTTCGTGTTCCTCTAGACTTGAAAAACTGTTCTCGTTGAATCTCTGGAGTTACATAAAGAAAATCAAGCCACTGGTTGTGTTTGTTGGCAAACGGGGGATGAATCTGTGGTCAACGCAGGGGAATTTGGCCACATCTCGAGTTGATTTGGGGTGCATGGAAAGCCTTCTCATTGTTGGAGTGACCTCAGCGTCCCTCTAGACTAGTGACAGTGTTCTTGGGGACTCTGTCGAGATCAATCAAGCAAGTCAAGGCTCCTTACATGTTTGATGGGGATCACAGAATTGCTCTGCATGAAATGCAGGGGAATCGGGCCTCATTTCGCTTCAAGGTGGAAGTTTCATGGTTTTTCTCGATTTGCGGCGGTGACCTGGGGTATATTCTCGAGTTACGGCGGGGATGGCCCTTCAAAACTCGTGTTTCTACAGGGAAGTCATGACTCCTGTCTAGTTATGAGGGACACTTCAGGAATCTGTTGAAAATTTGGCAGGGCAAAAGGGACGGTTCTCCAGGTAAGGCGGGAGACCCAGGGTCCCTTTCCAGTAGTCACAGGGATATTGGGGTTCCTATTAATGCTCAAGAGGAGTCTGGCATCGTCACCTTTTGAAGAAGTGAACTTCGTGTGCCTCTCGATGTGTCAAAGGGATGTGAGGCATTCTGTCGAAATGGGGCGGTTTCTTAAGACTTTCTCTACGATCTCCACAGGGAATTGAGACATCCCTTCTTATTGTGAGATAAAGGACGAGCCTGTATTCAAGACACTGCCAGGAAATCCGGCCTCCTTTCGAGTCAGGGCTTATCGGTTTATATTCCAGTTGAGGCAGCAAACTCACGGTCCCTCCAACATACCTATTGCTGAGAGAAACCTGCTCTTGTGGTGCTTGTGGAAAGTTGGCATAAGTCTTGAGTCTTAGCCAGGGAATCAGCTCTCATCTCGAGATGATTTGGGGTACACGGAGCATTCCTCGAGTTGCTGTGCTGAATTTGGTATTCTTGCAGACTTGGGACGGTGTTTTCGGGGAATCTCTGGAGTTGCCAAAAGGAAATCAAGCCACTGGGCGTGTTTTCTTGGGAACGGTAATGGCTCTGGATTCAATGCAGGGGAAACGGGACTCATCTCGATTTAATTTGGGGTAGATGGAGCTCCTTCGTGCTGATGGTGTGACCTCAGTGTCCCTCTAGATTTGTGACAGTGTTCTTGGGGACTGTCTGGAGATACATCAAGCAAGTCAAGGATCCTTATATGTTTATGGGGATCATGGAATTGCTCTGCATGCAATGCAGGAGAATCGGGCCTCATCTCGCTTTGAGGGGGAAGACTCATGGGTTTTCTCGATTTGCGGTGGGGACCTGGGGTATATTGTCGAGTTAGGGCAGGAATGGCCCTTTAAAACTCGTTTTTGTTCAGCGATTTCAGGACTCCTGTCTAGTTAGGAGGGACACCTCAGTAATCTCTTCGAGGCTTGGGAGGGCAAAAGGGATGCTTATCGATGTGAGGTGGGATATCCAGGGTCCCTTTCCAGTAGCCACAGGAATTTGGAATTCCTATCAATGTTCAAGAGGCGTCAGGCATCGTCACCTTCAGAAGTAGTGATCTCAGCGTGCCTCTCTAGGTATTAAAGAGATGTGAGGCACTCCTTCGAAATGAGGCGTGCACCTAGGGCTTTCTCTAGGGTCTCCACAGAGGATTCGGACATCCCTTCTTCTTGTGGAATGAAAGACGGGACTATATTCAAGCTACAGCTAGGAATTACGGCCTCCTTCCCAGACAGGCTTTCTCGGTGTGTATTCCACTTGAGGCAGCAAATTCGGGGTCCCTCCCACATAACTATTGCTGAGAAAAGCCTCCACTTGAAGTGCTTGTGGATAGTTGGCATGCGTCTTCAGTCTAATTCAAGGACTCAGCTCTCATCTCGAGACGATTTCGGGTACACGGAGCATTCCTCGAGTTGCTGTTCTAAACTTGGTGTTCTCTAGACTTGGGATGGTGTTCTCAGGGAATCTCTGGAGTTGCCTAAAGAAAGTCAAAACACTGGTCGTCTTTCATGAGGAACGGGTGATATCTCTGGACTCAATGCAGGGGAATCGGGCTTCTTCTCGCATCGAGGGGGAAGTCTTATGGTTTTTCTCGAGTTGTGGCTGGGACATATGGTATACTCTCGAGTTACAGTGGGGATGGTCTTCAAAATTCGTGTTTGTTCAGTGAAGTCAGGGCTCCTGTCTATATACTAGGGACACCTCAGGTATCTCATCGAGGCTTGGCAGGGAAAAAGGGATACTCTCGATGTGAGGCGGGAAACCCAGCATCCATTTCCTGTAGCCACAGGGATATTGGTATTTCTATCAATGCTCAAGGTGAGTCAGGCATCGTCATCTTTTGAAGAAGTGAACTCCGCGTGCCTCTAGAGGTGTCAAAGGGATGTGAGGCATTCCGTCGAAATGAAGCGGGGACCTAGTGCGTTCACTAGGGCTTCCACATTGGCTTCAGACATCCCAGCATCTGGTGAGATGAAAGATGAGCCTGTATTCAACCACTACAAGGAAATCCGGCGTCCTTTCGAGTCAAGGCTTCTCGGTGTATATTCCACTTGGGGCAGCAAATTCAGGGTCACTCCCACATATCTATTGCTGCGAGAAGCCTCCTGTTGAGGTGCATATGGAAAGTTGGCATACGTCTTGAGTCGAAGCCAGTGAATCAGCTCTCATCTCGAGAAGATTAGGGAACACGGAGGATTCCTGTATTTGCTGTCCTGAACTTCATGTTCCTCTAGACTTGGAACACTCTTCTCGTTGAATCGCTGGAGTTACCTAAAGTAAATCAAGCCACTGGTCGTGTGTGTTGGCAAACGGGGGATGAATCTGTGGTCAACGCAGGGGAATTTGGCCACATCTCGAGTTAATTTGGGGTGCATGGAACTCCTTCTCTTTGTTGGAGTGACTTCAGCGTCCCTCTAGACTTGTGACAGTGTTCTTGGGTACTCAGGGGAGATCCATCAAGCAAGTCAAGGCTCCTTACATGTTTGATGGGGATCACAGAATTGCTCTGCATGAAATGCAGGGGAATCGGGCCTCATTTCGCTTCGAGGTGGAAGTTTCATGGTTTTTCTCGAGTTGCGGCTGGGACCTGGGGTATATTCTCGAGTTACGGTGGGGATGGCCCTTCAAAACTCGTGTTTGTACAGGGAAGTCATGACTCCTGTCTAGTTATGAGGGACACTTCAGGAATCTGCTGAAAATTTGGCAGGGCAAAAGGGACGGTTCTCCAGGTAAGGCAGGAGACCCAGGGTCCCTTTCCAGTAGTCACAGGGATATTGGGGTTCCTATTAATGCTCAAGAGGAGTCTGGCATCGTCACCTTTTGAAGAAGTGAACTTCGTGTGCCTCTCAATGTGTCAAAGGGATGTGAGGCATTCTGTCGAATTGGGGCGGTTACTTAAGACTTTCTCTACAATCTCCACAGGGAATTGAGACATCCCTTCTTCTTGTGAGATAAAAGACGAGCTTGTATTCAAGACACTGCAAGGAAATCCGGCCTCCTTTCGAGTCAGGGCTTATTGGTTTATATTCCAGTTGAAGCAGCAAACTCAGGGTCCCTCCCACATACCTATTGCTGAGAGAAGCCAGCTCCTGAGGTGCTTGTGGAAAGTTGGCATACGTCTTGAGTCTAAGCCAGGGAATCAGCTCTCATCTCGAGACGATTTGGGGTACACGGAGCATTCCTCGAGTTGCTGTGCTGAATTTGGTATTCCTATAGACTTGGGACGGTTTTCTCGGGGAATCTCTGGAGTTGCCAAAAGGAAATCAAGCCACTGGTCTTGTTATCTTGGGAACGGTGATGGCTCTGGATTCAATGCATGGGAATCGGGCCTCATCTCGATTTAATTTGGGGTACATGGAGCTCCTTCCCGCTGATCGTGTGACCTCAGTGTCCCTCTAGATTTGTGACAGTGTTCTTGGGGACTGTCTGGAGATACATCAAGCAAGTCAAGGATCCTTATATGTTTATGGGGATCACGGAATTGCTCTGCATGCAATGCAGGAGAATCGGGCCTCATCTCGCTTTGAGGGGGAAGACTCATGGGTTTTCTCGATTTGCGGCGGGGACCTGGGATATATTGTCGAGTTAGGGCAGGGATGGCCCTTTAATACTCGTTTTTGTTCAGCGATGTCAGTACTCCTGTTTGTTAGAAGGAACACCTCATTAATCTCTTCGAGGCTTGTGATGGAAAAAGCGATGCTTCTCGAGGTGAGGCGGGAGACCCAGGGTCCCTTTCCAGTAGCCACAGGAATTTAAAATTCCTATCAATGTTCAAGAGGAGTCAGGCATCGTCACTTTCTGAAGCAGTGATCTCCGCGTGCTTCACGAGGTATCAAAGAGATGTGAGGCACTCCTTCGAAATGAAGCGTGGACCTAGGGCTTTTTCTAGGGTCTCCACAGAGGATTCGGACATCCCATCTTCTTGTGGAATGAAAGACGGGACTGTATTCAAGCCACACCTAGTAATTACGGCGTCCTTCCCAGACAGGCTTTCTCGGTGTATATTCCACTTGAGGCAGCAAATTCAGGGTCCCTCCCAAATAAATATTGCTGAGAGAAGCCTCCTCTTGAAGTGCTTGTGGAAAGTTGGCATGAGTCTTGAGTCTAATCCAGGGACTCAGCTCTCATCTCGAGACCATTTGGGGTACACGGAGCATTCCTCGAGTTGCTGTTCTAAACTTGGTGTTCTCTAGACTTGGGACGGTGTTCTCAGGGAATCTTTGGAGTTGCCTAAAGAAAGTCAAAACACTGGTCGTATTTCATGAGGAACGGGTAATATCTCTGAACTCAATGCAGTGAATCGGGCTTCTTCTCACATCGAGGGGGAAGTGTGATGGTTTTTCTCGTGTTGTGGTTGACACATAGGGTATATTCTCGAGTTACGGTGGGGATGGTCTTCAAAATTCGTGGTTGTTCAGCGACGTCAGGACTCTTGTCTAGATATTAGGGACACCTCAGGTATCTCTTCGAGGCTTGGCAGGGCAAAAGGGACGATTCTCCAGGTGAGGCGGGAGAGCCCAGGGTCCACTTCCTGTAGCCACAGGGATATTGGAATTACTATCAATGCTCAAGGTTAATCAGGCATCGTCACCTTTTGAAGAAGTGAACTCCGCGTGCCTCTAGATGTGTCAAAGGGATGTGAGGCATTCCGTCGAAATGAAGCAGGGACCTAGGGCGTTCACTAGGGCTTCCACATTGTCTTCAGACATCCCAGCATCTTGTGAGATGAAAGATGAGCCTGTATTCAACCACTGCAAGGAAATCCGGCGTCCTTTCGAGTCAAGGCTTCTCGGTGTATATTCCACTTGAGGCAGCAAATTCATGGTCCCTACCACATATCTATTGCTGAGAGAAGCCTCCTGTTGAGGTGCTTATGGAGAGTTGCCATACGTCTTGAGTCGAAGCCAGTGAATCAGCTCTCATCTCGAGACGATTAGGGATCATGGAGGATTCCTCGAGTTGCTGTGCTGAACTTCGTGTACCTCTAGACTTGGATCACTGTTCTCGTTGAATCTCTGGAGTTACCTAAAAAAAATCAAGCCACTGGTCGTGTTTGTTGTCCAACGGGGGATGACTCTGTGGTCAACGCAGGGGAATTTGGCCACATCTCGACTTGATTTGGGGTGCACGGAAATCCTTCTCATTGTTGGAGTGACCTCAGGATCCCTCTAGACTTGTGAGAGTGTTCTTGTGGACTCTCTCGAGATCCATCAAGGAAGTCAAGGCTCCTTACATGTTTGATGTTGATCACAGAAATGCTCTGTATGATATGCAGGGGAATCGGGCCTCATCTCACTTCGAGGGGGATGTCTCATGGTTTTTCTCGACTTGCGGTGGGTACCTGGGGTATATTCTCGAGTTAAGGCGGGATGGCCCTTCAAAACTCGTGTTTGTTCAGCGAAGTCATGACTCCTGTCTAGTTAGGAGGGACCCCTCAGGAATCTCTTGAAGGATTGGCAGGGCAAAAGGGATGCTTCTCGAGGTTAAGCGGGATATCCAGTGTCCATCTCCAGTAGCCACAGCGATATTGGGGTTCCTATCAATGCTCAAGGGGAGTCAGGCATGGTCACCTTTTGAAGAAGTGAACTCCCTGTGCCTCTCGAAGTGTCAAAGGGATGTGAGGCATTCCGTCGAAATGGGGCGGGAGTTAGGGCCTTCTCTTGGCTCTCCACAAAGGATTGAGACATACCTTCATCTTGTGAGAAAAAAGACGAGCCTGTTTTCAAGACACTGCCAGGAAAACTGGCCTCCTTTCGAGTCAGGGCTTATCGGTTTATATTCCACGTGAGGCAGCAAACTCAGGGTCCCTCCCACATACCTATTGCTAAGAGAAGCCTGCTCTTGAGGTGCTTCTGGAACGTTGGCATACGTCTTGAGTCTACGCCAGTGAATCAGCCCTCATCTCGAGACGATTGGGTTACACGGAGCATTCCTCTAGTTGCTGTGCTGAAGTTGGTATTCTTCCAGACTTGGGACGGTGTTCTCGGGGAATCTCTGGACTTGCCTAAAGGAAATCAAGCCACTGGGCTTGTTTCTTTGGGAACGGTGATGGCTCTGGATTCATTGCAGTGGAGTTGGGCCTCATCTGGATTAAATTTGGAGTACTTGGAGGTCCTTCGCGCTGATGGGGTGACCTCAGTGTCCCTCTAGACTTGTGACAGTGTTCTTAGGACTGTCTCGAGATCCATCAACCAGGTCGAGGATCCTTATATGTTTATGTTGATCACGGAATTACTCTGCATGCAATGCAGGGGTATCGGGCCTCATCTCGCTTCGAGGGGCAAGACTCATGGGTTTTCTCGAGTTGCCCCGGGGACCTGGGATATATTCTCGAGTTAGGGCAGGGATGGCCCTTCAAAACTCGTTCTTGTTCAGCGATGTCAGCACTCCTGTCTAGTTAGGAGGGACAACTCAGTAATATCTTGGAGGCTTGGGAGAGCAAAAGGGACACTTCTCGAGGTGAGGCGGGAGACCCAGGGTCCCTTTCCAGTAGCCACAGGATATTGGAATTCGTATCAATGTTCAAGAGGAGTCAGGCATCGTCACCATCTGAAGCAGTGATCTCTGCGTGCCTCTCGAGGTATCAAAGAGATGTGAGGCACTCCTTCGAAATGAGGCATGGACCTAGGGCTTTCTCTAGGGTCTCCACAGAAGATTCGGACATCCCTTCTTCTTGTGGAATGAAAGATGGGACTGTATTCAAGCCACACCTATGAATTACGGCGTCCTTCCCAGACAGGCTTTCTCGGTGTATATTCCACTTGAGGCAGCAAATTCATGGTCCCTCCCACATAACTATTGCTGAGAGAAGCCTCCATTTGAAGTGCTTGTGGAAAGTTGACATGCGTCTTGAGTCTAATCCAGGGACTCAGCTCTCATCTCGATTCGATTTGGGGTACACACAGCATTCCTCGATTTGCTGTTCTAAACTTGGTGTTCTCTAGACTTGGGACGGTGTTCTCAGGGAATCTTTGGAGTTGCCTAAAGAAAGTCAAAACACTGGTCGTCTTTCATGAGGAACGGGTGATATCTCTGAACTCAATGCAGTGGAATCGGGCTTCTTCTCACATCGAGGGGGAAATCTGATGATTTTTCTCGAGTTGTGGCTGAGAAATAGGGTATATTCTCGAGTTACGGTGGGGATGGTCTTCAAAATTCGTGTTTGTTCAGCGACGTCAGGACTCTTGTCTAGATATTAGGGACACCTCAGGTATCTCTTTGAGGCTTGGCAGGGCAAAAGGGACGATTCTCCAGCTGAGGCGGGAGAGCCAGCGTCCATTTCCTGTAGCCCCAATGATATTGGTATTCCTATCAATGCTCAAGGTGAGTCAGGCATCGTCACATTTTGAAGAAGTGAATTCCACGTGCCTCTAGAGGTGTCAAAGGGATGTGAGGCATTCCGTCGAAATGAAGCGGGGACCTAGGGCGTTCAGTAGGGCTTCCACATTGGATTCAGACATCCCAGCATCTTGTGAGATGAAAGATGAGCCTGTATTCAACCACTGCAAGGAAATCCGGCGTCCTTTCGAGTCAAGGCTTCTCGGTGTATATTCCACTTGAGGCAGCAAATTCAGGGTCCCTCCCACATATATATTGCTGAGAGAAGCCTAATGTTGAGGTGCTTATGGAAAGTTGGCATAGGTTTTGAGTCGAAGCCAGTGAATCAGCTCCCATCTCGAGATGATTAAGAGACACGGAGGATTCCTCGAGTTGCTGTGCTGAACTTCGTGTTCCTCTAGACTTGGAACACTGTTCTCGTTGAATCTCTGGAGTTATCTAAAAAAAATCAAGCCACTGGTCGTGTTTGTTGTCCAACGGGGATGAATCTGTGGTCAACGCAGGGGAATTTGGCCACATCTCGAGTTGATTTGGGGTGTATGGAACTCCTTCTCATTGTTGGAATGACCTCAGCATCCCTCTAGATTTGTGACAGTGTTCTTGGGGACTCTGTCGAGATCCATCAAGCAAGTCAAGGCTCCTTACATGTTTGATGGGAATCACAGAATTGCTGTGCATGAAATGCAGGGGAATCGGGCCTCATTTCGCTTCGAGTTGGAAGTTTCATGGTTTTTCTCGAGTTGCAGCTGGGACCTGGGGTATATTCACGAGTTACGGCGGGGATGGCCCTTCAAAACTCGTGTTTGTTCAGGGAAGTCACGACTCCTGTCTAGTTATGAGGGACACTTCAGGAAACTCTTGAAAATTTGGCAGGGCAAAAGGGACGGTTCTCGAGGTAAGGCGGGAGACCCAGGGTCCCTTTCCAGTAGTCACAGGGATATTGGGGTTCCTATCAATGCTCAAGAGGAGTCTGGCATCGTCACCTTTTGAAGAAGTGAACTTCGTGTGCCTCTCGATGTGTCAAAGGGATGTGAGGCATTCCGTCGAAATGGGACGGTTACTTAAGACTTTCTCTACGATCTCCACAGGGAATTGAGACATCCCTTCTTCTTGTGAGATAAAAGACGAGCCTGCATTCAAGACAATGTCAGGAAATCCGGCCTCCTTTCGAGTCAGGGCTTATCAGTTTATATTCCAGTTGAGGCAGCAAACTCAGGGTCCCTCCCACATAACTTTTGCTGAGAGAAGCCTGCTCTTGAGGTGCTTGTAGAAAGTTGGCATACGTCTTGAGTCTAAGCCAGGGAATCAGCTCTCATCTCGAGACGATTTGGGGTACATGGAGCATTCCTCGAGTTGCTGTGCTGAATTTGGTATTCCTGTAGACTTGGGACGGTGTTCTCGGGGAATCTCTGGAGTTGCCAAAAGGAATCAAGCCATTGGGCGTGTTTTCTTGGGAACGGTGATGGCTCTGGATTCAATGCAGGGGAATCGGGCCTCATCTCGCTTTGAGGGGGAAGACTCGTGGGTTTTCTCGAGTTGCGGCGGGGACCTGGGGTATATTGTCGAGTTAGGGCAGGGATGGCCCTTTAAAACTCATTTTTGTTCAGCGAAGTCAGGACTCCTGTTTGTTAGGAGGAACACCTCAGTAATCTCTTCGAGGCTTGGGATGGAAAAAGGGACGCCTCTCGAGGTGAGGCGGGAGACCCAGGGTCCCTTTCCAGTAGCCACAGGAATTTGGAATTCCTATCAATGTTCAAGAGGTGTCAGGCATCGTCACCTTCGGAAGTAGTGATCTCCGCGTGCCTCTCGAGGTATTAAAGAGATGTGAGACACTCCTTCGAAATGAGGCGAGGACCTAGGGCTTTCTCTGGGGTCTCCACAGAGGATTCAGACACCCCTTCTTCTTGTGGAATGAAAGAGGGGACTGTATTCAAGCCAC